>CM063502.1:133059972-133074972 GCA_032207245.1 Pardosa pseudoannulata | reverse complement strand
ATATAAATACATGTATACATACACACACACACACATATATATATATATATATATATATATATATATATATGAATATGCACATACAAGTACACATTTTGATCAGTGATAATTATCACTGATCAAAATGTGTACTTGTATGTGCTTATAAGTGCTTCAGCTAACATTACTTACTTGTAAATACTTGTATAATGTTAATATAATAACTTGGTGCTGTATATAAGAGTAATTTACAGAAATCTGTTATTATTGCATTCAGAAAAAAATTCTTCATGGATATGACCTATGCAACATTTATAAATAGATAATTCTATTAGTTCTCACTATCTGCTGTGCTCCTTAAATATTTTAACCCTCTGCAATGCCATTATATAGCATGCGTGCTATTGGTTGTCGCCCACTGTACTAGACCATCTCATGCCTGCGGAAACTCTCAATAAGATTAATTCATTTATTTAAATTATGTTTGTGCTTTGGAAATAAAGTTACAAATTTTTTTCCTTACTGCATTTTGTTTTACATTAATAATGAATCAAAGAATATAGCAGTCTCTATATATGGTCTACTAAACCCTGAATTTTAAAATAATAGGTTAAAATTTGGTACCTACTACATATTACAGGTAGGTACTGAAAAAAAAATTCTGTTTTGAAAAATATGAAATGCTTTGAGATAAAAATCATAAATCTGTAATAACACTATGTAATAACAGTTCTAGGTTAGAACTGTAAAAGAGAGGCCATTCTCATTATATGTAGGCAAAAGTACAGGTAGTGCTTAAGAAAGCATACTTATTATTATTTATCTAAAAAAATTGAATGCATGTTATTTAAAATGAAGTAATTTTGGTAATTAAAGTTTGCTTTTCAATTTTTTTAAGTAAAACTTAATTTTTGTAAATATATATAGCATACTTTCTCACACCTGAAAAGACCTTTTTTTTTTAATTTTACTATTTTTATAGAAGTTATTTAATCCTGTTCTCCTTGTCCAAATTGTTATTTGCTGATATTTGTTTTTGCATCTGTCTTGATGTATAAATCCGCAAAATTTTCAGATTTTTTTCTCCCCATAAACATTTCTGTTATATGTATCATAGTTTTGATATGTGTATGTGCGTGTGAGTGAGAAAAAAAAATCCTCTCACGCCTTCAATTCTTTTGGCATTTTTGCATTATGTTTTAAAAATTTGACTTGTTTTATAATATTCACATTAATATTTTTTGATTAAATTGTATCCATATTTCAGTATTATTGTAGTATTTTCTTACAATTGTTTAAAATTTATTATTCAGTTGATGAAGGGCTTCAAACCAATGCCATGATTAAATTAGCCAATAAAGTTTCTTGTACAAAAACAGATAGCCCCCTTATATATATTTGTATATAATGTTAATGTATTTTTTTTTTTTCATATCTAAAAATTTAAGAAGCAAATTACATTCTGAATAGTATATACCACTTTTATGTAATGTACATTGTAAATTTATTATTATAAACCTTGTTAATAAATTACCATTTAATAACAGAAATTTTAATATTTTGTTGTGCCAGATAAGTGTTATGTACTATATAGAAAATTATTTCATTTTTATGTTTCACAGTGCATAAAATAATGTTTTGTGCCTTATGTTGCCTCATAATTGTAGTCACCGTATAAACAAAATTATATAAAGTTGAAATTACATAAGTATGGTTATTATGCAATAATTTTATTTACTGCCATCACAAATTTTTCTATTTTCTTATAACATTCATTACATCTTTGTTTGAATATCTTTAACAGCATTGTGAAAGTTTGGCTCACTCTAAATTGTAAGTCATTTGTAGATTTATGTGTAGGAAATAAGAATATGGGATTTATAGAGACATAATCTAAACTTCTCAATAGTGACATATGCAACTGAAGGTAACATTGTTAATACTTTTAATTTAAATAGACATTTAAGAAAAGCAAAAATGTTAGTAACTTTTCATACTTAATGTGTGTTATTAAGTTTTTATGAATAACAGACAATTTTAAGAACAGCATTGTTAAAATGTAATTTTTAATTGCTTTATATGTATATGGAGCAATATTCATATTTTAGTCTGAAATATTAATAGTTTTTAATTCTATTCAGTTTCATGTTAGCCATACATGTACTTTGCTGTACATCACTAGCTGCAGTAACTTTGGATCCTTTTGGAAAGAAGAAGCTGTATTTTTACATCAATATATTTGTATTTTTATACTATTTCATTCATTAATGTTTGTATGGATCTCTATTTGTCAAAAGAAAAAAAATCTTTTCACACTTGGTTTCATTTGATATAACTCTGTATATATAACTTCTTACATGTTACACAAGATGAATAAAATGTGCTGCCATTTCATTTGTAGAGAGATTTGTTTTTCATATTTAAAACACTGAAAATTTAAATACAGTATTCATGTCTAACATTTCAATGCTACCTTGTTTAGATTCAGTTACTTAATTTCCCATCCTGTTTCACAATAAAAAAAATCCAAAAGTGTAAAATAGCAGAGAGATTTTTTTTCCACAGCAAAATACTTTGTACAAAATGTGTTCAGGTCATGCATATTTTGTATCTTATATTTGCCATGGAGAGATAAATGTTATCATCTCATTTCAGATACATGTCTTGGACTATTGTAGCTGATTTTATTTTTTAAAGTCTTTTTAAATATTTTATTACAAGATATTAGTCTACCAGTTAGATTTAGCAAATGCATTCTTTGTAGTTCTTCAAACAAGTTATTAATAATATTTTAATTAGAAAATAAATATGAGTACTTGTCTTTATGCATGCACTAAAATCTTGTTTATACAAAAGTCAGATTAATAAAGTTTTAATCCTTGTAGGTTTTTTTTTAATTAAATGTAGACAATACTTTAAATAATAGAACTGCAGGGAGTTGAAAAATTAATTGACAAGAGTATTACACTCATTTCAGTTAGTCTAAGATTATCACTTAGATAATTAGAAATTAAGAATTAAAATACTTGCAGGGATGTTGCGACTGCGCCAATTTCCGATATCTGCGCCTGTGCCGAACGATGGCCGATTGGTTAGGGTGCTGGCCTTCGGAACCGGAGTTCGTGGGTTCGAATCCCACTGAGGCATGGATGTTCGTAGCCGTTCGGAATCGGCTTTAAGCTGTAGGTCCCGGTCTCATTAGCCCTCGTGTTGCAAAAAGTAGACCGTAGCACTCCAAACCAAACCAAACCAAACCGATATCTGCGCCCAGCTGCTCCAAAAACGGTAGTTTTAGCAAATATTGCGCCAAAACTGCGCCATTTTGCAAATTTTTGCAGCTTTCGCACGTTTAGTAATTACGTCAGTTCTATTAAGACGAATTTTCCCCATCGAACGTCATTGATTACTAGACTTTGGAGTGAATATGTCATATTTATTTTTCCTACTTACTTTGTCAGGAAAAAGTACATGAAATAAGAGGAAAGAAGATCCTTCAGCCATGCTGCTACTCTTTCGTACTACTAACTCAAGATTGACGAAAAAAATCCAAGAAAAAAATTAAAATTGTGCACAACGCAAAGAAATATGTTTATAGCATGTACAGCGATAGAAATTTTTCGCTTTTTGGTGAAGTTCTGCTTGTTGATTTCTACAGTCGATTTCTGCTTCTCCGCCAATTTCTGCTCTTTTTTTCGCAAATTTTAGTGCGTCTGTGGGAATTTCAGATTTTTTTTTCCGAATTTTTAGAAAATTCTGAGTTTTCAAAAATCTTCTTGCTATTTGTAAATTTTTTGAAATGGGAAAGAATTTCGCTTATTGGTGAGACTATCATCCCTTGAAGTCAGATTTTCATCTTATGGGGGACCAATATTCTTTCCTATTGCCGATTGCTCCTCTAACGTAATGTTAGCATCCTATTAAAATGGTAATCGGATCGGGAAAATATGGAAATTGATCAATCTAGAATATTCAGATTTATTTTATTTTTTAAATTTATTTTACTTATTTATTTTTTGTAAAGCCAATTTACAATTTTCCGCGCTTTACTACCGGGAAAAAATTGGTTCAAAACGAGCCTGCACAAACATGTCACAACAAGAATTTAATGCACTGGTCAGATGCGGATCTTAGTTTAACTTCTCCATTATAGTTGCGTATAAACGTGTCACAAGATTATCTTGACGTAGACCCCACTTGAAATTCCGTATTTGTGAATCGCCGAGGTTTTCCTCCTTTCCGCGCTTCTCTCTTTTATTTATTTCTAATGCTTATCTGGATTCTCCAGCTAAAGACAAAATAATGATTTAGCGAAGAGATAAATTGCCGATCACTGATATACCGCAAGTTCCTCTCCCAATGTTGTAAAATCGAACAGATGATGTTAAAATATCGGTTGGTTGGAGTGCTTCGGTCTCCTGTTTAGCTATACAAATACTAATGAGACTGTGACCTTCTGCTTAAAGCCGATTCAAATAACTACGAATATCTATACCAATAGTGGGATTCGAACCCGCGAATTCCGGATACCGAAGAACAACGCTTTATCCTTTCTGCAATCATTTGGCGTTTATATATAAGGACGTTTTATTGAGCATGCGCTATGTGACTAGAAGTTGTAAAATCGGAAAGATTATGTTTATATGTCGGAACGTGACTTTTAGGAACACTATACCTCGTATGCTCTAATACTGTCATGAAACCGGAAAGACGATTTCACATCAGAGATCGGCGATCAAACCGATCTATATAGGTGTTCGTTCGCGTCTTGATCTGAACTCGAAGTTTGGAAATCAGCATCACGATGGAGTATGCTATATCGATATTTCCCGATATATCGATACATCGCCCAGTCTAATACATACTGTAGTCATATACAAATCTAGTATAGGATCTCGTAAAGAATATAGAAGAATGTTGAATAATTAAAAAAATAGACAGCGAAATGAAAATAAAGTTCGAGAAAAATAAGATGCGTAATTTTTAATAACTTTTTAAATATTTGAATAGTTAGATATTTAATGTAACAATTGTAATTGGATGCCTAAAATTACTTATATCAGCATTGAAAGCTTCATTTTACCTCATTATTTTTCAATTTTTAATTATATTTAGTTAATTTTGAATAAAGTAGTTTAAATGCTTAAATAATTAAAATAATTGCACAAAAATACACTCGAATATAAATGAGGGAATATTCAAGTGCATTTTTTGTGACCACCCTAGGTAACCTATATTTGGAAGAACGTTAGGGGGAGAAGTTTTATATATCACCTTCTTGCTGAAGGTGTTAGTGTAAAATATCATTTTATTTTCCAAATAAAGTCCACTTTTTGCAAAACGAGGGCTAATGAGACCGGGACCTACTGCTTAAAGCCGATTCCGAACGGCTACGAACATCCATGCCATAATGGGATTCGAACCAACGAACTCTTGTTTCAAAGGCCAGCACCCTAAACATTCGGCCATCGTTCAGCACAATGAAGAAACGAAACTCATATCAAAATAATTTTTAAAGGCTGGAGCAGCAATGCACATAACTTCATCTATTTTTCTACTGTTCATTTTATCCTCTACTTACACCTCTTAATCTTTAAAGGCAATATGTATCTTCATCTGTAAGTACTATCTTTTATCATGCAGTAGTGATGTTCCTCTGCATCTTCCCACCTTGTGAATTATTCTCCTCTGTGAACTAATCAGTGTTCAGAAATCACCCAGTATGTTGAAAGATAAAATGAACTTTAATATGCTTAAAAAGTTGAAAGTAAAATCAACTCTAAGTATCTTCATTCTGATCTTGACAAAAAAAAAAAAAAAAAAAAAAAAAAAAAAAAAAAAAAAAACACTTGATATATCATTTACATTACATTAAAGGAGAAAAGATGACTCTCCTCTCCTGTCCTTTTTTTAGTGCTATTTCCCGTGAATGAAAAGTAAATACCTTACTGATATTACTTGTAATCATGTGTAACAACTCTTTAAGCATCATGCAGTAAAAAATGCTTTCTTGTTAATAAATAAATACGTACTGAAGCTGTAATAAAGAATCTTACTAGTAATTCTCCAGCTTTGGTTTTTACTGCTAATACTTTGTTATAATCTTTTATATGATTGTACTAATCAATTACACACAAATATAAGTATATTGCATATACGAAACCAACAAACCATATCAGCAATTATTGAATATTTGGCTGTTCCGAATGCTATCAACCAATCATTCTAAATTATTTGGCGGACTTCTCAAAAACTGAAGTTTGTTTTTTAAATCGTTAATTTAACTGCTACAATGACATTATATCCGGCTCCAAATCAATAATTTGTCTGCTACAAAAATTCTTTCTCCTGCTCCAAATCAACATTATGGCTACTACGAAAATGCTTTCTCTTGATACAAATTTCAAGTTTTGCTGCTCCGAAAACTGCTACGAAATACTTGAAGGGGCGCAACATCCCTGTATTTGGTTTTGTACATTATTTATCATTTATATAATGCTTTCATAACTACCATGCAGGCATTTTAATCACATGTTTCTGTTTCTGCTGATCCAATTCAAGATATCGCTCAGAAAAATTATTCTATTAGATAAGCAAAATATTCATTATAACCAAATTTAATTACACTAAAAGTTTTAAGATATATACTTTCCTGTCATAGGAAGACCACATGGTTTGCATTTACATTTGTTAATATTTGGTGTCCAGAAAAAATTAAACTCTATTTATTTGTTTATTTGCAACTGCAGTCTAAACAACCAGGCAAGGGCCAAATAGGTAGGACATTAGTTTTCAGTTCCAGAATCTGCAGGTTTGAATACTGCTGTCAATATAGATTTTTGTAGCCACTAAGAATTGGATTTAAGTAGTAAGTCATCATGATCAAATTAATACACATAGGGGGAGACCGGGGCACCTTGGGACACTTTTCAGTTAAACATTTTTATGAATTTTTTCTAAAGCTAATTAAAAAAAAAAAATAAGTATTCATGCATATATTGACATCATATCTGCTTCTTATAAACATTAAATCTACTTAATATCTCATTTAGTTAAAGAGTAATAAAAGAAATAAAATACCTTTCCAATGTCCCAACCTGACCCACTGTATGGGGTAGGTTGGGACACTAAATAACAAATACAAAATACTGTTCAAATTATTTTTATTAACTGTTATAAAAGGGAAATGGCTGAAAATTTTTCAAGTTAATACATTTTTTTTAACAAATCTTATATTTGATGCCAGCAAATTCTTTTTTAAAATCTAACAAAATGCACCTTCGGCCTATTGTTTCTTTAGGAGTGTTCAACTTTACAAGAATATGAGTTTTTCCTATAAAGGATTTGTCTTCTTTGTTAGAATAAAAAAAAAATTATCATCCATCTTGGTCTTTTCTCAAAAAAGACATTTCATACTCTCTGGTGTTTTCATTATAAAAGTGACCTACAAATGTAACAATGCTTCTTTTACCTGCAAATTTTATTAGTGCATAATCTCCTACTTCAAGCTTTCCCTTCTCTTGAGAAACTTTTCATTTATTTTGTTCCAGTTCTTTAATTGAATGGAAGCTACCATCACTTGGACAATCTATATCCTAGCTGTCACTACTGTCATCGTATAAATCACTTACATTCAGTTTTCTTCCAGGAGTTTTTTTTCCATTGTCTTAATACTTTATCTTCATCTTTGCTGCTTGATGAAAACTCAGATTTTTTATGCACCTTTGCTACCCTGAAATTTGTAGATCTTGAAAGACTGGTAGCTTCGGGTTTTTAAAGAGAAATAGATTTAGCATGTCTTTTCTCGAAGCCAAGGTCCCGGTCTATACGAGCTTTTTCTTCCCGAATCCAATTTGGCAAAATATTTTTATTAACAGCTAGAGCAAACTGAAATGCAAGAGTTCTAACTTCACTTATTGTTATCCCATATTAATGTTTTGAAGCCTGTAATAAATGACTAACATTATCTCTTCTTCCTCACTAAAATTTTGGCAACTTTTTATATTTGACTGGTATTTAAAGCCTGTTGTGGATTCATATTTGCTTTTAAATTTAAGTATATGGTGGCTAAGGGTACTTTTGCTTACACATAAGGTTCTTGCTGCTTCTCTTACAGACAATACACCAGCCAAAACTTTTTCTGCGGTTGATTCAAGAATATGCATTTACAGCAGAATACTTTCTGTTTGTTTTTGTTGTCATCACTGTTATGTTGTCATCACTGTTGAAATCACTAATTAGGTTCCAAATGAAAGAAAAATAGCTACTATCCTGCTTACTTTTTTGTCTTCTATCGTTTAAAATTAAAATTAGAAAACATGAAAATTCCTCATTGGAGATGGCCGGCTAAGTGGGGGGGGGGGAGGGAGGATGATAAGGCTCTTCGGATGCGCTCGATTGTGTTTTTGCAGGCCAGCAGTACATCTGGACGAGAGAACTTCTCTTTTCGGCAGGGATCAAGTTGCGAGAAAAGCGGACACCCCCGCCCCCGAGGAAAGGGAGAGAAGATGGGAAGAAAACAGTTGGATTCGGGCCTGCGACTTGGAGACATCTCTCATTTCGATGTGAGAGAACACGACGACGGTTTTGTTTGGACTTAAAAATATGCTCGGTTAATCTTTTTTGATTCATACAGGCCCCGAGGTTCTAAATATGACATTTTGTTTTACCCTAATGTTTCCTAAATCTTGTAAATAAAATTTGTGTTGTCCGTCTAAACTTTGGAGGATTTATTTAGCCTATGCATCCCAACTGAGAGCGACGAACATACCTGCCCCAGTAAAGCAGACGGACAGGTCCCAGGCAAGCATAAGGCACCAGAACAGTGTGTTATTACATCATTGGCCCCCGGAGTGGGGGTGGTTATTACATCCTGGTGTCAGATCGTTGGGGTAACCCCCTGGATGAGGCATAGGTTGCACTTCCGAAGTTGGAGACAACGGTGAGGAAACTGGACGTATCATCGGCAACTGCGAGAACTAATAAACTAATGAAGTGTCATATATAATGTTTTACAGAAATCTTTTTTTTTTTCAGATGCCACGTAAGTGTTGTGTTCCTGGATGTCTAACAAATTATCAAAATTCGGGATCAGGATATGTAAATGTATTCTCTTTTTCTAAGAATGAATGCAGCCGGTCTAGGTGGCTTCAGCAAATTCACAGGAAAGACTTTGTAATTGGTAAACATTCAGTTGTGTGTATTAAGCACTTTGATGAGAGATTCATCATACGAGAACATAGAGTTACTTGTCCAGATGGAAGTGAACTTGTGATGCCAAGAAAAGTTCCAATTTTGACTAATGATGCATATCCATCAATTTTTCATGACCAACCTTCATATCTATCTTCAGTACTACCAGCAAAACGGAAGGATCCAAATGAGAGGAGATTAGTTCAAGAAAGAAAAGATGAGGAGAAATTCAAGCAATACCTGCAGAATGACAATATAACTAGTTTTGATTCTTTTAATCAGGGTATTGCATCAAGATTATCTCATCTTTGGATGACAATCAACCTTGAAGGCAGTGACTCGGTTTGTATTGTGAAGTGTGATCCATCTGTTTTCCCGAAATTTCCTATTTCTATAAAAGTAACAAATGATTTGAGAATTAAAATATGGGAAAATGGAAATATTGTTTCTCCATTAACTTTTAAATGGCTCTTCGGAAAGGAACAAAAATGTTTGAATTGGTCTACATTTGACAGCATGATCAGTTACTTGAACAGCTTCACAGCATCAGCTAATGATAAAATAAGTTCTGCTATTTTGTTACTGAATGATTCTGTAAATTTATGTACAGATGACATAAAGAAAGAGAAAATAATACTTATTAATTAACAGTTGAAATTATGTCAAGGTATTCCACGATACTCTACAGACTTAATAATTTGGGCTTCTAGTATTTATTACAGTTATCCAGCAGCATATGTTACTATACGAGATAAAAAAAAACAAATTAACTCTTCCCCATACTAGTTATTTGAAAAGAACACTACAACAATTGGGTTAATTACAAACAGGACTATCAGATCCTCATATGCAGTACTTGAAGATGAAAAATCATCAGCTTTCTGATCGAGAGAGAACTGTGGGTGTAATGAATGACGAAATTTATATTAAATCTGAAATCACATACAAAGGTGGAAAGATTGAAGGAAAAGCTCAAAATACAAATGACATTGCCAGGACTTTACAGGCATTTATGATATCTTCTGTTTTTAGCAAAAATAAAGATATTGTAGCGTTATTCCCAGTTAAAGATCAAAGTGCAGAATATTTAAAAAATCTTTTAATTTGTGTTTTAAAAGGATTACATGATACTGATTATAAAGCTTTATTCATAATATCAGACAATAATGCGGTAAATACAAAAATGTATATAAATCTTGGAGGTAATCATTTAAGATCCTCCATTCCTAGTCTAGTAGGATTCGAGTTACCAATATTTCTCCTTTTTGATACTGTCCATTTGTTAAAGAATATACGAAATAATTGGCTGAACCAAAAGAGTAATAATCAGACCTTTTATATTCCACCTTTTAAAAGCCTTTTAAATGTTTGTGTTTCTGAATATTTAATCGCAAGTATTTCTCATCTGAAAACAGTGTATTATAAAGAAAAAGGTACTGTAATTAAACTAGCTACAAGTTTAACAAGAAAAGCATTATGGCCGAATAATTTAGAAAGACAAAATGTTAAACACACTCTCCGCTTATTTCACGAAAAGTTAATCCCATCACTTGAACTAGCAAAAATAAAATTTGGGGACGATGTGCGTGGCACAGCCCATTTTATTAATATCATTTCCAAGTGGTGGAAAATAGTCAACACACAATCGCCATATAAAGAGGAACATCTTTTAGACTCCTTCTGTGATCCAATTAGAAGCATGGATGATAAAAACATTAAATTTCTAGAAGAATTCTGCTTATGGCTGGAAAACTGTCAGTGTCTAGTTTTACAGTCAAAATCAGAAAAATCAAGATGCTTTCGATTATCAAATGAGACCCACCAGGCTTTATACCACACAACTACAACTTTAATAAAATTATGCAGGTATTTGTTGATAACTTTGGTTCTTCCAGCAAATTATGTACTTTTAGGAAAATTTCAGACAGACTGTCTTGAAGGCCGATTTGGTCAATACAGAGGAATGATTGGATGCAATTACACCATATCAGTTATCCAAGTTTTAGAATCAGAGCGCAAGTTAAAATTGTTGAGCTTATTAAAATTAAAGTCAGCTAACAAAGGTTATTTTGAAATTAAGGATATATTAAAATCTTGCCAGCAAAATGAAGATGAAAGCTCATTTTGGATGTTTAACAGTTTTTTTCAAGTTTTGGAAGCTTCTGAATCAGTTACTTTAACTGAAAATAATCAGAAAGCAATTATATACATTGCTGGATATGTAGCTCGCATTGCTGCTGGGACATGCATTCAATGTAAAGGGAAACTTGCACATGACACCCGTTTGAAGGGTGATAATTTACTGAATAAATCTTATATAGATATATTAGACAGAGGAGGTAGGTCTATTTTGGCCTAATGATTTCTGTCTCCATGCGTGTAGTTCCACATTAAAAAATTTTCAGACTTTAATTACCAAGGAGTTTGAAGAAGAATTTTTAAAAATCAAAAAAATCAAAATTTCTAAAAATCAAAGAAAGCTGCTAATTGAACTGACATTAGAAAAATTGCAGGTTCAAAAAACATCGGCGGAGACGCAGAGTGTTTCAATGAAAATTGTAAAAAAAGCATGAACAAATTATTATATAACTGTGTTAAGTGCATTTCTAATATCTTACTTAATAACTATTGTAAAATGACTAATGATTTATTTTCAAAATCAAAAAAAAAAAAAAAAAAAAAAAAAAGAAAGAAAGAAAATTGGCTACCTTGACACAGTAAGTTATTTTCACTTATATATGTATTCCCTTTTCATATTTTGAATATTTAATAATTTTTACTAATAGCAAATAATTTTAATTTAATTTTTTTTCTTTGGTATTTTACCTAAAATGTAAAAATAAAAACATAATGGCATTCTTAAAAACCTTATTCAAATTTCTAAAGCCAATATAAAACTAAGAGAGATAACAATTAAGGGAGATGTGTAACATACAAAGTTATTTTATTTTTATCAGTTTTTTTATAAGTTCATATAATGTAGACATTGTGAAAGCATATTATGTGTATATATGAAATATAAGGCGAAAGAATTTAAAAATGAGTAATTATGTATTTTTTCATTTGTTTCTAAATACTCAGATGGATTTTATAAAGAGGAGGTTCACTCTATATGAATATAAACTTGTAGCGGGTACAGTTACGCCCCTCTCCTTTTTCACGATAGGTGGAGCTAAAAAACCAAGTAGTGCGTTTGTCTATGAGTGTCAGTAGTCTATGTGAGTGTGTTTTGTGATGTGGAACTTTTCAAGAAAATAAAATGGTTCCTAGAAAAATAGTCTTTTGATATAAGAGTCTCGTCCTTCTACAGTGGCGCCCAACGTGAAATTTTGAAAGAATGGAAAAGTGTCATCCAGACACATGCCATGTTTCTTCCCGTCCTGGGAAATAGTAAAATTCTGTCAAAGTTTCGATTCATCTCGACATGTGTTGCCCTAACACGATGTGAAAAATTTTGTGTGTTTGTTCTACGGTGATTTTTGCCGCTTTCACCAAGAATTGTGTGCTTCAGCTTGTGTTGTTTTCGTTTCAGTGAAAGTTCCGTTTTCAACGAAATTGATTCTTTCAAGAATTTTGTGTTGCATTCTCATAAAAATGAAGTATCCATAAATCTGCGTTCTGAAAATCATCTTTATAATTAAATGTATTACTACAAAGTAAAACCATAATGTAACAGCAGTTTTGTTTTCGGTCGCATCTGGAATTCAAACGTCTCTTCTACCCGGAAGTAAGCTGAAAAGTTCTTTCCCGCTTAATTATCGTTTTGTGATACCTTTTTATGTCTCATATTTTGATTTCGTTTTATCATTTAATTGATATATTAATTTCTTTTAAGAACAAGATATATGTATAAATTGTATGTTTTTGAAAATAATCTGTTTCTATTGGTTGTATAAAGTACTTCTAATGTATATATCCTGAAGGAAAGAAACATGTTTAAATTTTGAGAACTTGATTTTTTTTCTATTTTTCTCTCTCATTGTTTTATGGAAAAGGAAATATCAATTTTGTGTTTTTTTTTTGTTGTTGTTGGATCTAACTCTTTTGTTTTAAGAAAGGAAAACGTATTGATCTGGTTAATTAAATTTTTATGCTAGTTTGATATTGTATTCTGTGTTCTTGAAAATCATATTAAAAATGGTCGATCATTCGAAATAAAATATTCTTATTCATAATTATTCCTTTTTTACTGTTTTAAAACATAAAATGTGTAATTCTATTTCTGGTTCTAAGTATGCTATTCTTATAATTCAAATAGTAGCTAAATAATAATATGTTCTGCTTGTTCACGATATATTGATTTTTTTTTAAAGTTTTATGTTTTCATACTAATTGTCGTTTTATGTTGCATACCAATTATATAAAAGGTTATTTGTAAGAAATTCAAATTATAATTTTAAACGAGTAAATATAAGGTATTAGTACTGCTTCAAAAGAATTTTATCAAAATTATTGTTGTATTTTAAATTGATTCTTGATTTTATAGTATCTTTATGATTGCTTATTTTATTGGTTATATTATCTACAAAGGAGAGGGTAGTTGTGTAACCGTTACGTAATATTGAATTTACAAATTTTCTTGAGTTATTTAACAGTTTCAGTTTCGGTTTAATAATTGCGTAGGGTAAAATGGCTTATCTTTCTAAGGGCAAGAAAATCGACCTTTTTAACTTAGCATCAGAATTAGGCATCGATGTCACATCTACTGATAAAATAATTGATTTACATGGCAAAATAACTAAATCTGCTATTTTTAAGGATAACGAGCAGTTTGTTAAAGATACGTTTAACAATGTTGTTGACGAGCGGAAAAAGTTGGAAGAAGCAGAAATAAAGAAAGCAGAAACAGAAAAACAGCGTCTAGTTGAGGAAAGAGCATTTGAGCTTGAAAAGCTTAGGCTGCAGAATCAAAAATCAACAGCAAATGGAAATGCTAATCCAGTTGATCCTAACCCAACGCGGTTTGATTTAAAAACTGTTTTACCTACATTTAACCCTGACACAGACGACATGTCATTATATTTAACGATGTTTGAAAGACAGATGAAGCTTTGTAAACGTATCTACTGATTATTGGGTGTCATATCTAATTGAAGTACTTCCAAGTGATATAGGTAAATTAATAGCAAGAGAACCTGAAGAAATGTTTAAGAATTACATCCACATTCGTACTATATTATTGCAACGGTTTAAGCTGACAGCAGACCGATTTCGAATTCTTTTTAGCCGACATCAGAAACGTAATCATTCCACTTGGAAAGATTTCTTTTTCGAACTGCGAACTTACTTTGAAGGTTGGCTGAATGAACTAGAAATTAGTTCATTTGACAAGTTGAAAGAACTGATCATTGCTGATCAAATTAAGAAAAAATGCCCACCAGAATATAAAACCCACTATTTAGATATTTGGGAAACACTCAATGATCCTGTCATGTTAGCTGAAAAGCTGGACTTGTATGAAAATATAAAACCGCCTTATAGCCTTAAAGCTACAAAGCCTCAAAATTCACAAGAATGGTACAAACCTAAATTTCCTAGAAATGCTGGTAATCAGAACTTAAGGAACTCCCAATTCCCTAAATTTGAAAAGACAGATTCTTTCTATACTCGCAAAAATACAATATCTAACTCAAGCAATATGCCATCTCGAAATTTGGAAAACTCTGTTTATTGTTATGGATGTGGCTATCCAGGATTTATAAAATCCAAGTGCCCAACATGTTCTATGAAGAAAGACAGTGTTCATGTCAATGCCATACAGATGTTTACTTGTTTTACTCTTCCAGTAGCCTTGCTTAATATTGAAATTTATGGAGCTACAGGAATAGTTTG
>CM063502.1:133038872-133059872 GCA_032207245.1 Pardosa pseudoannulata | reverse complement strand
GTCTAATCAGTGATAATGGTACTCAATTTGTTAGTGCAATCATGCAACAGTTGTGTTATGTCCTAAACATCAAGCAAAATTTAATTCCTGTTTACCATCCACAGGCCAACCCCGTTGAGCGTAAAAATAGAGATTTGAAGCCTCGTTTGGCAATCTTGGTAGGTAACAATCATACCTTATGGAAGGAACAATTACCAGCCATTAGATTTGCAATGAACACTGCAAAATGCGAAACTACTGGATGCACTGCAGCATACTTGAACTTTGCTCGAGAATTAAGAACTTCAGACGATGTAACTACTGACCTGCGATCGGTTATTCATAACGATAATTTTATCCCAGAATTCACTCCTTATTTAAAACGTTTTGAAAGGAATATCTCACAAATTAAAGAAAATATTGAGAATAATCAGGATCGTCGAAAAACATATGCAGATAAATCACGTAAATCAAGCCCTAATTTTAAACCTGGGGATTTAGTATAGGTAAAGCTTCACCCATTAAGCAAAGCAAGCCAAAGCGTAAGTGCAAAATTGATGCCGAGGAAAGATGGCCCTTACATCATTTTGTCCCCAAAATCCCCTACTACATTTTTCATAGCTAGTTGTGACAAACCTGATGAACCTTTAGGTGCATACCATGCATCAGCTTTAACACCTTTTCAAAATGTCACACAAAAACAATCTCCTATGGTGCCGCTCCGGAAAAGAGGTAGACCCCCCGAAACAGCCCCCTCCTGTTTCTGTGGAAACCGAAAACAAATCAAAAATCCCACCACCTCGCCGAGACGGTCTTCGGAGGTGTAGGGGGAGGATGTAGCGGGTACAATTACGCCCCTCTCCTTTTTCACGATAGGTGGCGCTAAAAAGCCAAGTAGTGCGTTTGTCTATGAGTGTCAGTAGTCTATGTGAGTGTGTTTTGTTGTTTGTGTTTTGTGATGTGGAACTTTTCAAGAAAATAAAATGGTTCCTAGAAAAATAGTCTTTTGATATAAGAGTCTCGTCCTTCTACAAACTATAGTTACATTTATCAATAAGATAATTAAGTTAATAGTTTTATATTTTTCACTTCTGTTACCGTATCTGCACAATTGTTTTTGCAATCTTGTTTTAATTTTACCAAATTCATCTTTAAATGTAACTGATGTGTAAAATATTTCAAAGAAATAGGTTCTTGATAAATAATATGTGTTTAGTACATAGTGTATGTAAATAAAGTTTTAAACTAATATTGCCCGTTGTATTCAGTGTTTTATTTTCAATGAAATATATAGAAATATTAATGAATTTTTTCTGTTTACTAAGATTAATACACCTTTTATTTTTTATATTCAAGTTATTTTGAAGTAAATCTTATATACTGTAAATTTGATTAGGAACATTGTGATAATATAAAACTATATATCTCCTATAAATATCACAATTTATACATATTGCTATTAAATATTATTTCCATTTAAAAGTAATATTTGTGAGTAATGTATATTCCTAACTAGTGTTTTTTTAATCTTTTAAATGGAATTTTATTTATTTAATAAAAGTAATTTAATATGTTTAAAATCCACCACTCTTATATTGATGTTCTGGAATATACATTTTTAACAGTATATAAAATATGTAATTCCTAGAAATTAGCATTTTGTTTAGTCATTGTTCTTATTTTGGATGTTGAGGATTTCTTTTTGTTTTCTTAATTATTTAAAATTTAAGAATGTTTTCTGAATGTTTGTTAAATAATTGCAACTTCATTTTCTAATAATTATATAAATATTCATGTCATTTTCCTCTATAAACTGTTTAAAAGGTCTTTTTTAATAATTTACCCTTTTTTAAGTTATTAATAATTATGGATCTTTTAATAATTATTTTAATCGCATCTGAAACTGTAAAAAAAAATTAAGAATTAAAAACGTTACTTAAAGTCTAAATATGTAATAATGCATATATAATTTTATATCTTCAATATGTTACTTTAAAATATATAGCTAAGCAGAATAAACGAGCAGAATAAACAAGAAATACGCAAAACTAATACTATTTCGCGTTCTCGTTCTAGCCTCGGCCTGTGACGTCACGAATGTGTGTGTCTGGCTTGGGGTCTTAAGACGGCTTTGCTACTACCAAGTACCTATCTTAGACTTAGACAAGCAATATACAGCCTTTGAAGCTTCAGGAAAACTCTTTCAATTCCAACTAATCCCCTTTGGAATTACTAACGGTGTCCCAGCTTTTCAAAGAAATATTGACAATATTATCAAGGAAGAAAAACTCAAAGGTGTTTTTCCATACTTAGATGATGTAACAGTTTGTGATAGGGACCAACACGAGTATGATCAATATTTGCAGAAATTCCTGAATGCTGTTAAAAAATATAACCTCACACTGAACCCAGATAAATGTCAATACTCAACAAAGTGTGTCAGATTACTAGGATATCTTATTGAAAATAGAGTTATTAAACCTGATCCTGTCAGGCTAGCACCACTTATGAGCTTACCTATTCCTAATGACATGGCAACCTTACAAAGAACTCTTGGTATGTTTGCACATCACTGCCACTGGATTCCACGATTCTCAGGAAAAATTCGTCCTCTCCTGACAAAAGCATTCCCACTCTCTGAAGAAGCTGTGAGAACATTCAACTCCATCAAGGAAAATGTTGCGAAAGCTTCTTTGTCTGTAATTGAAAACAACATCCCATTAAGAGTTGAAACTAATGCTTCAGAATTTGCCATTGAGGCAACTCTCAGCCAAACAGAACGTCCCATAGCCTTCTTTTCAAGAACACTTAAAGCTGCTGAGCAAAGGCACTCTTCTGTTGAGAAAGAGGCTTATGCCACTGTGGAATCCATAAGAAATTGGAGGCACTACCTGATAGGAAGACATTTTGAAGTTCTCACTGACCAGAGATCTGTGGCTTTCATGTTTGATCAGTATCACTTAAGCAAAATAAAAAACGAAAAGATTATGTGAGGGCGACTGGAATTGGCTAACTTCAAATTTGATATAATTTATCGTCCAGGTAATCGGAACACTGCTGCAGACACAATGTCAAGAATTGCAGCAAATATCTTTACAGGAACAGAAACAAACCTCAAAGAGTATCACAATAGCCTATGTTACCCTGGGATAACACGTATGCACCACTGGAATAGAGCTAAAAACTTGTCATTCCCATTAGATGACATTAAAAGAATGACTAATTCATGTCCTGTCTGTAATGAGATGAAACTTCGTTTCCATAGGAGTAAGGGGCATTTAGTAAAGGCAACTTCGTCATTTGAGAGGCTAAACTTAGACTTCAAGGGCCCCTACCTACCTCATCCAAGAATCGTTTCCTTCTGACCAAAGTAGATGAATTTTCAAGATACCCCTTTGCATTTCCTTGTACAGATATATCTGCTCCAACCATAGTAAAAGTATTGACCAATGTATTTTCCCTCTTTGGGACACCAGCCTACATACATTCAGATAGAGTTGCTTCATTTATGTCACATGAACTGAATTCGTTCCTCACTTCCTTAGGGGTTGCTACTAGTAGAACCACTGCTTATAACCCACAAGGCAATGGACAAGTCGAAAGATATAATGGGATTATATGGAGGACAGTACTTTTAGCCTTAAAAACAAAAAGTACAAGGACAGAATGTTGGGAAGAGATGCTTCAACCAGCTCTCCACTCAATTAGATCATTACTGTGCACTGCTACCAACGCTACTCCTCATGAGTGTATGTTCATTCACCCTAGGAGATCCTTCAATGGTCGATCCTTGACTACAAGGTTAACTCAACCAAGTCCGGTTTTAATGAAAAATCATTTGCGACATACTAAATATGATCCTATTGTACAAAAAGTTGAATTAATCGAGGCTAATCCAGATTATGCTTATGTTAAGCTTCCTAATGGACTTGAGTCAAGTTTCTCTGTTCGACATTTGGCACACAAAGGTGACTCAGCAGCCAATCTCGACATGCAACCCATTCATCTTCCTCACACTAATTCTTCAGAATCTCTAGAGCAGGGGTCGGCAACCTATTTGTTCTTAAGGGCGCGAAACTAAATTTGAAAATCACCGAGGGCGCATATTTTACAGATAATCAAGAGGTATAAATAGGCATTAAAAAACAGATTTTTTATAACTTTATTTTGTTGGTGTCATACATAATGATACATATAATTCAGTGTGAAACTTTAGTGTCCATATTTTCAGCTAATTTCTTATAATTGGGGATATATTTAGAGTTCCCGGTCCTTAAACAATTATATAAATGTGAGTCATTAAGCTTTGTTCGGTATTTTGATTTTAAATATTTCATATTTGGGAACAAAGACTCGCAATTGTATGTTGTTGCACAATATGAATAAATTTTAGCGTACATTTCCTTAAAATGGGATACTTATTTTCATCGACTAAGTTCCAAAACATTTTATCATTACAATGAGCTTTTAAAATAATATCACTTTGCAAGTTTATTATTTCTAATTCTAGGTCTTCGATATTATGAAGCTCGAAATACACTGAAACTATTTCAAGGACATCATCTTCAGTAACATTGAATGGATTTATGAAAAATCTTAGAACGGGTTCTAATGCTGCAAAATCTTCAAATCTAGACGAAAACTCTTCTATTAGCTTATCTATAATTTCTAAATATGATGTAGCAGTAAAATTTTCATTATTCAAATTTAAACTCTCAACAGTATATTTTATATTTGGGAAATGTGATAATGATTTTTTCAATAGATGGGATTTCAACAACACTAATTTGCATTTGAATGAGTTTACTGCACTAATCATGTCAGCGATATGCTGATTTTTCCCTTGTATTTTTAAATTTAATTCATTCAACTTTGCAGTTATATCGGTCAGAAATCCGAGGTCGATTATCCAATCCTTATTTTCTAATTGCTTGTAAAATTCGCCTCTTGATGCAATAAATTCCTTTATTTGTGGCAAAAGCATGATAAACCGTTCAAGTATTTTACCTCTGCTCAGCTACCTCACTTCAGTATGTAAAAGATCTGTGAACTGAACGTCCTCATCTTCTAAAAGTAATTTAAACAATCTGTGTTGCATAGCTCCCGATTTTATGGAATTAATAATTTTTGTTACTATCGTAAATACATGTTGAAAACCGATTGTTTTTGCGCATAATATTTCCTGATGTATGAGGCAATGATAAGAAATAAATTTAGGGAATAAGGAATCCTGTCTACATAAGGCAATAAATCCTTTTTTCTTACCTGTCATCGCTGGTGCCCCGTCTGTTGTAATTGACGATAACTTTTGTACAAGTAATTTTACATCTGTTATATACTTTTTACAAGTGGAAAAGATATCTTCTTCTCTGGTGCTTCCCTTTAATGGCAGAACTTTAAGGAATTCTTCTTTTGTTGTAAAATTAGAAAATACCATGTTCACGCAAATTGCTAATTGTGATATATTTGTCACATTTGTCGATTCATCCATCTGTAGCGAAAAGAAAATACAATTTTCCATATCATTTGCTAATTCTGCCTCCAAATTCTCCTCAATTACTTCAATTCTTCTAGTAACAGTTCGTGCTGATAATTGCAACGTGTTTATAGCTGAAACTATTTCTTTTTTATTTTTTAAATTCTTCAAAAAGTGAATCAATGGCTTCTAACATGGCTTCTTTCACTAATTCTCCATCTGTAAATGGTTTTTATTCTTAGCTAGCAAATGCGATATTTTATATGACGCGATCGTTGCTGCTTTATGTTGTTGCAGCGATTTAGTAAAAAAAACTTTGCTGGTTAGTTATTGAAGATTTTAAAGAAATAATTTTTTTTTCTTCTAATTTCAGAGTTCATTGGATAGTCACTATCAAAATTGGTATGAACGGCCTTAAAATGTCGTTCAATATTACTTTTCTTGGGAATCGCAACACTATATTACAAAACAAACAAATACACTTCCCTTTGTAATCAACGAAACAATATAGATGTTCCCATTCATCGTTAAAATAATATGTTATACTCATACGTTATTGACTTTAAAACTTTATACACATATCTTCTCTTTTCTAATGGAATAGAAATTAAATGTCCTTGCCATGCTGTATCCACATGCCAGGCACAAAGTAGATGAACTTTGACAGGACCAAAAATACTCTCCCATGCCTGATAAAAAAAGGAGCATCATCACTCATAAAAACTCTGGTTTTTATCTCTTCTGGGAGAGTATTTTTTAATTTTTTTTAAAAATATTGCATTGATTTAAAATTTACAGTCGATGTAACACAAAATGCAACAGAGAAACCTTCTTCATATTCATCGATTACCATTATGGTAACAAGCTCAAACACATAGCTTGATATGCCATGGGTTGAATCAACACATATTCTATCCCCCCCCCCCAAATTGAATAAACATATCTAACTGAAGAGGCATCATAAAAGCAAGAAAAAAATCCTTTTTTTCAATAATTTCATGATCAGTATCTTGTTTTTTGAAATCAAGAATAATATTTTTTCTCTCTTTCATACTTTCTACCCACATTTCTACGCTTATTTCATCGAATGAACTTGGGTTTATATGATTGTCTGTTACAACAATATCTTTTTTAATATTATTCAAATCTTTACGGGTAAATATATGGTTCCTTTCCAAATTGTCTTCAGAAGTTGAACAGCCTCGGATATCTCTAATGATTCTAGAATCACTGATACCTTGAAGTAATTTACCTAGAAAAGTAAAATATTTCTTTTGTAGTAAAATTTTATTGTACGTATAATAAAATACATATTTTTAAGAGAAAAAAAAACTGTATACAGTTTGTTTATATTTCTTACAGCCACAAACTTTTTTTAAACAAAAACTAATGTAATGATTCCAACGGCTAAGTGGGCTTAAAAACTTGATTATTTCAAGCTATGAATGATCTTGGATTCAAAGACTAAGTACACTGATATACAGAATTACATTTTTCTTTATGTGTCATTGTAAAAAATAAAAACTGCTAAAATAAGCATGAAAAGTAACAAATATAATTTATGAATATAATAAAAGATGTAGAAAGAATGAGAAAAATAGAAAATTAAA
This sequence comes from Pardosa pseudoannulata, assembly GCA_032207245.1. Taxonomy (NCBI): domain Eukaryota; kingdom Metazoa; phylum Arthropoda; class Arachnida; order Araneae; family Lycosidae; genus Pardosa; species Pardosa pseudoannulata. The sequence continues at coordinate 133,052,807 of CM063502.1, read as the reverse complement.
AACAACCATAGTTTTGCTCATCTTTTTATTTTCTTCTTACTTTTACCTTCAGATTCTATTATACTAGAAATTATTGTCTTTAATTTTTTATATGTATAGATAAAAATAATTTTCTTACCTGCAACAGTATTCTTTATTTCTTGAGATAAAGGAATATGGCTTAATAAGCTGTCATGTTTATAATGACTTGGAAAGCATTGCACATCAATACTGTTTTCAGATTGTTTTACAACAATCAGGGAGGTACAGTGGAAACCAATTCTTTTTGAGCTTTGAGCCTTAAGCTGTCTTTTTCCTTCTGAGTGTGAAATATAGTGCCCACTTCTACTACAAATATAGGATTTAGTAGTATGAGAACTAAATTTTTGTTCTCCCCGAGCCATCACGAAACTGCTCTTGCATTTTGTTCTTCTTCATCAAACCAGGATTCAAAATCTATAACATATGCATGAGTTAAAGTGTGCTCTATATTATTATATTTTTTAAATAAGTATGTAATGGTATATTGCAACATGTTTTATTTGACTCCGAAATTTTTTTCAAAATTGCATAGATCTCAGATAATTAATTTTAAAAATTCCATAAACATCAGGGGCCATAAACTTTAGGATCTGACTACCACAATACGAAATCCAAGACATATAATTTTTAGTCACTTATGCTAGATCATTTTTATATGAGAAATTGCATGAAAGTACTACATATCTATTGCAGTAGTAGTCCACAGGGCTTAAGCTACTCCCCTCTCCCAATTTACCAAGATCTAGACTATTCAGACAAATTTTTCATCTTTAACACTAGTGTTGTGTAGAATAAGCTATGAAAAGTTATTGAGTGGCTGTATAATTTATGCATAGTGATAATAAAATTTAAATTTGACAAATTTTGTACTTTATATACTTTTTAAAATAAGTTTTTGATGAATGCAAATTTCTTAGGTTTCTGAAATTTGAGTCTTGGGTAGATGTCCCATTTATCCTGCTAATCAATAGATGCTGTGTATATAAACTACTGTTATGAAATCAACTCTATTAGATTTAAAAAAAAATGCACATAAGTGTTAATTTAGAAGTCTAACTTGACATCCAGGACACATATGCCCAATTAACTTTTAAGCAATATTTTATGCAGATGAGTTCTGTTTTTACTAAAATATTAATGCATAGTCCCAAAATATTATTTTACCAATGGTTAAAAGTTAATAATGCTTTTAGTTTTCACTAGTCTATAATATTAAAACCTGATCCCATAGAACACCTATAAAAAATTAATTATATTATAGTAAAATGGTTTCGTTTTGAATGCTACAGTCTACTATTTTGCTTCCTGGGGCCTAATGAGACTGGACCTACAGCTTAAAGTTGGTTCTGAACATCTACAAACATCCATGCCAGCAGTGGGATTTGTACCCACAAACTCTGTTGCCGAAGAGCTGTGCTCTACCATTTGGCACTTAGTAAGATGAGGTTAGATTTAGATTTAGGGTGGGGAGGCCCACAAGGACACCAGCACTGTAGGATGAGGTTACTATAACAGAGGTATGTACAGAATTCTGTTTTAAAAAGAGGCACACAATTTATTATTACATGGAAGAAGTGATGGGACCATGGCCAAACAAGAAGATGTACATATATTTATTATATAATTATAAATAATAATAATTATATTAATTATAACTTGAAATTTCCAAATCATCCAAGATCCAGCCCTATATCTAATGACTCAGTGCTCTTTTTCAAACAGTTATATTTTTAAAAGGGACTTTTTATATTTTTAAGAGTCCATAAACTCTTCTATAGGGGCTGGATGTGGGATGAGAGTAAGTACACAATTTATTCTAGAGTGTTACTTATGATTACCATTTGAAAACATATGGCATAATATACAATAATTTTATACAGCTTTAGAGTTAATTTACATAATCATTATGTTACTATATAGTTTAAAACCTTACTAATAGGAATGAATTAAGAACTGGAATAAAATAATAAAATGGAATGGGAAAAAATAGTATAATTTATATAAATATAAAAAGTATAGAAATATCAAAATATATATATAACAATTAATTCAATAATAATAATGAATAGACAATATGGAACTGTGAATTTTAGCTTGGTTAGTACATTTTGAAATATTTTTTAATGGCCGTGGTGAAGAAATGAAAGAAATTGCAACTATATATAAATATGGTTGCATAAATAATTTTAATACCCATTATGTATCACATTTTACAAAAATTATCATGCTTTATTATCGTATTAAAATAAGCTATTATGAAATTTAGTATATAAGAGGGCTTACCTTCTTTACTCTTGAAACTTTTTTCTTGACAGTAATCTTGGTTTTCGAAGCCGTGATGTGATTTCAAATGATTACGAAATATTGCTTAACGGTTGAAAATCTTTCATGGCAAGTTTTTTCTTGGCAAACTTTTTTTTTTTAACCCCCCCCCCATATATTTTTTTTTTTTTTTTTTTTTTTTTCTTTTTTTTTTTTTTTTTTTTTTTTTTTTTTTTTTTGTTTTTTTTTTTTTTTTTTTTTTTTTTTTTTTTTTTTTTTTATTTTTTTTTTTACGTTCCTGTTTTACATTATATTGTCCGTGTGTCCGCCTACGATGCTTACTCATACTGTCCTGCGATTTAAATACTTTTTCACAATATACACATTTATATATTTTATCAGTTTCCTCGGAATACTGTAACATATCTAATTATTGTATATATATCTATTATTATTACCTCCATGTGTAATTGCCTGTATATATATTGTAACTGTAACTATGACTCTTGTATGTTGTTGGTAACCTTAACTGCATGATGTTTGAGCATGTAGATGCTGTAGCGGTGTATACGAATTGGTGGCTAGAGTGCCATGCTATGCTGTAAATAATCTTTGCATATTAATCAAGATCAATAAAGTATATTCAAGGAACTATGTGTTCATGTTTGAAGAGTACAAATCTAATATGGTGTCAGAAAATTGCTGAACTCATTAAGCCTAATAGACTCTCAGATGGAAATGGATTGATCTCTTAGTGAGTTCTGTGCTCTGTCTGAAGTTCTAATTTTACTGTACGAACTTTGTGTTCTCTGATTATAATGGATAATTCCTTTCGACCACCTGGTGAAATAAAGTTCACCTGCAGCAATGTGTCGGAGTCATGGACTAAATGGAAACAGAAATTTCAAAACTACCTGATAGCATCTGAAAAGGATAAAAAAGCGGATAATGTTAAAATCGCTATTTTGCTGAACTTGCTTGGAGATGAAGGAGTGGAAATCTTCAATACCTTCAAACCACCAGCTGGAAAAAGTGTTGAAAAATTCGAGGATGTAATGACGATGTTTGAAGACTATTGCATACCCCAAAAGAACGTGGTTTTTGAAAGGTTTAAATTCTTCTCGTGCAGCCAGCATGAAGGTCAGCAAGTTGACCATTACTTGACTGAACTGAAAACCCTTGCCTCAACATGTGAATTTGGTGATCAAGAGGAAGGCCTAATAAGAGATCGTCTGGTGCTCGGAATCCATGAAAAGTCTCTATTAGAAAGATTGCTACGAGAAGCAGACCTAACATTGAAGAAGGCAGCAGACTTCTTGAGAGCAGCAGAGACAAGTAAATAACAGTTAGAAACTGTGACATCAGCAGCACCTAAAATTAGTGAAGTGAAAAGGGATAGATCAAAACAACTCAAGTTTAAGCAAAACACTGATATCTTCAAGTGCCAGAGATGCGGTAAAGAACATTCAAAGAATAACTGCCCTGCATTTGGAAGATTGTGTGCTAAGTGCAAGAAAAAGAACCATTTTGCAGCTATGTGTACAGTTAAGAACTTAAAACAAAATAACTACAGAAAAGTTAATGAACTGGAAAATTCAGGGCAAGAATTGTTTATAGACAGTGTAATAACAGTAAATTCAATTGAGAATGTTTGGGTAAAACTAATTAATGTTGAAAGTAATGACATTGAGTTTAAATTAGACACTGGAGCTGAAGTTAATGTCTTGCCAATGTCAATTTATAAAAAGATGTGTTTCCCAACTACCCAAGAATTAAGTAAATCTAATATTACATTAGTTTCATATGGCAATTTCAAGTTAAAACCGGAAGGTGAGTTAATATTGAAATGTTCTGTAAATAATTTTATTGATATTCCTTTAAAGTTTATTGTTGTAAATGTATCCTCAAAGCCAATACTAGGTTTAAAAGCATGTCAAATGCTTAATTTAATACAAAAAGTAGACCAAATTAATCTAATTTCTAAAGATGATATTATAAATAACTATAGTGAAGTATTTCAAGGGCTGGGAATATTTCCTGGAGATCCATATCACATTGAGCTGAAATCTGAGATTAAGCCTGTGATAGATCCACCTAGACGGGTACCTTTATCCCTTTATGAAAGTCTTAAAAATACATTGAGTAATTTGGAATCTAATGGGGTAATTCGTAGAGTAAATAAACCGACAGACTGGGTAAATAGTCTAGTCATAGTAGATAAACCCAATGGTAAACTGAGAATTTGTTTGGATCCCAGAAACCTGAATAAGGCTATTAAACGAGAACATCATGTCATACCAACTTCTGAAGAATTAATAAGCAGATTAGAAGGGAAAAAAGTTTTTTCTGTACTAGACTTAAAAGATGGGTTTTGGCAAGTGCCACTAGATGAGTACAGTGCAGATTTATGCACATTTAATACACCTTTTGGCCGGTTTCAATTCTTAAGAATGCCATTTGGGATAGCCTCAGCACCTGAAGTCTTTCAAAAACGTAATTTAAATTTATTTGATGATATAGAAAATGTTTACTGAATTTGGTTTGTTATTTAAAGACTAAAATTGTTGTACCATATTCTCTAAGAAGTGACATGTTATCATTATTACATGAGGGTCATTTTGGTATGGAAAAGAGTAAAAACAGAGCTCGCGAGATAATGTTTTGGCCTCATATGTCTACTGGTATAGAGAAAATGGTTCAAAAATGTGAAATTTGTCAAAAGTTTCAAAGGTGTAATATTAAAGAACCTCTTATATCTCATGAAATTCCACAAAGACCCTTTGAAAAAATAGGAATTGACATTATGGAATATAGAAATTATAATTATTTGGTTATTATGTGTTATTTCTCAAAATGGATTGAAGTTGAAAAGTTAAATAGTAAAAGTATATCAGACATAAATACAAAATTAAAAGTCTGTTTTTCTCGTTTTGGAGTTCCAACTGAGGTAGTTAGTGACAATGCACCATTCAATAGTTTTCAGTTTAAGTCTTTTGCCAAAGAATGGGATTTTAAGTGCACATTTGTAAGTCCGCGATATCCCAAAAGTAATGGTATGGCAGAAAGGGGAGTAGGAATAGTCAAGGCAATTTTAAAGAAAGCAGCTGAAAGCAACAAAGATTGGATTTGGGGATTAATGGAATATAGGAATACTCCAATCTCAGGTATAAGCTTATCTCCAGCTCAACTTTTGTTTGGCCGTAGGCTAAAAACTAAACTTCCCATACATAACAAATTGTTAAACGCAAAATGTTCTAAAAATCTAAAAGAAAGATTTGTTATCAGACAGAAAAAACAAAAGCGATATTATGACAGAAATAGTACTGTGCTAAAAAGAATTTGGTCCTGGTGATAATGTAACCTTGTATAACTTTAATAGTAGAACTTGGGAACCAGCCAAAATTATTTCCAGATGTAGAAATCCCAGGTCTTATGTTGTTCAAAATAATAAGGGCAAAAATTTTATTAGGAATCGTGTTCACTTAAGACCATCAGAAATTCCAATGCAAATTCAGGACTAGCAATACAAACTCCAATGATTCAGATACGCCAGAAGTATCCAAGTTGCCGCAAGTCTCTAATAATCAAACAAAATCAGGAAGATTAATTAAAAAACCAAGCTACCTAAATGATTACGTATGTAACTAAAAAAAAACTTCAAAGGGGGGTGTAACATATCTAATTATTGTATATATATCTATTATTATTACCTCCATGTGTAATTGCCTGTATATATATTGTAACTGTAACTATGACTCTTGTATGTTGTTGGTAACCTTAACTGCATGATGTTTGAGCATGTAGATGCTGTAGCGGTGTATACGAATTGGTGGCTAGAGTGCCATGCTATGCTGTAAATAATCTTTGCATATTAATCAAGATCAATAAAGTATATTCAAGGAACTATGTGTTCATGTTTGAAGAGTACAAATCTAATAAATACTGTTTATGTTTGCGCTTAATGTGCGCATTTAAATATCTTTTTTCATAAAAGCTTTGCTCACATTCAGTGCATTTAAATTCAGCCAATCTAGCATTCGCCATGTTAAAGTTTTAGTTTCGGTTCTGGCGCTAGACAAGCGTACTTATTAAAAAGGACTTGCTGTTTCTACGAGCCAATCAGAGCTCGAGTGCGTTTTGTCCGGGCTCAGATTCTAGCCGCCTGTTACAGAAGCGTCTGTGTCCAGCAACCTCCAAACTCCAAAGCATGCGCATTGTGTACGGAGAGAAGCTGGTTTTGAAGGATTATACTTCAAAACCAGCTTCCCTCCTCACACTTTCTAGAGATTTCGCCAACTGTAGTGCTGAATTTATATAGTGTGCCGTCGTGTTACTTCGAGAGGGAAGTTAAATATTTAGGTGTTAAATTGGATAGCAGGTTAACTTGGCGCTTTAATACGAATTATGTCATTGCCAAATTCTATAAAGCTAAAAAAACGATCGCCCACCTCCTGTATCACAATCAAATGGGAATGGACAACAAAGTGTTGTTATATAGGACGATACTTAGACCCATTCTTCTCTACGCAGCGCCGGTCTGGGGTTCGGTTTCCAACACTCAGATCCAGAGACTGCAAACTATCCAAAGTAAAACTCTCCGGGGTATTATTAATGCTCCTAGGTACCTTAGAAAGGATATCATTCACGATACTCTGAACATTGATCCCGTTAGAGACTTTATAGCAAAGCTGTCAACAAACTTTTTCTTCAACCTAAGAAATGTCAATAATGATGAAGTTCTCAATCTCCCTGACTATGGGAAAACAGGCTACGTCCCAGAGCTTCAACCATATTGACGGGAATTCGCCCACAGTTTTGAGTGTCTTTTTTTTTTATCTCTTTTTATTGTAAATATCTTCTTGCCCTTAAAAAAAAAAAAAAAAAAAAAAAAAAAAAAAAAAAAAAAAAAAAAAAAAAAAAAAAAAACCTTATATATATATATATATATATATTATATATATATATATATATATATTATATATATAACTAAAACCCTCTGAAACTCTATTATCTCTTTTTTCTGTTGTCTAACCAACCTCTTGTATTAATATTTAATTGTGTGCATTGTTGTATATTAATGTCTTGACTTTTGTTAAGAGTTCTTTCAGAGTGGAAAAAAATTAAAAAATTAAAAAAAAAAATAATTAAAAAAAATAAATAATAAATAAAAAAAAAATTATTTAAGGGCAAATTTGATATTATTTTTTAAATGTATACTTTGATTTATTTTATCTTGTTTTATGTATGTGCTCTTCTTTCTTCTTTCCTTCTCCTCTCCCTTTTCCTTTTCCATAGTTATTATTCAAATGTCGGCCAATAATAAGTGTAATGTTGAACACATATAAATGTCTACTATCGGAGATAAAGGGCCTCCGCCCCTTTGTACCCCAAAATGCACTATTCCAGTGTCCAGGGAATTACACGCGTTTTTATAGCACGCCGCCACGTACATTTTTGTGGTTGACTTATTTGCTAAGTTTATATTTTATTTCATGAAAAATAAGCCCATCCTATGGATTCAATATTTATGAAAAACTTTTTATTATAAAAGATCACTTAACTGCTGAATTTATATAGTAATTCGCCACCACGTGCTTTTTTTAGTGTTGACTTATTCGCTAAGTTTTTATTTTATTTTATGAAAAATGGACCCATCATATGGATGCAATATTTGTGAAAAACCTTTTATTAAGAAAGATTTTTTAACAAAACGTAAAAGTATGTGAACATGATTTTGAATCAGAGATTAGAAAGTCCATCGGGTGACACAAAATTTGGATTCATAAGCATTTAAGTGAGCATATAGATGATCATCATACCAAAATTGAAGTTGAAAATTTTGAATTTACCAATTTTGATAATAATTTTTATCGTATTGGGGAAAATAAACATGAAAGGGACAGTTAACAAAAGTTTGTTTTACAAAATATTTTCTACTAATACAACATTGTAAGTTTCAGGGTGACAAACTATTTTACCATTTTTAAAAAATATAAAAATGATAGTAATTATAGAAGTGTTGTTTTAAAACAACAATTACATTGGTAATAAATATGCCCTATCACTCCCTTACATTAGGGAGGAATGGGTCATGTTTTTGAAAGTTAAAATACATGCATAATTTTCAAAAATATGAAAAATGACAAAGAATGTATGTCGTTCATGAATATAAGCTTTATTGATTAATGATAACTTCTATTTTATCCATTTACATACTGTAAACAAAAATATTCAGTTCAGCTGATACCAAAGAGTTTGGGGAATATTTTTAAAATTTGCTACTCAGGCAAAAGTTGAGCATATTACTCACTGATAAGTTTAGAATCGAACACTAACATGCATTTATTCTTAAGCATTTTTATCTAGAAAGAAAAAAAGTTTAAAAGATTAGATAAAACTATTATCACTGTAATAAAATAAGGGGAAGGTTCAAAGATTAATTAAACTTATGAAAAATGTTGATACATATAGAATAACTAAAATAAGTTAGATCTATGTTAAAAGTCATACAGTTACACTTAATATGATAACTAAAGTAAATAGTTATGAGTGTGAAGCGAAATCAACTAAAAAATTAGATCATAAGCATCATTACACTGTTGAACATCCAACTTGTATCATGCAATATAAATTGAAGTGCACAATTTGCTAAGGGTGCTTTCATCTGTTTCAGTGAACATGTGCGAATAATTTAAAACAACATATGTAAACATATTCATGCAAGTATGCAGATGAGAAACACCAAAAGAAAAAATACATATATTGAAAACAGTGGTGGTGAAAAAGAAATTGATAATATTTTGCAAATGTATAGTTTCAATAGTATCTAAAAACCAGAAACAAACAACCAGTTCTGTGTAATGAAGCAAAAATTTAACATTCTAGAATATGTCCTAAAAGGCTGTGAAATAAGACCTAAAATTAGTAAAGAACTAAAAAATAAGAGAAAATACTATACATAATGTGCTAAAATTAAGCAACAAAATTAAACATGTAAATTTTAAGATTCATGAACATTTTAAAAATGAACTGCTTAGTAAGAAAATTAAAACTCCAAACAAACTCCACAAGAAGGAAAAAATCGAATCCCAATTTAGCATTATTAAAACAATTAGAGAATGAAAAGAAAATATTGGTGAAAGTTTCACACATTTAAATAAAGAAGTGCTGTATTTACATTCTATGACTGATTATAAACATTAATAATATTGAGAAAATTCTGTCTTCATTATGTTTAAATTTTATATTGAAACATGAAATTTGTATTTTTGTATTATATAAAATTTGCTGGTTACTTCCTACATTTTGCTTTTTTATTTCCTTATATATATATATATATATATATATATATATATATATATATATATATATATATATATATTATATATATATATACATACACAAATGTTCAAATATGTGTGTGTGTATATAAATTTATTTATTTTATTCTTCTGAATGATTTAGGTTTCATTTATAAGTGAGATAAAAAAATACATAAACTAATAGATAATAAAAAGAAACACAAGTACACATACTTTATTAAATTACGTGGACAATGTAAAAAAAATAAACATTTTGAATAAAAATTTAATTAGTCAAGTTTGTTCAGATTTGTTATCTGTACAGGGATTTTAAGTTTCATCTTTTTTTAAATGTTTCAATATGAAAGAGTTAATCAAAATTTTGTTTTTTTAAATAACTATGTTGGTTTGATTCTTTAAATAAGTTATATCTCTGTAAATAAATGAATTTTCACACAAAATTAAGAGAAATTTTATAAATGATGTAAAATCACAAAATTTATATTTATAACAATGTTTTAATTAGCACCAGCAAATATGCAAACAAACATTTTCTTCATAACATATACTTATTAAAGAGATAACTATTTAATACCATTAATTTATATCAGTAAGAACCCATGGGTCATAAATTTTTGTATAAAATTGTTTAATAATCTTTTGTTAAAATAATTTGTTATATTAGCATATAAAGATAAAATTATACTTTGATAAATATTGACTTTTTAATTATGTTGTCACTACTTATGTAATATGTATTGGCAGCAGGTAATATCAGTTGAAATGTATTCTTAATGTTGGCAACAGATAGTGTCTGCCAGTCAATCAGAGATGTGTTCTCAGCGTGTGTCGCATTAACTTGTACTGCATTCTACTTTTATTTAACTCAATAAACTTCATAACCTATAAGTAATAACAGGTTATGGGCCCAGGTCCTACTCTTCCATAGAAATCATCGTCGCACGATACGTTCGTGGATTCGTTCCTTCAATTAAGAGAAATACGGTGAAATCGGAAGCAGTGCTGCTAAGCCTAATCTTCGGCATGGCCGGTGTTGACATTTCTGCGATCAACAAATTCAATGGACAAAACTATTCACAGTGGCGATTCCAAATTAACTGTGCTCTCAAAGCAAAAGGTGTGTTCTCGGTGGCCAGTGGAACTAAAATCAAGTCAAATGATGACGAAGGGAAAATTGAGAAATGGGTAAAAGAGGATGCAGTAGCGATGTTCACGATATCCTCGGCGATGGAACTGTCGCAGGTCACGCTTATTGAGAGCTGTGTGTCATCGAAAGAAATGCTCTCAAAACTGGACTCCGTCTTCAAATTGAAATAGGACTTCAACAAAATGTTGTTGTTGGACAAATTCCATCAGTTTAAAAATGGAAAGTAATGAAACTGTTGTGCAATATATCTCGAAGGTTGAAAATCCCGCGCACCAAATTAAGGACTCCGGCGAAAGCATTAGTGACGCAACCATAATTACTAAAATTCTTGGTACATTGCCTTCAAAGTATAGAAATTTTAGACAAGCATGGCTATCTGTTGACGATAGCAAACAGAACCTATCAAATTTGACGGCGAGACTAATAGATGAAGAAACATCGTTATCTCAAACAGAACAGAGTGAAGCCGCACTTCTTGCCTCTAATCATCGAAAATTTGTGCAAAAGAAAGCAGCTTATACAGAAAATAAACCCAGAAATCAAGGATCAGATAAATCCAGTGTAACGTGCTACGCCTGCAGAAAAAAAGGCCATTATGCCCGGGAATGTCGCTCCAAACCTCGCGATAGAGAGAAACCTCCTGAGAGAAGAAATGCATCGAACTATTGCGCTTTTAGTAGTGAAATCAGGGGCAGCAACGAAGATATTTGAATTCTGGACAGTGGAGCATCAGCTCATATGACTCATAATCTTAGCTATATTACTAACAGCTTCAACGAGTCGCACGAAAATGAGGTTATTCGTCTTGGTAATAATCAAGAAGTATCCATCAAAAGAAAAGGAAATGTCAAAATTCTAAAACTTATTCATGGAGAATGGGAGGAAGGAGAAATACAAGATGTTTTGTACGTGCCAGATCTGAAGAAGAACCTTCTATCTGAAGGTGTAATTGCCCGTAACGGCATGAAAATAATTAAAATGGAGGATCAGGCAGAAATATATAATTACAACGATGAATTAGTTGGAACAGCCGTACGTTCATCCAACAACTTGTACCATATGCTCTTCAGAACCCAAACATCCCCTGAAGCAAACATTTTCCAGAAGAACAACCTGCAAATTTGGCATGAAAGAGCTGGACACTTAAATTTGAATGCTCTACGTCAATTAAGTGACAGAGGATTAATCGACAAACTCGATTTCCCAAATGATGACGAATTTTTCTGTGAAGGATGTCGATACGGAAAACAACACAGGTTTTCATTTAGTTGTAAGCAACACAAAGCAACTAAGCCAGCAGAACTGATACACAGTGACATTTGTGGCCCAATGTCGGTAGAATCGGTAGGTGGATCTAATTACTTTATTTTAATGAAGGATGATTACAGTGGTTTTAGAACTGTATATTTTTTGAAACACAAGAGTGATGCCTTGGAAGCTTTTCAAAACTTTGTTCAACTGTGTAAAAACAAATTCGGTCATCATGTTAAAGCACTCAGAGTGGATAATGGAACTGAATACATCAATTTGAATTTTAGCAACTTCCTAAAGAAGAAAGGTATCCAGTTAGAAACAACAGCTCCCTACACTCCTCAGCAGAATGGTCGGTCCGAGAGAGACATGTGCACAATTGTGGAAAGCGCTCGTTCGATGATATACTCAAAAGAATTACCTCTGTATTTGTGGGCAGAAGCTGTAAACACAGCGGTGCATATATTGAACAGAACCCCCACAACTCAGGCTCCAGATTCTACCCCATATGAGTTATGGACTGGGAAACCAACCACTCTCAACCATCTAAGAGTGTTTGCCTCAGATGCTTTCATGCATGTGCCCGATAGCCTGAGGAAGAAATTAGCTCCAAAGAGCAAGAAGATGATTTTTGTGGGGTATGAAAAGGAATCAAAGAACTATCGCCTTTTTGATCCTGTGACTAAAACCATAAAAATATCCAGAAATGTTATCTTTAACGAAGATTGTGACGAATTGAGGATCTCACCACCACCATCAACAATCAAGCTTACATTCAATGAAGACAATGCTGACAACAACGAATCCACAATCAGTGATCAAGATCAATTTAATGATCCCTCTAACTCGAACGATGATACTGATCACTACAGTCTGCGTCCCAGGAACAAACTAAAGGTTCCTGTTCGTTACGAAGTAAATGTAGCAGACATCGAAACTCCACTTACATATGAAGAAGCAGTCAATTCTCCTCAAGCAGATGAGTGGAAGGAAGCCATAAGGGAAGAACTGAAATCCCTAGAAGAAAATCAAACATGGGATCTTGTACCTACTCCAAAGGCAGGTAATGTAATTGGGTCCAAGTGGGTATTTAAAGTCAAATACTTACCCAATGGAAAAATTGACAAATATAAGGCCAGAGTGTGTGCAAAAGGTTTCTCCCAAATGGAGGGAGTCGACTTCAGTGAGACCTTTTCACCGACATCAAGGTTTGACACAATAAGAATTGTGCTAGCCTTAGCTGCACAAAGAAAATGGAAAGTAATACAGATTGACATAAAAACTGCTTTTCTTCATGGCGAAGTCAAAGAAACTATTTTTATGCAACCACCTACAGGATTAAATTTCGATAAAGATACAGTGTGCAAATTAAATAAATCCTTATATGGACTGAAACAAGCCTCTAGGTGCTGGAACAGAACTTTCTCAGAATTCCTAACAGATTTTGGATTCAAACAAAGTACTGCAGACTCCTGCGTTTTCAGTGGTATTTTCCAAAGCAAGAAAGTCATTCTAATTTTATATGTTGACGATGCACTCTTATTCTGTGAAGAAAAGACCATATTAATGCAAATTGTCGATGACCTTCGAAAGAAATTCGAAGCCACTATATGCACAACAGGATGCTTCATTGGGATCGAAATTGTTCATCAATCTAATGGTTCAATCTTCCTGCACTCTAATAGTTACATAAAACGAATTTTGAAACTGTTCAATCTATGTGATGCCAAACCGAATAGCATACCTGCAGATCCTGGAATAATCATATCTGCAGAATCTAATCCTTTACCAGATGGTAAGCCTGTTCCCTATAGAGAGGCTATTGGATCTTTAATGTTTCTTGCCACTACCACACGCCCTGACATAGCATTTGCTACTAATGTGGCTAGTCGATTCCAAACAAACCCAGGCCAATCACATTGGAATTTTGTA
>CM063502.1:132831204-133038772 GCA_032207245.1 Pardosa pseudoannulata | reverse complement strand
TGATATCATTCACGATACTCTGAACATTGATCCCGTTAGAGACTTTATAGCAAAGCTGTCAACAAAATTTTTCTTCAACCTAAGAAATGTCAATAATGATGAAGTTCTCAATCTCCCTGACTATGACCCCTGGGAAAACAGGCGTCGTCCCAGAGCTTCAACCATATTGACGGGAATTCGCCCACAGTTTTGAGTGTCTTTTTTTTTATCTCTTTTTATTGTAAATATCTTCTTGCCATTAAAAAAAAAATAATAATAATAAAAAAAAAAAAAAAAAAAACATATATTTTTTATATATAATTAAAACCCTCTGAAACTCTATTATCTCTTTTTTCTCTTGTCTAACCAACCTCTTGTATTAATATTTAATTGTGTGCATTGTTCTATATTAATGTCATGACTTTTAAGAGTTCTTTCAGAGTGGAAAAAAAAATTTAAAAAATTAAAAAAAAAAAAAAATAAATAAATAAATAAAAAATAAATAAATAAAAAAAAATAAAATAAAATAAAATTTATTTAAGGGCAAATTTGATATTATTTTATAAATGTATACTTTGATTTATTTTTTCTTGTCTTATGTATGTGCTCTTCTTTCTTCTTTCCTTCTCCTCTCCCTTTTCCTTTTCCATAATTATTATTCAAATGTCGGCCAATAATGAGTGTAATGTTGAACACATATAAATGTCTACTATCGGGGATAAAGGGCCTCCGGCCCTAGGTACCCCAAAATGCATTATTCTAGTGTCCAGTGTTTCTCTTTTGGGGGTAAACATCAAAAGCGCATGAGTCGGAGTTGGAGGATTGCTGGACACAGACTATCTTGCCTTTACACCTCGTTGTACTCTAGTTGATTAAAGCCTAAATCTAGGTTAATATGTTGTTAGATTAATTTTCATTTTACTACATGGTTGTTTGAAAAACTAAATATAATTCCTGGTATCCCAGCTAGCAACGTCCGTTGGCCAACCATTGGTTATTAGTTATTTACACAATGCCAACGTAATAACTATGTGAGATCCACTTTATAAATTTCGGTTTATTATGTTAAAAGCAAAACAATTATTTAAATTTATTATTTTGTTTACGTGAATTTATTTATCATTGTTTAATTTTTGTCACCGTGAACTGAACGATATTGAAAACGATATTCATTATGATAAGTATATTATTTTGTACGCTGTGGCAACAAGCTAGTTCTCGTTCTGTTTTGTTTAATTTAACAGTGTTCTATGAAAAAATTGTTATATAACTAGGTGAGTCTTGGACTCTAGTTTGCATGTTAATTTGTGAAATAAATGAGATTTGGCAGTATTAATACTTTTGGAGTATTAATTTTCAACACAAGAAACTCTTTTTTTTTATTTTTTTTTTTTTTTTTTTTTTTTTTTTTACGACATCTGGCGTCCGCGACAGGACTATTAAGTGTCAATATGTTTACATCTGTTAAAGGCTTCAAGAAAGAAGACCTAATTTATTTGTGTCAAGAGATCAATGAGGACTTACCGTTGAAGGTTACTATATCTACACCGAAAGATGTAATTTTAAACAGTAAAGAATATAAAAATGATCCGGACTTTGTTTCAACCGTACTAGCCACAACTGTTTCTGAAAGACAGAAAAAAGAAGGCCAAGACGAAGAGAGAAAGCACCAAGAAGATGAAAGAGAACGACAAAGGCAACATGAGTTGGATTTGATGAAATTAAACTCCCGGACAGTTTTAGATACTCAAGATGATAAAACTCCAGAGTCAGGTAGTGTAAAAAAGAAATTTCACATACCTAAGTTAGAATTACGCCATTTTTCGGGAGATTTAAAGGACTGGTTGCCTTTTTGGAGCCAGTTCGAACATGTTCATAACGATGTTGATATAGCACCAGAAAATAAATTTCAGTATTTAGTGCAAGCAACCGTTAGAGGCTCACGAGCTCGGGAGGTAGTGGAAAGTTTTCCACCCACCGGCGCCAACTACGCCAAAGCTGTTGAATCTTTAAAATCACGTTTTGGTCGAACTGATTTACTTATAGAATTCTATGTCCGCGAGCTTTTAAAATTGGTTTTACAAAACGCTTCGCAAAGTTCGACTGTTAATTTATGTACGCTGTATGACCATTTGGAGTCTCAGATTAGGGCATTAGATACACTTGGCATAACAACGGATAAAAGCGCTGCTCTACTTCATCCTTTGGTTGAGTCATGCTTACCGGAAAATATACTAAGAGCATGGCAAAGACAAAGAGGTCCTGATTTCAAACATAGTGGCGAACCACAAGAAAGGCTTAGTAGCTTACTAAAATTCTTAAAATCTGAAGTAGAATCAGAAGAAAGGATTTGTTTGACGATGCAAGGTTTCGGCTTAAACAAAAAGAAAGACAACATTGGGTTTAGAAATAAGAAATTTGAACCAAGAGTAAAACAAAATAAAACACCCACCGCCTCCGGTCTTTTCACCAATCCACATATTCATGAAACCAACGTCATGTGTGTTTTGCGAGAAAACTCATCCCAGTGCAGACTGTTTTTCTGCACAAAAAATGAGTTTAGATGAAAAACAAAAGATTCTGAGGAAAAAAATTGCTGTTTTGCCTGTCTGGTTCCCGGTCACCCAGTCCGAAAATGTCGTTCATTTTTGAGATGTGTAATTTGCGGGAAGAAACATGTTCCCTTGATGTGCGAAACAAACGAGTCAAGAAAAAATGATTTCAAGAAGACGGAAGAAGCTGAAGTTTTCGACGAGGTCAACATGTTCAACCTGAGTGTGGGTCCTAAAGTGTTTTTACAGATTCTAAAGTGCAAGCTCATATCAGATCAAAAAGAGAAAATCGTGCGAATTGTTCTGGACACCGACTCGCAAAAGTCTTATATTGTAAAGAGTCTTGCCGAAGAAATGGGATACGTTCCTGTAAAGAAAGAAACTCTGGTACATTCACTCTTTGGCGGGATTAAATCTAAAGAATTTGTACATACATGTTACAGAATTAGGTTGAAAAATATTAAGAACAATTTTGCGTGCAACTTTGAAGCTTTGGATCAGGTAGCTATTTGTAATGATGTATCACCTGTGAACTCCGGGCCTTGGTTAAAAGAGCTTCAAGAAAAAGATATAACATTGAGTGATGTTGGAGAAAAGCTACAACCTGTACAAGTACTTATAGGAGCTGATCTTTTTGGAAAGATTTTAATCGGTCAGCTTAGGGTCTTACCATGCGGATTAGTAGCCATTGAAACTTTGCTTGGGTGGACTTTGTTAGGGAAAGTTCCTGATAGTAAAGTTACTACAAGCAATGCCATGTTAGTGACATCACTTTTCGCTAAAGAGTTTGACATTTCGGACTTCTGGAAACTGGACTCTATTGGAATCAAGGATCCTATTGAAAAGCTGTCTAAAAAAGAGCAAGAGAATTTGACTACTGAAAATTTTCTTCAAACTGTTAGGTACAATGAAGATAATCGCTATGAAGTTCATTTGCCTTGGTTAGATAACTGTGTGCCTTTACCTGATAATTTTGAGCAAGCTAAAAGAAGGTTAGACACCACAACCAAGAAGTTATTTCAGGAAAATTTGTATGATAGTTATGAGGGTATATTTTTCGAATGGCTGAGTGAAGGAATTATAGAAGAAATACCAATTGAAGATAAAGATTTGCCTGCTAGTTATCTACCTCACAGACCTGTTATCAAAGTTAGTAAGACAACTCCTATTCGCCCAGTTTTTGATGCATCTGCTCGAATCAAAGGACATCCGTCCCTAAATGACTCCTTACATAGTGGTCCAAACTTGATTGAGCTCATTCCTGATATTTTGCTGCGTTTTCGAGAAAAGAAGATTGGTGTAATCGCAGACATAAAGAAAGCCTTTGTAGAGAAGACAGAGACTTCTTGAGATTTCTATGGTGGAAAAATAAGTCTTGCAAAGACTACAGGATTTTTCGGCATACCAGAGTAGTTTTTGGCGTTCGCAGCAGTCCTTTTCTACTAGGAGCTGTATTGAAGTATCATTTTGAACAAAATACTGACTTTGATCCGTTTGTAACTAGTTGTCTTTTGAAGAGTTTTTATGTGGACAATCTTGTAACCAGCGTCCACGGTGAATTAGATTTGCAGCGAGTGATAAGTGTTTCTAATGAGTTATTAAAAAAAGGTGGTTTTATTCTGCGGGATTGGGAATCTTCACTAACAGAGGATGGAAGATCCTTCAAAACAGATCTGTTAGGCCTTCAATGGAATAAAATTGAAGACTGTTTTTCTCTAAATATCAGCTGGTTGAAAGAAGTAAATGTCGACAACATTACTAAACGTAAAATATTATCGGTTACTCACAAAGTGTTTGATCCATTGGGATTTGTATCTCCTGTAATGCTTTGTCCCAAAATTATGCTACAAAAAACCTGGAAATTATCGCTGGAATGAGACGAAGAAATCACTGGATCCCTGCGACAAGAATTTTTACAATGGTTTAGGGAACTAAAAGTATTGGAAAATGTTACCGTTCCTCACTGGATCAACGTTAATCCAGAAAATATGAAGAACTTCTCCATTCATACCTTTTGTGACGCAAGTAGAGATGCATATGCCGCCGTTACGTATCTTGTACAAGAGGAAGAATGTGGAAAGGTGCATTTTTTTAGCCTCGAGATCACGAATATCTCCTCTGAAAATTGCTACAATTCCAAGATTGGAGCTTCTTGCTGCATTGGTGGGAGCAAGATTAACGAAATCTGTGTTGGATGCTCTTGGATGGACGGATATTAGATGTTTTTTATTGGAGTGATTCTACTACCGTTCTTACCTGGATCACTAAAGATGAAAATTGGTCTATTTTCGTGAATAACAGAGTCCAAGAAATACGGAATATTAGCCAAAGGTTATTCCATGTGAAATCAACACAATTTTAGAACAAATTCTACCTGACCCCCTCCAATTTTGATTAAATTTGGTAGAGTAAGTGACTTCATGGTAATAAAGAAAATCCCCAAATCTTATGTTCAAATAATAATTGGTTTGGGAGTTATAAGGCTTTAAAGTTGTCAGATTTGTCTAAAAAATACACTATCAGCATACCTTTAAATTACACTTGCTACTCACCTAATTAAGCTAGAGATATGTGCAAGGTGTTATTTTAAACCTTTTTTAATGGGCTTTCATATGATATACAACACATAATGACTTGAAAATTATTTTAAAAATTTAAATTAAAATTTAAAATTTAAAAATTTCTCAAAAAGCCAAGTTTTTAAAATTTTGAAAAAAATCTCAAAAATTGCTCATATTATTGTTAATTAATCCTCAAAGTTTCATGTTGGGATCATAATGGAATCCCAAGCTACAAAAGTTTTTTTGTTGGATATATTTATTATTGGAATAACGAAAATGAGAACATGCATTCATTACTTTTAATCTAACTCAGCTGTATACGATGGCATTAATGTTTACACACTACCTTATCCACATATACTCTAGTAAATAGTACATTTAACATTTGTGAAGATTTTAGAATGAAGAAAAATCATTAAAGTGCATTACTTTTGATGGATTGTGCTACTTATTTAGTTGAAACTGGTAGAAAGCTTTATGTGTTTTGAGAATTTCTACTTCAGAAAGAATATACATTGGTCCTGTTGGAGTTAAAGGATTCACCTTACACATAACATCTGAAATTGGAATCCATAGTACATCTGTTTTATATAGATATAAAAAAGATGGTGATGGTTCAAATGAGTGAAGGAATGTCACTTTTACCTCTTCAGAGTCTTTCTCTTAACATAAATGTAAGCCACCAGTTGCAATTATAAACAGCAGTAATATAGCTTTTTATATCAGCAAATAGAAGCTTTTATTGTGATGCTATCGCAGTTTGCATCAATAAATCTTGTGAAAAGGAAAATGTCTTCTCAAAGACTTTTGTTTTTGATTCTGTGGGTATAAAAGCATGATATTTCCGAGTCCCAGGAATTGCATAAGCATTTTCAAATCGGTCATCTAGAAATATAACTGTAGAAACATGTTCGTCTTGGTCTGAAAAACAAAATGTATTCCTGTGATGATTTCCTGTACCCAGTTAAAAAGTTGTGGTGTAAGTATTTGATTTTTATATGGTCGTAGTAGGCTTGCTCGAGCCACTAACTCTTGAGTGTACCTCTTACCCCATCACAAGGTCCTTTACCATAAGCAATTGCCCAAAAATTCCATTCTGCCTCAATTCCAAAATATTCCTTATGTAAGCATAGATTGGCAAAGTTTTTCTTATTTATATATTTTGCAGATCACCCATCTGAGAAATAAAATATTTTCCTTGCACTTTTTTTTAAATTCTGTCTTAAATAAGAGATTTGAAAAAAATTTTCAATTTTACAACTCCTCTTCAACCTCCACTCAAAATACAGTTTCTTTTAAGTCAAAGAGTTTTTTGCTGGATGAGACCCCGCCTACCCTCCCTCATCCCTTTGGACTAACTTTCTCTTGGTATTTTCCAATTTTTTTCAAAATTTTTGCAAAATTTTTCCTCAAAATGTTGTTTTTGTTTATGTATCAATTTGTTGAGTTACTATCCCCTTGCCAGATTTCAAACGCCACGCTGCAAGCACGCCACGCACGCAAGCTGCAAGCACGCCAATTTCGCCAAATGTGGTTGAAGCACCAACAAGATCCATGATTAGAAACAGGAGAGTGGGCTAAGAAGAAGAGTTGAAAAAAGTAATAAGCTTCTTTTGAAAACAGTAAACTGCGACTGTATTGGGCTCCAAACAGTCTTAAATTACAATGTATGTAAAGTGGTCAATTCCCTTTCCTTTGTAATATACAACAAATGGGTGAGTTGTAGATTGAACATTAGTCCAGTGGCAGCTCTGGGCCTCATCCTGTATGACAAATAAGTAATTTTCAGCAAAATCAAGAAGACCTACAAACTCTGAATCTTTTAAATTTTCTTTTATATTATTTATAAATGAATTTTGTTGTTTCACCACAAAGTCATGATAAACTAATACAGACATTTTCTCACAAAATAAGTCAATAAATTCTGATGCTGACTTTTGTATTGTTTCTAAAGAGCTCCTATCAACAGAAATCCACTGATTGAAAATGACCTTTTCCACCATATTTTCATCGAATGTTTCACCAAGTAAGGTTTTTAATTATGTAGTCCCAGAACATGATGTACACTCTCCCATGTGGCAGCTGACTGATGCTGGATTACAAATCATCATAGCAAGGCAGTCCTTGTATGTGTTAATTTTTCCATGTGTTAATGGAAGCTAATTTGGTATTTTATAGCTTGGGATCCCATTATAATCCCAATGTACTATGTCACAATGTATGAAGCCAGATGTACTATGGATTCCAATTTCAGATGTTATGTGTAAGGTGAATCCTTTAACTCCAACAGGACCAATGTATATTCTTTCTGAAGTAGAAATTCTCAAAACACATAAAGCTTTCTACCAGTTTCAACTAAATAAGTAGCACAACCCATCAAAAGTAATGCACTTTAATGATTTTTCTTCATTCTAAAATCTTCACAAATGTTAAATGTACTATTTACTAGAGCAGGGGTAGGCAACGCGGCGCCCGCGGGCGCCATGGCGCCCCCGATCGATTTTTAATGCACCCTTACTGGACTAATGTAAATGTATGATAGCCAGAGCGATTTACTTACTCTTGTCAAACGGCGATATACAGCAAGTAGTCAGTTGAGTTTAGGATTGTGCATAGATTAGCATTTTGCTAACCTTGAGCGTATCTAATAACACGCACGTGTTTTTTGTTAGTGTGAGATCGTATTTCGAATAGACCACGCGTAGACCGTGCATTTAAAACTACCAAGTAATCCGAAATAATTCTTTTCTTTCAAAACCCTTCATGGATAAATGTAAAAGAAAAAGAACATATTATTTTAACGATGAATGGGAACATCTATATTGTTTCGTTGATTACAAAGGGAAGTGTATTTGTTTGTTTTGTAATAATAGTGTTGCGATTCCCAAGAAAAGTAATATTGAACGACATTTTAAGGCCGTTCATACCAATTTTGATAGTGACTATCCAATGAACTCTGAAATTAGAAGAAAAAAAAATTATTTCTTTAAAATCTTCAATAACTAACCAGCAAAGGTTTTTTTTATTAAATCACTGCAACAACATAAAGCAGCAACAATCGCGTCATATAAAATATCGCATTTGCAAGCGAAGAATAAAAAACCATTTACAGATGGAGAATTAGTGAAAGAAGCCATGTTAGAAGCCATTGATTCACTTTTTGAAGAATTTAAAAATAAAAAAGAAATAGTTTCAGCTATAAACACGTTGCAATTATCTGCACGAACTGTTACTAGAAGAATTGAAGTAATAGTGGAGAATTTGGAGGCAGAATTAGCAAATGATATGGAAAATTGTATTTTCTTTTCGCTACAGATGGATGAATCGACAAATGTGACAAATATATCACAATTAGCAATTTGCGTGAACATGGTATTTTCTAATTTTA
The DNA here is from genome assembly GCA_032207245.1 of Pardosa pseudoannulata. Classification (NCBI taxonomy): domain Eukaryota; kingdom Metazoa; phylum Arthropoda; class Arachnida; order Araneae; family Lycosidae; genus Pardosa; species Pardosa pseudoannulata. The sequence goes on along the minus strand of CM063502.1, from coordinate 133,030,292 downwards.
CAACAAAAGAAGAATTCCTTAAAGTTCTGCCATTAAAGGGAAGCACCAGAGAAGAAGATATCTTTTCCACTTGTAAAAAGTATATAACAGATGTAAAATTACTTGTACAAAAGTTATCGTCAATTACAACAGACGGGGCACCAGCGATGACAGGTAAGAAAAAAGGATTTATTGCCTTATGTAGACAGGATTCCTTATTCCCTAAATTTATTTCTTATCATTGCCTCATACATCAGGAAATATTATGCGCAAAAACAATCGGTTTTCAACATGTATTTACGATAGTAACAAAAATTATTAATTCCATAAAATCGGGAGCTATGCAACACAGATTGTTTAAATTACTTTTAGAAGATGAGGACGTTCAGTTCACAGATCTTTTACATACTGAAGTGAGGTAGCTGAGCAGAGGTAAAATACTTGAACGGTTTATCATGCTTTTGCCACAAATAAAGGAATTTATTGCATCAAGAGGCGAATTTTACAAGCAATTAGAAAATAAGGATTGGATAATCGACCTCGGATTTCTGACCGATATAACTGCAAAGTTGAATGAATTAAATTTAAAAATACAAGGGAAAAATCAGCATATCGCTGACATGATTAGTGCAGTAAACTCATTCAAATGCAAATTAGTGTTGTTGAAATCCCATCTATTGAAAAAATCATTATCACATTTCCCAAATATAAAATATACTGTTGAGAGTTTAAATTTGAATAATGAAAATTTTACTGCTACATCATATTTAGAAATTATAGATAAGCTAATAGAAGAGTTTTCGTCTAGATTTGAAGATTTTGCAGCATTAGAACCCGTTCTAAGATTTTTCATAAATCCATTCAATGTTACTGAAGATGATGTCCTTGAAATAGTTTCAGTGTATTTCGAGCTTCATAATATCGAAGACCTAGAATTAGAAATAATAAACTTGCAAAGTGATATTATTTTAAAAGCTCATTGTAATGATAAAATGTTTTGGAACTTAGTCGATGAAAATAAGTATCCCATTTTAAGGAAATGTACGCTAAAATTTATTCATATTGTGCAACAACATACAATTGCGAGTCTTTGTTCCCAAATATGAAATATTTAAAATCAAAATACCGAACAAAGCTTAATGACTCACATTTATATAATTGTTTAAGGACCGGGAACTCTAAATATATCCCCAATTATAAGAAATTAGCTGAAAATATGGACACTAAAGTTTCACACTGAATTATATGTATCATTATGTATAACACCAACAAAATAAAGTTATAAAAAATCTGTTTTTTAATGCCTATTTATACCTCTTGATTATCTGTAAAATATGCGCCCTCGGTGATTTTCAAATTTAGTTTCGCGCCCTTAAGAACAAACAGGTTGCCGACCCCTGTACTAGAGTATATGTTGATAAGGTAGTGTGTAAGCATTAATGCCATCCTATACAGCTGAGTTAGATTAAAAATAATGAATGCATGTTCTCATTTTCGTTATTCCAATAGTAAATATATCCAACAAAAAACTTTTGTAGCTTGGGATCCCACTATGATCCCAATATGAAACTTTGAGGATTAATTAACAATAATATGAGCAATTTTTGAGATTTTTTTCAAAATTTTAAAAACTTGACTTTTTGAGAAATTTAAATTTTAAATTTTAATTTAAATTTAAATTTTTAAAAATATTTTCAAGTCATCATGTGTTGTATGTCATATGAAAGCCCATTAAAAAAAGGTTTAAAATAACACCTTGCACATATCTCTAACTTAATTAGGTGAGTAGCAAGTGTAATTTAAAGGTATGCTGATAGTGTATTTTTTAGACAAATCTGGCAACTTTAAAGCCTTATAACTCCCAAACCAATTATTATTTGAACATAAGATTTGGGGATTTTCTTTATTAACATTAAGTCACTTACTATACCAAATTTAATCAAAATTGGAGGGGGTCAGGTAGAAACCTTGTGTTGATTTGGTATGGAATTACCCCCAAGCTTTTTCTTGGCGTCATATTTCTGGATTTGAAAATCCAGCTGATTTACCCTCCCGAGGATGCAAAGCAAGTATTTTAGTGAAAACTAGATGGTGGGAGGGGCCAAAATGGCTTACTTTATTTGAAGACGAAGGACCATGCAATGAATATGTGATTGATGAAGATGAGATACTAAAAGAGAAAAAGAAAAGCTCAATATTAGCTTTGGTGTCTGTAAATCAAGGCTCATCTGCAGGCTGGTTTTATCAGTGATTTTCAAAATATGAAAGCATTGTGAAGTTAATGGGATGGATTTTGAGATTTGTGAAGAGCTGCAGATGCGATGTTCAGCTAAGGAAAAAGGGAAGTTTGGATACTGAAGAATACAGGGTAGCAGAAAACAAGTGATAAAATTGGTCCAGTCGGAATCTTTTGTGAACGAGCATGATGCAAAACTAAAAACTCTGAGTGCGTATAAGGATGCCGATAGAATAATACGGCTCAAGACGAAAATAATTATCCGTCAGGATACAGAAGATTTTAGGGAACCAGTTGTTCTCCCGTCCAATCATAAAGTTGTCGAAAGACTAATATTTTCTCACCATATCAAAAATAATCATGCTGGAACTCTAATTTTGCTTAATATTTTGAGAGAACATTTTTGGATTTTGAGTTGAAGAAAAACAGTGAGTTCTGTTATCTCAAAATGTGTCGTTTGCAAAAGATTTTCTTCTAAATGTTGTGATGTTGTATCTGCTTCTTTGCTTGAAGATCGAATACGACAGGCAAACGTGTTCGAGATCTGTGGAATTGACCTGGCAGGACCTTTATTTTTAAAAGATGGGAAGAAGGCGTGGGTATGCATTTTTACATGTGCCGTATATAGAGCTGTCTACTTAGAGCTTGTTTCATCGCTATCCACCGAAAGCTTTTTGTTAGCTCTATGACGATTTATAGCTCGGAGAGGCTGATGTGAAACCATGTACTGTGATAATAGCACTAATTTTGTTGGAGCTTCCAATTTGCTTAGAAGTTTAGATTGGGACCGCATTTGTAGCGACAATGTTCTTCGTCCAATTAAGTGGAAATTTAATCCCGTTCATCACCATGGTGGGATGGATGGGGGGAGAGACTAATTAGTATTCTTAAAAATCTTTTGAGAAGAATACTTGGAAGAACAAGTTTGGAATTCGAGGAGTTGACAACAGTTATTTGTGATTGTGAATCTGTAATCAACTCACGCCCTTTGACTTACATCGATGAATGTGACTCAGAATTTGTTCCACTTACCCCTGCGATGTTTCTTCAGGATATCAAAAACTCTGGTGTTCCCGACTGTGATGCGGCAGATCATAAAAGTCTCAACCATCGTATCAAGTACAGGTTAGCTTTGCAGAAGGACATACGAAAGATGTTCAGGTCCGAATATCTTGGATCTTTGATAAGGAGGCCGGAAAAGACTAGAACTTCGAGGATAACTGCCGGGGACATTGTTCTCATAAAAAGTGACAACGCCAATAGAATCGACTGGCCACTGGGGAAAGTGACAGAAATTCTGCCAGGGAAAGACGGTGTGTGTCGATTAATTAAACTTAGAACATCTCGAGGAGAAATTCTGCGTCCAGTTCAGCTCGTATTACCTTTAGAGATCTCTTCTAATGATTCGTCTTTTCCACCTGACAAAAATGCATTATCTACAAAAATCGTCTCTATGAAGAATGCTATTCCTAAGTGTTCTGACGACAACTCCATCGACTACGCAATTGTTCCAAACAAGACAAGACTAGGACGGACTGTTAAAATTCCCGAAAGGTTGGATCTCTAAGGCTTATCACACGACAGTTTAAAAATGCACAGACAACTGTTTCACCCTGCAGTTTCTACCGATTAGGGTTACTATGCCGTCGAAATGATCGTACCAAATTTTGGCGTAGAATCCCTTATTGGCGACTGTACAAATATCACCTGGCTTAAAAAATTTTTTGGAACCTGGTAGCACTAACCACTAGTAACCACGTGAATAGTTGGTACAATATTTTTCTCTCAGATTTCGGAATTTTTTTTTTTTTTTCATTTTTGCAATGAGTCTCTTGCAGAAAAAACGGGCATGTACTGCAGTGCTTTTAGCATTAACAATTATTGAAGAAGAGACGAAAGATGACGAAAGACGAAAACGTAAAATTTGGACTAGAGAGTGGCTTCGTCGACGAAATAAATAAGGTTGCTATGAAAACCTAATGAGAGAATTAGCACTAGAGGTAACTATAAATTTTATAATTTCTTTTCCTGTCTAGAAAAAATTCCTTGCATCCTTTCGCCTTTTACAATCATTTCTATTTGTTATTAATTAAAATATCAACATTATTTGACATTATTTGATAGTTTAGCCAAAACGGTTATTTTGGATAGAAAATTTCTGTACTTTTTTTGTAACAAAATATGTTGTTGCATACAGGTTAAAATTTCTTGTAAATACCTAAAATTTGGGCACATTATTATGAATTATAATGTGTGACAGTAATAAGATCTTAAAAAAAAACATTCAAAATTAAAGCTTTATTTTATAGAATCCAGTAATCTGCATTTTCCATGAACACACACTTGCTATTTAATTTTCCCAAATCTTGTAAATCATTTATCTAATTTCCTTTTTAATTTTCTAAAAGTATTACATGATTTTTAATTTCAAATTGAAACTTACCTTAGAATATTTAAAAAAAAATTAGTATGTAATATTTTTTTTAATTAAAAAGGGAAAGTGGTTGGTCCAGCAGTGATAAGTTAGTAGAAATTTGTCTTATTTCTGTATTTTTTCTATTTAAATAATGTTTGTTATACAATCTGTTAACAATTTTCCCTCTAATTTTTTCTCTCTATTTAATGAATTAATGCTGTAAATGATTTTTTGGCATAAAATACTATGCTTTTCTGCTATCATTTTTATTTGATTATATTTTGGTACAAAAAAGATGTCTCATACAATTATGTAGAATAATTTTCATTTATTCAAATATTGTAATAGAAATCTAGAAATTTACTATAGATTTAATATATTAGTTTTATAACTGCATAAACTTTTAGACTTAATCCTTAGAGTTTATTTTTTTTAACCTCTACTGTACAGTTTCTAGTCAGCTGAATTCCAATATTTTTTTGTTTCAGGATCAGGAAGGATACAGAAGATGGCTGAGGATGACTTCGAGTTTTTGCTGCAAAAGGTTACTCCCCATATTGCAAAGGAAAATACTGTAATGAGGGATGCAATCCTAGCAGCAGAGAGATTGGCACTTACTTTGCGCTATTTTGCAACAGGTAAATTATCTTAAATAGTTAATAAATACTAAAAATCATTTGCATATTTAAAACATTGCTTATGTGTATATAAATTCAAATATGTTAAAATAACTATATTTTTAACTACATAATTTGTATTGTGACTCTAAATGCAGATTTTTTTATTTCAGGTGAAACTCAAAGCTCTCTGTCATTCCAATTTCGAGTGGCCCAAAATACAATCTCAGGCATAATACCTATAGTGTGTAATGCCATATACAAAGTCTTAAAAGATGAATTTTTATCAGTGCCAAAGACTGAAAGAGAATGGACAGAAATTTCTGATCAATTTTTTAATTTATGGAATTTTTCATTGTGTATAGGTGCTTTGGATGGAAAGCACATCAAGATAAAATCTCCTCCAGGCTCAGGCTCTACATTTTTCAATTACAAAGGAGAGTTTAGTATTGTGCTGTTAACAATGGTTGATGCTAATCTAAGATTTTTATATGTGGATGTGGGAACAAATGGTAGAATTAGTAATGGTGGAGTTTGGGGGAAAAGCACATTAAAAACAGCGTTAGAATCAAATATTCTAAATATTCCTAAAGTAGGTGTACTACCAAAAACCCAAACTGCTATGCAGTATACCATAGTAGCTGATGATGCTTTCCCCCTTACTCCATATTTAATGAAACCTTATCTTGGAAAAGCCCTTACAGAACAAAAAAGAATATTCAATTACAGACTGTCAAGAGCCCGAAGAGTAGTTGAAAATGCATTTGGAATTCTATCCTCAAGATTTCAAATATTCCAAAAAACTATCAATTCTTCTCCAGTAAAGGTACAAAAAATTGTCCTTGCCACTTGTGCTTTGCACAACTTTCTAAAAATTAGAGCAGGCAATTTGTATGTACCTACTGGAAGCATTGATAGTGAGGATATTGTAAATATGAAAATAAATTATGGGGATTATCATGCAAAAGATGAATTGAGGAAATTAAAAAAAACACCAACCAAGCCTTCAAGTTTTGCCAAGGACACTCAAAATATATTATGTAATTATTTTAATACAACAGGAGCTGTTCCTTGGCAAAAAAAAATGTGTAACCTACATTAATTGTTGTTTCAGGCATATATTAATCTGACATATTGTTATCAAGCAATAAAGCATTTTCATTTTGTCAATTTTGTTTATTTTAGTTGTCTATAATTCTATAAGAACGAAGAGTTATATTTGAAATAATTTACTCAGTTTGGTAAAAGCATATATTTGAATTAGCTTTGCATTTATTTTAAGATATTTATATATAATAATGTAACTGAAGCAGATATTTTTTACTCAGAATTAGATTTTGAACAAAAATTACTATTATGGAAGCACACACTTTCTAGCATATCCTTTTATATACCAATTAATACATATTGCACTTGCTGGTATTTGAACTTTACACATATATTATTCTTATGTCTTTTGTGATTATGTTTTCAGTTGAATTAATAAACATTTTCACATCATAGTAATAATCATTTTCTTCCTCTCCCTCCTATAATACGTTTTCATATTGCTAAAATTTCTCAGCAGCAGTTCTAAAAAAGAAAACAAGTATTTAATTTTTTATAACTCAAACATAAAACATTTAAGTAAAAATCTATAATGTATACATGTGATGAATAAGTAATATATATTTACGTACACACACACATACATGTCTCTCTCTCTCTCTCTCTCTATATATATATATATATATATATATATATATATATATATATATATATATATATATATATATATATATATAGCAAACAAACTATTTTACTATACTCAGATTTGATGCACAAACATTATAAGATCTTTTAATATAAACCCCCCTTAAGAAAAAACCACTATCCTTCAGTACATAACTGATTAAAACACATCATTTATCATTAGTTAATCTTTAATTTAGGCTTGAAAAAGATTTATCGAACTGAAATTAACTACAAACCAAACATTCATACATATACAATCTAATCTATGAAATGTGAATAAACATTGGCGATGATTTGGCGACATTTATTGAATAATGGTAAAAAAAAAAGAAAAACAACAATTTTGAAGAGAGAATATATAAATACATAAGCATATATATAATCTTATGTTTCATAAAACTTAAATATGAAGATAAGTAGGTAAAAAAAATACATACATGCAAAAATATACAAGTGAAACAATTACTTACCAACAGTGAATAGATGCCCCTTTTCAATAAGTTTATGGCAAATCTCTTCGTAGCTTATACGCTTCAGGACTTTTTTAGTATATAGTGGATCCCTGATGTCATAAATATTTTTTCTGCACTCTACTTCTGAAATAAAATAAGCTTCCATTTCAGATGTCCACTCAAACACACGTGCAACAGCAGCCATCTTGAAAATTGCTCTCTCACATTTCTCGTCTCTGATTGGCTGATTTAGTTCGACTACTTCAACTAGTTCGACTTTTCCCATACCGGGTGGGAAAAGTTGAGCTTGAAGAACGACACCCTAAATCTATTGTATTTCTCTGAAAGAGTAGCGTGAAAGGGTTGTCAGTGCGTACGCGCTTACCGTGTGATAATATAGTTGTTGAGCTGTGGGACTTCCACACCTCAAGGTGGGAGGATGTGAGATCCACTTTATAAATTTCGGTTTATTATGTTAAAAGCAAAACAATTATTTAAATTTATTATTTTGCTTACGTGAATTTATTTATCATTGTTTAATTTTTGTCACCGTGAACTGAACGATATTTATTATGATAAGTATATTATTTTGTACGTTGTGGCAACAAGCTAGTTCTCATTCTGTTTTGTTTAATTTAACAGTGTTCTATGAAAAAATTATTTAACTTGGTGAGTCTTGGACTCTAGTTGGCATGTTAATTTGTGAAATAAATGAGATTTGGCAGTATTAATACTTTTGGAGTATTAATTTTCAACACAAGAAACTTTTTTTTTTTATATTTTTACGACGAACTACAATTCCTCAACTGAATGCCAACGTAATAATTACAATTGCCCAGCTGAATGCCATCACACTGTTTGGGTGGGTCTAATTATAAATTCTTGGGTTTAAAACTGTACAACTGCATTACACCATTCTCAGAGTTTAGAAGAAATGCAATTTCTTACTAACTGAGATGTGATGTAGTTGTACAATTAGCTGTAAGCATACATAAAAACTATAGTTGCTAAAGACTGGCTGTAGAACTGCATTACACATTTTTGAGTTGCTTTAAGTAACAATTTATTTTCCAATCTCTGAGAAAAGTTGAGGCATTTTTGTAGTTTACGGCAAATACAGGAATTTACTCCATTGCATCTCCACCCAGACATTAATATGCATACATCTATAACTAGTTTTTAAACTTAAATTGAAAGTAGTATGACTGAAGTTTCAACTTATTAATTAATTGATGAACATTTCAAGAATATTATTTATTTCTTAACAATCTTCATAGTTTAATAAAACTATGATTTCTGTTTATTATTTTTATATAATAGAATAGGCATGTGCTTTGAAATAAGCTGATGTTTTTATTACATAAGTCATTTTTAAATTCTGCAAGATTTGAAAAATAGATAATAGGTATAAAAAAGAATGAGATAGGTGATTTTAGACCACACCACACATTTATATTATACTTATGCCGCTGTAATTCTTTCATTCCTCTGAAATCAGTATTAATTTTTTTTTTCAATGGTACAAACTGTTTCTTAAATAATAAAAATGAAAAATTTCTCCTTCTAAGTGCTAAAAATATATAATTAAAGAAAAGCACAACACAGAGGTTGAACAAAAAAAAATAGTTATTTTTCTTTTATTTATATATATATTTTTTAAATTTGGCCATCATTTCCATCTAGAAAAGTGCTCTATATCCTTTCTGGATTTAATTTTGTGGTATCTGAAACACAACTAACTTGAAAAGTATATATATAAAGTGTTTCAATGTTACCACAGACATTTCCTTTTACTCTTGTAGCATTTTCAAATGATTCAAAGATGATTTGAATATTAAAAGAAGAATAAAGTCTAACAGAATTACATCTAAAAAATAAAATTACATCATAAAGTTAACAAGTTTCATAACAACTATGATAAAGTGAAATCCATAATATTTACATATTATCATTATATAACTTTATTATTGTTATTAAGAAAAGACTACTATTAAGATGGAACAGATGCCGCATGAGATGTGCTGTGATATTAGAAATAAAAGATTGTTGTACAGTCCATCGCTTGTAAATTCTTTCGTTATCTCTGCACAGATGGTTTCCAAAATTTCTTATTATGTTAATATCTATCAAATGCTTCCATGCATCATAGCTAATGCGTAAAATAGCTTGTCAATTCTCCTCTTGACATTGCACAGAGTAACAGTATTACTTTATGTTTTTGGATATATTATTTTACGTTTTACGCTATGTATAGTTATATACATAGCGTGGTCTGCCATATACATTTTAAAATAAAATTCTACAACAGACATACTTTAATTCCATCATTTCTATTATCGCTTGGCATACTGAAATTCAATGTAATGATACCTGAAATGCAGTCAAAATGTACAGAATTGGCAATGCTTTTCAACAATAAAGGTTGTCAGAAGAAACATAACTACATCACTCTTTGAACGTCCAATCATGTTCAACTTATGTAATTTTTATCCCAGGTTTTAGATGCTTCTGTTTCTGCTGGTGCCATAGTTATTATAATTTTCGAAAAGATAAATGTTTTTCTTATGTATATTTGTGTATTTCTTTTTGGTTCAAGTCAACAAAATTATTTCTCTGCTTTTCCTGTTTTCAACTTTTGTACCATTTCATCAGAAATTTTAATGGTAGATGATGACTTGTTTTTATGGTTGATTTCACATTTTATAACATTATATAATTTTAATCCATGGAATTTCCCTCTGTAGAAAACTAAAATCTTTAAATATTCAAATGCTAGTACTGTGCTACACATACTTACACTTATAACATTTTTTTCTTAGGAATATCAGGTGTTTTTAAAAGAATTGTTTGTAAACATTTGAGATTTTAGTGAAGGAAAAGGACTATTGAATTATCCAAAGAAGTAATTTAGATTCATTGGTTTAATAGTCTGACCTTAAGATACAGGAATAATTGGGTAAGTCTATAATGATTCTTTTGCTTTATATGGATTTTTATAAAGAAAATATACTTCTCAATTCCATAGTAATATTATATACTTCTCAATTCCATATAAATAAAATCCAAATGTTTTTCATATTCTTTAATTTCAGGATCTATAAGATCAAGATTAGTATTTCTAATGACAGGAATATTTTACATTCACATTATATTTCATACACATGCAAGTAAATTATTATACAGCATGTTCCCTAGAATACTTACAAGCCTGACAGCGTGATTTCATACTTCAAATAAGTCAGTTGATGAATTCCTGTGTCAATTGGTTAACAAATACATTTTTGTATAAAATATGCAAAAAGTGACACAGATATTATAACTAATTCATAATTAAAGTTCTGTATATTTCAAGGTTATTAAAATAAGTATAAGTAATGCAGTAATAGAAAATAAAAGAGATATACAAATTCTACTTTTTAACCCAAAACGTCTCAAATAAGTACTGCTTACATTCTCTATAGCAGCATTCATTAAGTAATCAACTAGCTTTTTCACTATTAAAAAATTTGATCTAATATAAAATGAATTATAAAGTAAAGCATAACATTTGCTCCCTATCTATACAGTTCCTATATATAATTAAAAATAGGACTTCATGTAAATGTAACATGATTGCTAAAAATATCTTTTATTTAAACAATAAGTTTAAAATTATTAATTTCAGATTAAATTTATTAAGACTAATGAAAAGTGTTCATTATTCTATTGTCTTAAATTTAAGGTATGCACTTACATATGACAAAACATATATTAAATGTATGATATAATGGTGTTTTCAATAACTTTTCACGTTTTCATAGTTTACAGATTTAAAACTATTTATCACATTGGTAATTTAGGAGCTAACATTTAAATAATTTCAAAAGCAAGTACATATAAAAGGTGAAGGTCAAGATAATGGTTTTTTCATGGGCTAAAATTTGATTTTACTCTTTATCTTAATTTAGTTGTTTGTGATTTTTAGCATTTTTTAGCTTTGCCTTTTAATTTCACTCTTGCTACCAATATTTCAGGAATCACATCATTCAGGTCTTTTGCAAACATAATTATTATTCATGAACTGTGTTATCCTTGTCTTATGTCCTATAAAAAAATTATAAATTACCATAAAAATATATCTTTTTTTTATGTTTTCCAGTACCTTGAGTTTTTGATTATGTATTGTGTTCTTTAACTTACTGTTTGCAAATTTTATATCTTATAAATTGTTTGAACTTTTCATTATTTAGGCTATATGTTGTTTCTCACAGCTTTGGTGCTAGAAGAAACTTATACATTGCATTTCTTGTGGACTTAATTGGTTCAAAATTGCTGTGAGTGTGAAAAATTTCATTTTTTGCAATGAGATATCAGTTATTATGCATTTTGATATTGGTGGTACCCTCTATTCATGCAATAGGAAACTTCATGCTTAAAAGAAGTTCATAAAATGTTAAATAAAAGTAATTTGAAGTTTAAATCCACCATTGCATTATTGTAAAAGCATTTTAAATAATTTTGTTTTATTTGAATACTTTATTTTTCTAAAATTATACTAAATTAAGGGCAGTATTATGAGAAACTGCAAAATGTCTTCAAAAGCTTGTGAACTTGTTGAATATTTATGTTGGGGAAGTGGTGGAAGAGATACAAGGCAACTTTCTAATCAATATGCAGATTTATGTGGCTTCATTGGCCGATGCATGTTTCCAGATAGAATACTTTCTTAACTATTCTTAATTATTTATTGCTATATATTAGGATGTTGCTATATAATATTTAACTATCCTATTAGTTCCAACTAATTAAGAGAAGGATAAAGATTATTTTATGCATGAAATTATTAAATCTATTTTAACCTATGATTAAGAGGCCTAAACCTTGACAATGGAGGAAGAGAGAGTCTTGGCAATTTTTGAAAGGTCCTGAGAGGTATTTTTGGGGCTGTCAGGGAAAACAACACCTGGCAAAAGAGATATAACCTTGAATTATGCAAAATCTATAAAAGGGAGGACAAAATCAAATCTTAAAATTGACTAGAATGAGATGAGATGGTCACCTCTTAAGAATGAATGCAGAGAGAACACCCATTAAGGTGCAACTCATTTGTGTGAAGGATCAAGAGGAAGACCCAACAAAAGATGGAGGGACTGGTGGAGAGACTTCTGGGGAAGGCCAACACCCAAAAAAGGTTTACATGCTAACGTTAATGATGATACAATATTTTATTACAATTTTGATATAATTTTGCAGCATATTATAGTTTTTATATATGTTTTTGTCTTAGTCTATGTATGTAATAAAAGAGGAAACCTAATTGAAATGTCCTCCCCATTTTGAATTGCATTTCAATCTTGACTATGTTCTATTTTAGAGCTTATAATGAAATTGATCTACTGAAAATTTTTATTATTTCTGAATAACAGTAAAAAAAAAAAAAGATTGCAGTTGTACAAGATTTAACTTTTATTTACTCATTTCTATATAAAAGTTGGTTAATACTTTTTCAAAATATTTCATTACTTTTTAGTTTTAGTCTATAAAATCAGTATTTTCAAACTTATGAGCTTTTGTCATTGTTAAAATACTAATAAAAGTTGGTCACTACTTTTAAAAATCTGTGAGTACTTTATCAGTTTTAGCCATTAAAATTATCATTTTCAAGCCTGTCACTAACTTATGTCATTGGCAATATAATAATAAAAAAGCATTATATCTTTGCTTTAAAGCCACTACTTAGCCTTTAAGTTATATTTAATATCTGGTATGGTGAAACTTATTCTTCCCACCCACATTTAGACAAAATATAAACTACAATATATCTTTTTTTCTTTTACAGGTTACATTTGTTTTAGAGTGTTTATCTACAATTTCTACTAGATGGGTCAACTGACTACTGAATTGATACTGTGTACAAAGGACTTGTACTTCAATGAAGAAGTTTTTAAATTTGTGAAAAATAATTGAAATGGATAGAATTCTAATATATGTTTTAAAAATAAAAAATATCATATATAATGGCTATATCTATATGGTCCTCTCATAATAAAATGGTCTACAAAATTTGCAGCATTATATAAAGATTTGTCTTTGTGATCTGCAGTAGGGAGATAGAAAATTTTATAAGGTAATTATAGGTAACAGACACTTAAATGTGGATGAGATATAAGAAAGCTGTTGTATAAACAAGATATGTAACGTAATGTCAGAATTAAGAATCATAGGCTTACACATTATTTAAAAGTATTTTCACAGAAAAGTACCTTTAAAATAACTAAGAAACACAGATTATTAAAAATCTTATTTATTTTTGATATGGATAAAAGGGAATTAAACCATTTTATTTTACTAGATTCAAAGGAAAGTTCTTTTGTATGTAATATTTGTAACAAATCATTTTCTCAAAAATACCACTTAGATAAGCATTTATGTTCGTATACTGCAAAAAAACCATTTGTTTGTGATGTATGTAAAGAAGCATTTTCTGACAATTTTCAATTAATTGTTCATCTTCGTTCTCATACTGGTGAGAAACCATTTTCTTGCTGTGTATGTAAGAAAGCATTTTCTGAGAGTTCTAACTTAAAAATACATCTTCTATCCCATACAGATGAAAAACCATTTTCTTGCTTTGTATGTAAGAAAGCATTTTCTAAAATTTCCATTTTGAAAGTACATCTTCGTTTCCATACTGGTGAGAAACCATTTTCTTGTGATGTATGTAAGAAAGCATTTTCTCAGAATTCTAGGTTAAAAATACATTTACGTTCCCATACTGGTGAGAAACCATTTTCTTGTGATGTATGTAAGAAAACATTTTCCCAGAGGTCTACATTAAAATGTCATCTTCGTTCCCATACTGGTGAAAAACCATTTTCTTGTGATGTATGTAAGAAAGCATTTTCTGAGAGTTCCAACTTGAAAAGGCATCTTCTATACCATACTGGTGAGAAACCATTTTCTTGTAATGTATGTAAGAAAGCATTTTCTGGGAGTTCCAACTTGAAAAGGCATCTTCTATACCATACTGGAGAAAAACCATTTTCTTGTGATGTATGTAAGAAAGCATTTTCTAAGAGTTCCAACTTGAAAAAGCATCTTCTATACCATACTGGTGAGAAACCATTTTCTTGTGATGTATGTAAGAAAGCATTTTCCCAGAGTTCTACATTAAAAAGTCATCTTCTTTCTCATACTGGTGAGAAACCATTTTCTTGTGATCTATGTAAGAAAGCATTTTGTCGGAGTTCTAAATTAAAAATACATTTTCGTTCCCATACTGGCGAGAAGCCATTTTCTTGTGATGTGTGTAAGAAAGCATTTTCCCACAGTTCTAGATTAAGAATACATTCTCGTTCCCATACTGGTGAGAAACCATTTTCTTGTAATATATGTCATAAAGCTTTTGCTCGAAGTTTTAACTTGAAAACACATCTTCGTTCACATACTGGTGAGAAACCATTTTCTTGTGATGTATGTAAGAAAGCATTTTCTGGCAGTTCTAAGTTAAAATGTCATCTTCTTTCCCATACTGGTGAGAAACCATTTTCTTGTGATGTATGTAAGAAAACATTTTTTCGCAGTTCAACATTAAAAATTCATCTTCGTTCCCATACTGGTGAGAAACCATTCTCTTGTGATGTATGTAAAAAAGCATTTTCTGAGAATTCTACATTAAAAATACATTCTCGTTCCCATACTGGTGAGAAACCATTTTCTTGTATTATATGTCATAAAGCTTTTGCTCGGAGTTCCAACTTGAAAACACATCTTCGTTCACATACTGGTGAGAAACCATTTTCTTGTGATGTATGTAAGAAAGTATTTTCTGTGCGTTGCAGTTTGACAAGACATTTTCGTTCCCATGCTGGTAAAAAACCATAATATTGCAATATATGTCAGAAAGCATTTTCTATGAGTTCCAGTTTAAAAAAACATTTACTTGCCCTTAATGGTGAGAAACATTTTTCTTCTGTATTTATCACAAAATAATTCAGTATATGTAACAACATGTGCTAAAAAATTCGAGTTCTTCATCTTTGTATTCAATGTTTAAAATCTTTTGTAGAATGCCTTTAAGAAATCATTTTTGAAAAAGTACATTGCAGAAATCCATGATTATCAAACTGATTAATGTAGCAGTAAAAATGGTCAGTAAAAGTATTTTTCACACAGGTCATCATTTTTAGATTTTAGTTATAGACAATATTTGATGAACAATTAGTTTTTTCTGTGTTTGTGCTTTATTTGAATATTTAAACTATGGTCTATATTCTAAATTAGTTTTAAATTATGAGAAATATTTTGAGCTACTGAAAAATGTGTGAAAATTCTACTACACATTTTATGCAGTATGTTGGGGGAGGGGAGGGGAGGTGTATTCTATTTTCTGATGGATATGTGGATTTGAGGGTTTGGTTTGTAGACGTATGTCTGCAAATTGATTGTTTTCCTAGCTTTCATTTTATTAAATTTTAGCTATTAATGAATTCCTGTATAACTTATTATAATAATGACTTATTACCTGCATATGTTATTTTGACTGTAGAAATTAATAAAGTTTTACAAAATGTAATGTTTAATACAAATTTTGTTTCAGTTTGATTATTTGTAATGTCCTTCACCCTTCCTAATGTTTTTCTGTGGCATTAGTTTTGACCACATTATATTTTAGAGATGTATTTATTGAGGCTACTTTATTTCCTGTGACTAAGGCTTCCACCGGACTGTCCCTCTCTCGGCAGAAGTAACGGCAGACTTTCTTTTCCCTTTCTGTTCATAACCTGATGCCTTCCGAAGAATGAATCCTCCACATTAGAAATCCTCCCCTTCTCTCGTAACCTTTCGGAAAACCACCTGCACCCGTTTTCATTTTAACGATGACCTGGAGGAACGACGTACGAAGACTTTACGAGCCCTGTAGCCGGCTGACTCAGGATGCCCTGTTTAGGAGTCAAGGGATCGACTCGCTAAAGTGTCAAGTCCAGGGATGTGTGCCCATCTGCAAAAATTGGCTATGGCCCAAATTCTTTACATGCCATCCCTGGCTTGAAATTAACCCTCAAATGTTTTTTCCCCCCCCTTTCTCTTAATATAAGTGCAAAGGTAAAATACATAGATTAAATCTACGAAGAAGTACAAAAATGAAGAAAAAAGAAACCTAAAAATATATACATGCATATATAAAAAAAATTGAAACAGTCTTCCAAATTACGGTTCACTATGCAATAACAAAAAATTTTTAAAAGAATTGGTAAGGAAGCACACATACCAAAAACTAAAATAAACACCGAGCAATAGTTACAGTTATGTTTCTTAAGTTTCTTGAGTTCAACTTTGTCAGCAGTGCCACCAGACCTGGAGATTGCCCTGTGTAATGTATTTATATTTAGGATGAGGGCTCTTAACTCAGAATTATTATGATGAAAGAAAGATTTCAGGTGTCTGAAGACTGATGGGAAGCATGGATAATAGCTTGTTTGAGGGCCAGATCGGCAATGAGTATCCCTGTACCAAGAACTCTTTCAGTAAGCAGACTGAAGTAATCCCAATCTGCCCTTTTAAAATTCCAAATCTTCCTGTGGGCCACCATAGACTTTTATGTTTGCAAAGGATTACGAGGGGAAGATGATTACTGCGAACGCTATCAAGTATAGTCCAGTCGCAATGTGTGTAAAGCCCAGGTCTGACAAGGAAAATGTCCAAAGCCTCGGAAGAGCCATAGCATAAAGACATATGAAAAGGAGAACCATTGAATAGAAAACTAAAATCCCTGTCGTCAACAGCATCCAAAAGGTCTCAGCCCCTATTATTATTCATCGAACATCCCCAGGATAAATGCTTAGCATTAAGATCACCAAAAAATGTAGAGTTTTTATTGGTAAAGTCAAAAAATTCCACAGGTAAATTTGCTCGATTCGGCCGGTGGTACATTCAGGGACGTTGCGGCTGAGCGAAACTGCGCCAATTTTCGATATCTGCACCCAGCTGCACCAAAAACGGTTTTTTAACAGAAATTGTTCTGAATCCGTGCCACTTTACAAATTTATGCAGTTTTCACACGTTTAGACTACATTGAGTAATTTCGTCTTAAGGCGAACGTCACTGAATACTAGATTTTGGAGAGAATATTCGTATTCTTCCTACTTTGTCAGGTTAAAGTATACAAAGAGATATATAAGAATTTTCATGCTTCAGCCATGCTTCCCCTCCTTTTTACCATAGACTAAAGATTAGGAAAAAAAAAAGAAAATCTACTAAAAATTAAAATTTTGTACCCAAGAAAGATATATGTTTACAGCATGTTCAGGGATGGAAATTTTCCGCTTTTTGGTGGAGTTCCACATCTTTGATATTTATATTCGATTTCTGCATCTCCGCCAATTTCCGCCTTTTTTTCGCAAGTTTTTGTATGTAAATTTCCGATTCTTTTTGAAAATTTTGCCTTTTGAAAAGTCACCTTGCCATTTGTAAATTTTTTGAAATAGGGAAAGAATTTGTGTATTGGTGAGATTATACTTGAAACCAGTTTTCAACTTCTGAGAATCAGCTATAAAATACTATTTC
Source organism: Pardosa pseudoannulata (assembly GCA_032207245.1). Lineage (NCBI taxonomy): Eukaryota > Metazoa > Arthropoda > Arachnida > Araneae > Lycosidae > Pardosa > Pardosa pseudoannulata. The sequence continues at coordinate 133,012,313 of CM063502.1, read as the reverse complement.
CGATTGCTGATTGCTCCTGTAACGTAATGTTAGCAGCCTATTAAAAATGGTAATCAGGGTGTCCACAGATCGGAAAAATATGGAAATGTCAGGGCAATATACTTATCTAGAATATTCAAATTTATTTTATTATTGTTAGTGTTATTTTGTAACGCAAATTTACATTTTTCCTCTCTTTACCACCGGGAAGTGGAGCGAGAAAAAATTGGTTCGAAGCTAGCGTGCACAAAGATGTCACAACAAGAATTTCCTGCACCAGTCGGAAGCGGATCTTAATATAACTTTGTCATTATAGTAGTGTACAATACTGTTACAAGAATATCTTGACGCAGACCCCCACCCAGTCATAAGACACTCAGCCGCTCTAAGTTGAACTTACCCCTCAGGGGGTTTACCTTCTTTAAGTAAACATGGGTGTCGCAATCCCGAGGTACCCCAGCAAACTTGGATCTCTTTTCCGTTTCCTCTCCTTTTGCCCCTCAGGGGGTTTACCTACTTCAGGTAAACACGGGTGTCACAATCCCGAGGTACCCCAGCGAACTTGATTCTCTTTTCCGCTTCCTCTCCTCTTGTCTCCTACTTTATCCTTTTTTCCCCCTCGTTGTGGTTACCTCTTCGGAGGTGAGGGCTTTTCTCGTGATGCTATGTTCTGTTCTGAACATAGCTTCTCGCGAACTGTTAACTGCACACGTGTTTGTCGTGCGTGGAGATCCGTGTCCTCGGAAATGAGGATCCTGGTAATTGAGGGGATTTCCCGTGGGGGAAATCATCTATATGGAATTTCCATTTTGACGGGAGATTTTCAACACATTGCTTTGGCCTCTGCTTCGAGTAAACGGGAGGTACATACTGGTCCACATGTATCAATCGGCTGGTCGACTTTCGGCTCGGACTAAGTGATCGGTGTACTCTCTGGACTGTTGCGTTAAGGGTGGTAGCAGCTTCAGAAGTACCTGTGATCGTATAGATCCCGGCTAGAACTGGTGCAGGTTTCTGCATCCCCTTGTTGGGCTCCGTGGTGGGTGGTGCCGCCGGGGTCCGAATTTCCTTTTCTTTATCATGGCTTCATTTCCCCCACCCTCAAAACTCTCTTGAAGAGCAACAAAATGTCAACGTCGTTAATAGCAGCACACGGTTTTTTATTGTGAAAAAATTAACAGCAGATAGTTTTCGGCCAATATCACCTTTTGTCATACACAAAGCTATAAAATCCTCCCTTGGTGACGTAGAATCAGTTAAAAAACTAAATTCTGGAGACCTGTTAATAAAAGTTTTTAACGCATCTCAAGCTAAAACTCTCATATCCCGTACAACTCTAGGCTCATTCTCAGTCATAGTGTTGCCCCACAAGACTTTAAATTATTCAAAAGGTGTAATCTCAGAATCGGATCTATTTACCTCGTCTGAAGATGAAATATTAGAAAATCTTATAGACCAAGGAGTTACTCACACGTAAAACGCATCACGATTCGTCGTGGTGGAGATATGCAAAAAAACTAAACATGTAATACTAACATTCAATAGCCCGAATCTCCCATCATATATTAATGCAGCTTACCTCCGTTGTCCAGTACGACCGTATATTCCTAACCCCTTACGTTGCTTTCAGTGCCAACAGTTTGGCCATTCAAAGCTGTCATGTCATGGAGCCATTACCTACTCCCGTTGCGCAGAATTTGGCCACGACTCTGAAAACTGTCAGAAGGCTCCGTTATGTATAAATTGTAAAGGGGCTCATCCATCTTTCTCCCGCTCTTGTCCTTCTTGGCAGATGGAGAAAGAAATTCAAACTTTAAAAATAAAAAAATAGCATATCTTATCCCGAGGCTCGTAAATTGATACTCTCACGTACACCTAAGCTTGGTATCTCCTATTCAACAGCTTTAAACCCCAAGACCGTTAAATCTATAGCTGTACAAACTGAATTTTCTCAGTTCTCTATTCTCAATAGAATCGAAAAAGAAAACAAAGCTACGCCTGAGATAAGCATGAAACTTACTAATATCCCAAGCACCACAAAACAAGTACCTACGCAAAACAATACAAATTCTTCTACTGTAAAAAAGATGCAAATATGGCTCATAAAATTACTAAAAACAATAAACAAAATGTCAAAAGGCGATTAAAACCTATACCACCAAACCATCCACTGCGCCAGAAGCTGCCGCCTCCTGCAATAAAAATAAAAACAAAAATGAAATATACTGTTTTTTTGAAAAATAATAAAAATGAAGCAGGTTTTGATGATGAGCCTATTAAAATGTATGTCTCTCCCGAAGACATGTCAGCTGAATCATCATCCGGTTCTGAGACGGAGTCTCCGAACTCCGTCCCTTAGAAGCCAGTTTTTTAATCTTTCCCTTTGGTTCATAATGGCTCTCTTTTCATGGAACTGTCACGGCTTCAAAACCCACGTGTCTGATCAATAAGTTACACCCAGTTTGTTTTGCACTCCAGGAAACTTTTCTCGATGAGTGCAAAATCGCTAAAATTCGGAGTTTTTCCACATATAGAAAGGATCATGTCATTGGCGGCAGGGCTTCCGGTGGAGTAGCCCTTTTTGTGTCCCATGACTACCCGTCCACTCAGATTACTCTTCAAACGGATCTTCAAGCAGTTGCAGTCAGAATCCATACCCACACTCTTATTACATTTTGCAGCATCTACTTAACTCCTAATAGTCGTATTTCACAAATATCTCTCAATAATCTATAAAAGAGCTTCCCAAACCCTTCATAATTATTGGTGACTTCAATGGCCATAGCACTCTGTGGGGCAACTCTTATCTTAACCGACGAGTAAAACAAATCGAGCAATTGCTTTCAGACCATAATATCTGCATATTCAATAGTAACCAGGCTACCTACTTCCATTTTCCCTCGAAAACCTCTCATGTCCTTGATCTTGCAATCTGCTCTCCTCAACTTCTCCCTTTGTTTTACTTTACTGTCGATTCCGATTTACGCAATAGTGATCATTTCCCAATAATTCTTACTCCTGCAGTCCGCGCCACTCCTAATCCTATTGTACCTCGATACATTATTGAAAAAGCAAACTGGGAAAATTTCCAGAATCTGGCCGTTATCGCAAGAGATATGGTGGAGGAATATTCCATTGACGAGGCAGTGCAAAATGTGATCGAAACAATTATAGCTGCTGCCGAAAAGTCCATTATAAAATCTTCCGGTCACTCCCGGAAACAAAGTAAACCTTGGTGGAATGATGACTGTCGGGCTGCTTTAAAAAACCAGAGGAAGGCCTGGAGTATTTTTAAAAGGTATCCAACATCTGAAAACCTTACCAACTATAAAAAATTTAGAGCTGCTTTTAGGCGTACTTTACGTCATAGCTAAAGGGAATCATGGAAGAAATATATAAGCAGCATTTTTACCTCTGTTAGCAGTAAGCAATTGTGGGATAAGGTCAAACGTGCCTCAGGACATTTCAGTAATAACCAAATAAATATTCTCCAGTGTAAAAATAACACGATTTCTTCCTTAAAAGATATTGCAAACACAATAGGATCAGTCTTTAGTGATATTTGTTCAGGCAATAGATACCAGTCCTCCTTCAATAAAATCAAATTAGCTGCCGAGAGAAAACCTATAAATTTTAAAACGAAAATTCAGTTACCTTATAATAGCACTTTCACCTCATATGAATTAAATGAAGCTTTGCATAGCACCCACAATTCAGCTACCGGCCCTGACCATATCTCTTATGTCATGCTTAAAAACCTCTCTCCAGATTCTCTAAATAACCTGCTTCACTTATACAATAGAATTTGGCAAGAACAAACCTCTCCATCTTCCTGAAGAACGGCCACCATCATTCCTATCTTGAAACCTAAAAAAGATCCTAATAATCCACTAAACTACCGTCCCATCGCTCTCACTAACTGCTTGTGCAAGATCTTGGAAAAAATGGTAAATGCTCGTCTAGTATTCTATCTCGAAAGTAATCGCCTATTGTCTCCCTTTCAAAGCGGGTTTCGCCGTGGCAGATATACAATGGATAATATAGTTGACTTAGAGAGCAAAATTCGCAACGTTTTTGTCAAAAGACACCATCTTGTTTCTATTTTTATTGATATTGAGAAGGCATATGACCGTACGTGGAGGTACGGCATATTGCGTAACCTTTACAATTTTGACTTAAGGGGTAACCTGCCAATTTTTATCAGAAATTTTTTACATCTGCGGGAATTTCAGGTCCGGATTGGAAATGTTTTTTCAGATCTTTTTATTCAGGAGGAGGGCGTGCCACAAGGTAGTGTCCTCAGTGTCACACTTTTTAATGTCGCCATTGTTGGTATTTTAAAAGTAATTCCTTCATGCGTAAAAGGAAATCTTTATGTTGACGACCTTCATATTTGTTGTGAAGGCGCAGATATGCGTTTTATAGCTAGGCAACTCCAAACTGCAGTCAATAAAATAGTAAACTGGTCCAACGAGAAAGGCTTTACTATTTCCGATACCAAAACTTGTTGCGTTCATTTTACCCAAAAGCGTGGTCTCCAACCAGACCCTGAAATTTATATCGAAAGGAACCGTATAAGTGTTTTGAGCCAGGTGAAATTTTTGGGTATTACTTTTGACCGCAAACTTTCATTTTTACCTCACGTTATGGACTTGCGGAAAAAATGCGAGAAATCCCTGGATATTCTAAAAGTTCTTTCCAGTACCTCATGGGGTGCAGATAGACAATCCCTTTTGAAAGTATATCGTGCACTCATTCGCTCTAAACTGGATTACGGTTGTGTGGTTTACGGCTCCGCTAGATAATCTGTCCTTGGAAAACTTAATCTTATTCACCACTCTGCTCGGGAGCGCTTAGAACCTCTCCGGTGGAAAGCTTGGATGTTGACTGCTACGAAGAACCTCTAACCATAAGACGAAAATTTCTTTCTCTTTGTTATTTTTTAAAATTTTCATCCATCGCGCATCATCCTGTAAATAACCATTATTTTAATCACTATCTTATGCGTTTGTATTCCGCTAGGCCCTCTTATATCCTCCCTTTTCATCAGAGGATCGAAAATACCTTGGCCGAAATTGGGTTTAACTGTGGCATTTTAAAAACTCACAATTTTAAATCTCCTTGGAATGTCTCCGATTTTACCTTTCTTAATCCTTTTAAAAATTTTGACAAAGGCTCTACCCCTGATATTATTTATTACCAAATATTTAAAGACCATAGAGAAATGCACTCTACTTTTACACCTGTTTTTACTGACGGATCTAAACAAGGCAATTTTGTGGGCTGCGCGTTTGTTATTGAGAATAATGTATATAGTTATAGATTGCATTCTGCGACCTCTATTTACACAGAGATTTTAGCTATTTTTAAAGGCTTGGAAGAACTGTCGCATCGTCAGAACGGCAATTTTATTTTTTACTCCGACTCGAAAAGCGTTTTACAATCTCTTTCTACTCCGAGGTACGACAGTCATCCTCTAATATTTCAGATCTTCGACCTCATCGAAAATCTAAGATCTGTGGGCTTTACAATTCTTTTCAGCTGGGTTCCGTCTCATGTGGGAATTAAAGAAAATGAGGATGCTGACAAATAAGCAAAAGCTGCTACTCAATTCTGTGATACGCCTTTGCCTTTTTGTGATATAAAAAATATATAAAAACTCTTCTGTATAAGAAGTGGCAGGATTCTTGGAATGGAACGACTGATAACAAGTTGCGTACCATTAAATCGAATATTGAAAAGTGGAACACACTAGCATCTAGAAGACTTGATGTTATTGTCAGTCGCCTCCGGATTGGTCATACTCGTTTTACCCACCGTCATCTTCTACTCGGAGAATCTGCTCCAGTTTGCAATCACTGCAATACAGCAATCTCCGTGAAGCATGTTCGCATTGATTGTCCCCTTTTTAAAAAAACATCGTGTTCAATATTTTAACTCTTCATCTATTCATATTGAAAATATTTTAAATAATCCACCTCATCGTAATCTATTTCTGTTTTTAAAAGACATCGGTTTTTACTCTCACATCTGAATTTTATACATCATCGCTGGTTTTTACTTTTGATCTCTATTTATCTCCTCTACACTGCTTTTGCATTTTTAGCTTGTTCCTTTTATCCATTTATATGTTCCTTTTATCATCGTTTTATAGCTGTTTGTTTCGGTCATTGTAGATAAATCTTTAACGATTTGTTTGGCACAATATGTCCCACGAGGACTCAGTGCCACTAAACTCCAGTCAACCAACCAACCTCTCCTCTTGTCTCCTACTTTAACCTTTCGTTTTTTTCCTCATTGCGGTTATCTCTTCGGAGGTGAGGGCTTTTCTCGCGATGCTATGTTCTGTTCTGAACATAGCCTCTCGCGAACTGTTAACTGCCCACGAGTTTGCCGTGCGTGGAGACCCGTGTCCTCAGAAATGAGGATCCTGGTAATTGAGGGGATTTCCCGAAGGGGAAATCATCTGTATGGAATTTCCATTTTGACGGGAGATTTTCAACACATTGCTTTGGCCTCAACACATTGCTAATATATTAATGCACCTTACCTCCGTTGTAAAGTACACCCGTATATTCCTAACCTTTTACGCTGCTTCCAGTGCCAACGGTTTGGCCATTCAAAGCTGTCATGTCGTGAAGCCATTACCTACTCCCGTTGCGCAGAATTTGGCCACGACTCTGAAAACTGTCAAAAGGCTCCGTTATGTGTAAATTGTAAAGGGGCTCATCCATCTTTCTCCCGCTCTTGCCCTTCTTCGCGGATGGAGAAAGAAATTCAAACTTTAAAAATAAAAAATAACATATCTTATCCCGAGGCCCGAAAATTGGTACTCTCTCGTACACCTAAACCTAGTATATCTTATTCAGCAGCTTTAAAACCAAAAAACTGCAAAATCTATAGCTATACAAACTGAAATTTCCCAATCCTCTATCCTCAGTAGAATTGAAAAGTACACCAAAGCTACATCTGAGAAAAATATAAAACTTACTTCTAGCCCAATCACCACAAAAGAAATACCTCTACAAAAAAAAATACAAATTCTCCTACAATAAAAAAAGACGCAAATATCTCTTGTAAAATTAATAAAAACAATAAACAAAATATCAAAAGGCGGTTAAAGCCTTTACCACCAAACCATCCACTACGTCAGAAGCTACCACCTCCTGCAAATAAAATAAAAACCAAAATGAAACGGTCTAATTTTTTAAAAAATGATGAACCTGAAGTTGTTTTTGATGAGCCTATAAAAATGTATGTCTCCCCTGAAGACATGTCTACTGAGTCATCTTCTGGATCTGAGACGGAGTCTCCGCACTCCGTCCCTTAGGTTCTAGTCCTTTCCTCTTCACTTTTCGCTCCCAATGGCCCTCTTTTCTTGGAATTGCCACGGTTTCAAAACCCACGTGCCTGGTCTTAGGGACTTGGTCAACAAATTCCACCCGGTTTGTTTCGCACTCCAAGAAACTCTTCTGGATGAGTGAAAAATCTCAAATGTTCGGCGTTTTAGTGGCTACAGAAAAGATCACGTTAATGGCGGTAGGGCATCCGATGGTGTAGCCCTTTTTGTCTACCATGACTAGCCGTCCTCTCAGATTACCCTCCAAACCGACCTTCAAGCTGTTGCAGTCCGTATTCATACCCATTCTCTCATAACAATTTGTAGTATTAATTTACCACCAAAAGAAAATATACCTCCAACCTTAGTTAAAAACTTAATTAGTCAGCTACCTGAGCCCTATATAATCCTTGGTGATTTCAATGGTCATAGCAGCTTGTGGGGTAGTACCAGCTCAAACCAACGCGGAATTCAGTTGGAGCAATTACTTTCAGATCATAGTCTTTGTATATTTAATACCAAACAACCAACTCATTTTCATTTTCCAAGTAAAACTTTTCACACACTTGATCTTGCTTTTTGTTCCCCTTCAATCTTCCCTTATTTCAACTTTTATGTTGATAATGATTTATACAATAGTGATCACTTTCCGATAAATTTAACGCCTACAATTTCTGCAACTAAAACTTACAAAACGCCAAATTATATTATGAATTCTGCTGATTGGAATAAATTTCGAAATCGAGCTACCATCACGGAGGATATGATACAAAACAACAGCATTGACGAAGCCGTTAACCTAATAACTGCAGCCATCCTTGCTGCTGCCGATGCCACCATTCCAAAATCTTCAGGCTGTTTTCGACTTAAAACTAAGCCGTGTGTCGTAATGCTCAGAAAGAGCAAAGGAGAGCTTAGTGTAAGTTCAGGCGGTACCCTACTACCGAAAATCTCATGATTTATAAAAAGTTTAAAGCTTCTTTTAGGTACATTTTGAGACGTAGCCAGTCTGAGTCATGGAGAAACTATGTTGGCAGCATTTCTGCCTCTACCTCGAGCAAATGTATGTGGGACAAAGTTAAACGGTGTGCAGACGCGTATTCTAACCTTCAGATACCCATTATTCAGCGCAATAACCAAACAATATCATCAGTAAAGAACATAGCGAATGTCATTGCCTCTTCCTTTGCTCATATATCATGCAGCAGTAACTGTAAAAAGCCTCGCATGTCCCCGGCTGCTCTTTCTGAAGTCCGCACGCCTCGTTCTATACCTGCCCGCCTATTTTTACTGGGGCAGGTATCTTGGGTTCGTTTAAAGCCTATGTGGCCAACAATTAATCACAGCAGCGACAAAACTCTTGATTAACCATTTATTATTAAGAAGATTTAAAAATAAAATATAAATACACTTCCGTTCATACTCGAACAGGGCTCAAAAAAGACGAGGACAAAAAATAAACTGTGCCGAGCGGACGAACACCTCTCTCGGTCTCAACTTCTTTCCGAAGAAATCCGTTCCCCGTCGCTCCGACCGGGCAACCTTTTCACTCCTTTTCGTGAGGCCCGGGGGGAATCCCTCCCATCGGTCAAGTTTTCGCCTCCACGGGAAAAAATGTCATTTTCTGCAGCTGGCGGGCGCGGGGGTGGCATCCATCGCCCCCCTCCTGTTGAACCTTGCCAGCCCTCCATCGGGGTGTCCGTTTTCGGCCGCCGAAAAAATCCAGGGGCCATGTAAAACCAACTCGAGTCTTGAGTCTAGTATTACAGTAACTACTCACCTTCTTTCCTCCGTCACAAAAAAAAATTGCTGAAGGAAAAGGAATAAACTTTAAAACAGACACCCACCACAGTTATAATAGTACTTTTACTATACTTGAATTAAAACGAGCCCTGCAAAATACGAAAAAAACTTCTCCTGGATCAGATAATATCTCATATATTATGATAAAACATCTCTCTGACGACGCTTTACACAATATCCTTGCATTGTATAATAGAATCTGGAATGAACAGACGCTCCCTTCCTCTTGGAATACCGCCTCTGTGATCCCCATCCTAAAACCGAACAAAGATCCCACTGATGTGCTTAGCTACCGCCCAACTGCACTCACTAACTGCCTCTGCAGGCTTTTAGAGAAGATAGTGAATATCCGTCTAACACATATACTGGAAAAAAATAACTGTTTCTCAGCACTCCAGAGTGATTTCAGGCTTGGCAGGTCAACTATAGATAATATTGTTGACCTGGAGACGGAAATTCATAACGCTTTTGTTCAGCGAAACCATTTGGTTTCAATCTTCTTTTGATATCGAGAAGGCGTACGATCGGACCTGGAGATACGGTATTCTCCGTAACCTCCATGACTTTGGTTTTAAAGGATATCTCCCAGTTTTTATACAAAACTTTTTACATTTAAGAAATTTTAAAGTCCGCATTGGCAGCATTTTATCTGATGTTTTTTTATTCAAGATCAAGGTGTATCTCAGGGCAGCGTTTTAAGTGTGACTTTATTTATAATATCAATTAACAATATTTTAAATCAATTTGCTTCCACTGTTAAAGGCAGTCTCTATGTCGATGACTTACACATATCCTGCGCAGGTTCTGACATGACCGTTATTGAAAGGAAACTCCAAATTGCAGTCAACAACAAAATAAAATGCTCGGATTACAATGGTTTCAGTTTCTCACCTGAGAAAACAAAGTGTGTCCACTTTTGCAGGAAACGGGGCATCCATCCAAATCCTAAGATTCGGGTTCATAACGTGACTATTCCCATAGCTACTGAAGTAAAGTATCTTGGAATTATTTTTGACAAGAAGCTAACTTTTCTTCCTCGCGTTCTTAACCTTCGAGGGAAATGCTTAAGGGCACTGAATATCATCAAAGTCCTATCAAACACTTCTTGGGGAGCGGCAAGTACAAGCTTAATTAGAATTTACCGAGCGATTGTCCGCTCAAAATTGGATTATGGGTGTGTTGTGTACGGGTCTGCCTGCAAAACAACACTGCAGAAGCTTGATACTGTCCACCATCTGGCCCTCCGCCTCGTGTCGGGCGCTTTTAGGACTTCCCCTGTTCAAAGCTTATATGTCAATTGTGGCGACGAGCCTTTGGTTTTCCGACGTCAGATTTTATGCCCTCATTACTATTTTAGAACAGCTTCGCATGCTAATCATTCTTCTCATAATCGTTTCATCAGTCCATTTCTCATCCGTTTGTACAGATCACGCCCATCTTGCATTCCTCCTTTTCATCTGCGCATAAAGACACATTTGGCTGATTTTAGTCTCATTCATCAGAAGATTTTTTCTGCTGAATACACAAATCCATCCTGGGAGATTCCTAATTTTATTCTCTTAAACCCTTTTAAAGCTTTTACTAAAAATGATACTGCTAATACTATTTTCAAGCAAATATTTTTAAATCATAGGGACACTTACAGATCGTATACTCCTGTTTTTATTGACGGCTTCAAGTCAAGTGGCTTCGTTGGTTGTGCCTGCATAATAGGTGATGATGTCTATAGCCACAAACTGTATCCTTCCGTATCCATTTTTTTCAGCTGAAATAATAGCTATTTGTCTGGCTCTTGAAAAGTTTGTTTATTATCAAGGGTACCATTTTATAATATATACAGATTCACTCAGCTTGTTACTTTCTTTAACGTTTCCCAACCACCAGAGTCATCCACTCCTCTTACATCTCATAAACATACATAAGAGAAAGATTTTGATGGGTTACTCCTTAATGTTTTGTTGGGTTCCCTCGCATGTTGGTATTGCTGGAAATGAGCGAGCAGATAAAGCTGCCAGATCCTCTACCAATCTTCTCCACTTCCACTTACCATACCCTTATATCAAGAATTATGTTGTTAATTTAGCAGGAAAAAATGGCAATCTATTTGGAACCAACAAATTAACAATAAACTTTATGCAGTGAAACCTGAACTATCACTCTGGCCTTCTATACCCTCCAGGAAGCATGACGTCATTCTTACTCGTCTTCGTATCGGGCATACTCGCTTCACCCATCGTCACCTATTGCTCGGGGAACCTGCCCCTGTTTGCAAACATTGTGAAGTACCCGTGACAGTAAAACACATTCTAACAGAATGTCCAAGTTTTTACCGCCATCGTGTTTATAATTTTAAATCTCATTCCATATCCCTAAGTTTATTGCTTCATGATCCACCTCATTTGAATCTTATTAAATTTTTAAAAGATATTGGTTTTTATGCATACATTTAAGTTCATTAACTCATCGCTTTTATTTATACACTGTCATTGCATGTTTTTATACTTGCTCTTATCTTCTGACATTGTTTTAGCCCTGCTGTTTTAACTTGTTGTTTATTGCAATCGTTTAAATCTTAACTATTTGTTTGGCACAATATGTCCCAAGAGGATTTAGTGCCAATAAACCCTATAAAACCAACCAGTTGAACTTAAGACTTCCGTATTTGTGAATCGCCGAGATTTTCCTCCTTTCCGTGCATCTCCATCTTATTTATTTCCAATGTTTGGGATTAGTATCAGGATTCTTCAATTAAGGACGAAATATACGTTTTAACGATGTAGATAAAATTGCCGATCACTGATATACCGCATGTTCCTCTCAATGTCACAAAATTAAAAAGATAGTACTCAAATATCAGTGAGGCTGTTACCTGGTGCTATAAACCGATTTGAATGGCTACGAATATCCACGCCAATAGGGGGATTCGAACCCGCGAATACCGGTACCAAAGAGCAGCGCTCTATCCATTCGGCCATCGTTTGGTTTTCATATATAAGGACGTTGTTTTCGCATACGTTGTGTGACTAGAAGTCGTAAAATCGGCAAGATTATGTTTACATGTCGGAACATGGCTTTTGGAAATACTATAACCTCGTATGCTCAAAAACTGTCATGATATCGAAAAGACGATTTCACATCAGAGATCAGCGATCGATTTAAGTTATATAGGTGTTCGTTCAAATCTTAATATGAACTCAAAATTTGGAAATCGGTTTCATGATAGAGTACGTTTTATCGATATTTCACGATATATCTATACATCGCCCAGTCTAAAGGAATAGTGTAGTGATACACAAATCTCCGAGGCTATATAGAAATGTTGACTTTTTTCAAATACTAGACAGTAAAGTTAAAAAGAATACTATAAATAATTTTTAATAACTTTTTAAATATTTGAGTAGTTAATTATTTAATGTAACAGTTGCAATTGAATACCTAAAATTACTTATATCAGCATTAAAGGCTTCATTTTGTCTCATTTTTCAAGTTTTAATTATATTTAGGTAATTTGGAATAAGGTAGTTTAAATGCAGTTATTTTACTAAAATAATTTATAAGTTAGGGAATTTTGGACTGCATTTTTTATGACTACCCTGGGCAACTTATTCTTGGAAGAACGTTAGGGGGGGGAGAAGTTTTATGTATTACCTTGCTGAAGGTGATACTCCTGTAAAATATCTTTAAAAAAAGTTTTGCATGAGCACGTAGAAACAAATTACCTCTTGCAAGCCATATAAAGAAAAAAAAAATATAGAAAAGGGAAGAGAAAGAATAAAAGAATTAAAACAACGTAAAGAAAAGTTGCTGTAAAAAGAGTCTGTAAAAAAAATTTGCGCTCAAATGCAGCTAAAAAGCAAACACTTAAACACCAAAAGAATATCTTTAAAAATAGTAATCCAATAGATAATTCAAAAAGTATCCCCGAACATGCAATAAGTTTTTATTATTGTAATTTTAACTATCTCCCTTCTTTCTTAATAGATTATATATTGCATATACTAAATTAACAAACCATATCAGCAATTAATGGATATTTGCTCCAAATGCTACCAACCAATCATTCTAAATTATTAGGCAGACTCTTCAAAAATTGCAGTTTATTCTTTAAATCGTTAGTTTAACTGCTACAAAAGTACTATATCCTGCTCCAATTCAAGATTTTGACTGCTACAAAAATGCTTTCTTTTCCTCCAGATCAGCATTTTGGCTGCTACGAAAATCTTTTCTCTTGCTACAAATTTTAAGTTTTAATGCTCCAAAATGCGTGAAAGAGCGCAACATTCCTGTACATATTCGAGATGCTAAATATCCTTCTCTTCCACGTAATGGAGCTACTTTGTATATCCAAATTCATATGGTGAGAACCAGAAACCCGTTACCTCCACTCCGATGCAGGAGAAATCTGCGGTCACACCCTATTCAGTATAATCTAATCGTAAATTAATCGATAAAAATTATTTTTTAATTAATCGGCAATAACTTCTAACGTTTATGATGATACCGAACCTACACAATTTGTTGCATATTTTATTGCGACATTCCTTAATTTAAATGTGTTGAAATAATAAAGGAACAAATAAAACTTGCTCTCTCTAATATCGTTAGAAAACAACTATGAAATATTTGTTGGTTCTTGAAAAAAACGGAGTAAACGGAGTATGAACTTTTTTCTAGGTCTCGTGATCAAAGAATATAGAGACAAACTGTAGAAATCATCACACTGTGATACGCAAACGTGATAAACGTGATGCATGACACAGATAATTTAACTCATTCCGGTTTTACTACTTCTTATGTTGACGGGAGCACAGGACGGGAACTGGGAGCTTGAAACCTTAGCACTTTAAATCGCTCATGTGGCGTTTGTTGTTTGATCAAATTTAAAGAAGAAAAAAAATTTTTTTTTTTTAAATCATGGCTCTACGCAAAGTTAAGGGAAATCTCGAAAGAATATTTGACAAAAATTTGACTGATTTAGTTCGTGGAATAAGAAATAATAAAGATAACGAGGTGTGAAATTTTGTTTTTATATTTTGTCAAAATCACCTGATTCGGATTAATTTACATTATTAATTTTACCAATTTGTTTTGTATTTGTATTGTTGAACTTTTTGGCACCGATTACTCTTTTCGTTATGAATTTTTAGTCTCCGAAGTACATATGCATATTTTATGACTGAAATATCTTAATTTAAACATCCAAAGGTATAATTTGATAGAATGGATGAAGTAATTGGCGTTAAAATCATCTGCTAACTAAAGTTTTGTTTGCTGATAGTTAATTTGATGGAAAACTATGTAATCATGTCAGGGTTTTAAATTATTTTTATTTTAAAGAAACTTTTATAATTACTAAAAATATTTATTAACTCTACCCCATGTTTTGATATGTTACATTCTGTATGTTTGAAATAGAATATCGTAAAACAATTTCAGAATAAATTTAAATTTTGTCCTTTTTTCCAAACTAAACCTTTTTGGTTTTGGAGAATTGGACTTAACAGACATTAAAATGTTATTCTTCGTTGTATACGTTTACAGTATATGCAACTATATTTTGTTACTTTGAATGTTTACATATTTACTCAACAAGATTTTTTTTCAACTAAGAAACAATGGTTTATATATGAACATTGAAGAATCACAGAGAATTGACAATTTTTGAGATATTTGTTTAGCGTACAAAACAGTCTCTTTTCTGTAGATATTACATATTATGTTAAGATATTCATTAGAATTTTTATAACTTTAAATATTACATAGTATTTCTATGAAATATACAAATTATTTTATTAGAGTGGTATAAACTCTAATTCTTGTTTGTCATTTAAGTAGAAATGATACTTTAACTTATAAAAAAAGTAAAAGTATGGTTTCAAAGGTTTTAACCGTAATCTGAATTAGTATTCATAAGAAATATCCATATTTAAGATTTTTTTTTTTTTTTTTTTTTTAAGAATTTCTGTAGATCAGTATAAATAAAAAATTTGGGTTTATGTTCTTGAAAAAAGTTGGACTTTCTAATTTAATTTGTAAACTCATTTATGGAAATTTTTAATTTATTTAAGTGAGAATAATAATCATTATTTGTTTGGCTGACTTTATATCCCACAGTTATAGTACATGCTCTAAATCAAATTATCAAGTTTTCAAAGTGGCCAATCGATTATAAATACTGAGAATGACATATACTATAGTTATGTCCAGACTAAGAATACATATATTATTTTACTGAAATTCATTTTGAGAACAAATTAAAGGTGGTTTAAATAGTAATAATTTTTTTTAGTATTTTTATATAATATGTTTTATATATATTTCAAAGTTAATTTGGGTCTATTGAAGTTAAATATATTCCAAACTGTCACTGAGCCTTTATCTTCCTTGTCTACAATATGGCTATCCTCCCTTAGTCCAATTTAAATTTAATTATTTTAATTTTTAAGTCACTTTATATTACTGACTACCATTCTATCTTGTGCGACATGTACAACTTTATTACATTTTCTGTAAATTATGCAAAGAATTAAAAGATATTTTAGTTTATAACAAACTATGTTCATTTCCTAAATGGACATACAGACAATATTTGACGAAGCCAAAAAAATTGAATACATTTTAAACTATTTATTCTTCAATGATTTGACAACAGAAAGACCAAGCCGTACTAGTTATCTGTTCTTTTATATTTTATCTTATTTTTGAGGTGTTACATGATCTTCCCAAGCAGCAGTTTATCTTATATTTCGTAGCAATTACTATATTTAAATTTCAAAGCAGCTGTATGTCATACTTCATCAGTTCACATTTGGCACAGTATATATTTTAAATATTTAAATTTAACTTATTGATATTTAGTGTGCCTTTTTAGGGACAAATAAAAATTAATTTGTAGAATTGTTTTTTCTGAACATGTTTTCCTTTCCAGGGAAGGTAAATGAGATAGCTATATACTATCTTTCAAATTTTTGAGCATCTATTATTATTTAAAATTGGGTCAATTAGATCAACATGTTACGATATTTTAAGCCTTGTGTATAAATTTACTTTTTTGTCAGATAGAACAACTGAAATCATTATAAATAGCTTTGTTTATTATAAAGCTTCACTTTACAGTAGGATTTTTAGATGTGATTCTAAGTAAATCTCTTATTAATTTAGTTTTTATTTTATTTCATTAGTGACAATATATCACTAATGAGGACAGGCTGTAATATTCAATGCTGTAAAAAGTTTATATTTGTTTTGTTCTTTGTATTCATAATTTCAATTTAAGACATTCAATAATATTTGGACATTAATGATATTAACACGCAGACATTCATATATATATATATCTTGGCAGAAACATGTAAATTTTATTTCATTTTTATAAATTTACACTTTTTTTTATATGTATTTATAAATGCATCAATTCATATATGCTGATTGTATTACAATGCTTTGTAAAGTAGAGATATGTATAAACAGTGAAGGTAATAGAAGGGTGATTATAATTTTCTTTATATAATTACATAAAAAATTTATACAAAACACTGTCTTTTTAAATTTTTTATATCATTTAATGTTTTAAGCAACTAAGAAAAATTATGTGTTATAAAGTTAAAACATGGACAAAATACCTTCAATGGTATGACTATATACATACATAAACACACACACACACACACACATATATATATATATATATATATATATATATATATGTTGAACTATTTTGTTCTCAGAATTGATTTTCTTTAGAATGTAAAAATTTTCTCCATTATAGACAAAATATATTGCACAATGCATAGAAGAAATAAAAGAAGAATTACGTCAAGAAAATATATCCGTAAAGTCAAATGCTGTGGCTAAACTAACTTATGTAAGTAATGATTTAAATAATATTTATAATTTTCATTTATTATTTTAAATGAAGACAGGATACATACTACCTATTTAATGTAATTAATAACTTATAGAAATTGTTTGCATTTTTTAGCTTTATTTTTTACATAATCAATTGGAGTGCTACTGTAGTAAGATAAGACTGTTATATGTTATTGTCACCCAAACAAATTTTTCTCTTCTATTGGATATTATGTTAAAATTTACATCTGATTCTATTTAAGTTTCATTATAAACTGCAGATAAATATAATAGCCCATTCTGTACTATTTTTGACTTATATGACTTCATGATATATAGAATGATTAGATATGTAGCACCAGGATAGATCATATTTCTACATTCCAAATGGCAATGGTTGGAATGACTAGATTTCATCTATTCAAAATTACTCGAAATGCTTCTCTTTAAACATAGTTAATTTCATATAAAAATTTATAAATTAAATTCATTTGCTGAAATTTACAGTTTATAATCACTGATAGTGTCTGAATGTACTGTATTAAAAGTTTTGTGATATAAAAAAATACAAATTTTAAAGAAAACTATTGTTTTAATAAAATTTATATTTACTGTTAGATAATAAATTGTAGTGCTGTGACTGGAGTAGAATAGTCCCAATGGTGCCTATATGTGTCAGAGATGGCAACTAAAATAGGTACCCAGTATCCCAGTGCCCAGCTATATCCAGTGTATAGGTATAGCTGGGCACCCCTATCTCCAAGGGGTTTATAAATATGCAAGCTGGCCCTTCAGATTAGGGTTGGGTGCACAGCTAACCACTCTGTCATGTAAACACCAATTGTTGCAAATATGAAAGTGTCCAGCTGCCGTATAAAAAATGACTTGGAAAAGAAATAAGAACAATAGTATATTGAAAATACAGGACCAATGATACAGCTGACTGGTATCAAATTCTAGAGAAGGCTAGCACCCATCCAGCTTAAAGAAAATAAATGGATGTTTAAAAATTTTTATAAATTACCAGTAAAAATACATATTATCAAATAAATATCATGAATTTATTCAATTGAATGAATAAATTCCAGGGATGGAAATTATTCAATATTTATTTACCATTTGTACTTAAATTGTTCATTTGTACAATTGTTCTCACTATTAATCAAATATTTCAGTATCATCTGAATAATCAAAATCATTGTTACTTCTATTTGAAAAATTACTTTTCCCCATTTCATTATCTAAATCGTTAATCAATTTATAAATCTCATTTTCACTTAAGAATTTTACTCTTTTAGCCATGATCGCTAGAATAAAATAGACCCAAAATATACAAAAAACTCTAGTTAAAGACCAACTGCAATTGAAAGTTGTACTCCTATCTGTAATTGCTGAATGGTTAGGTTGCTGATCTTTGGTAGTAGAGTTTGTGGGTTTGAATTCCACTGTGGCATGAATGTTTGTAGGTGTTTGGAATTGGCTTTAAGCAGTAGGTTCCGGTCTCATTACCTCCTGTGTTGCAAAAAAGTAGGCCATAGTGCTCTAAGGCAAACCAAACCGGGCCAGACCCATCTGTAATCGTAATAAACACTCAATCCCATTTTGTCTGGAAGGACTCAAGCACTACTGTTGATTACTTGTCCAAATTCTCCTGATTCACAAAAAGAAGAAAAGAAACTCAAAAGATATATTGAAGGTGAACAGTTTGTGAGACATTATTTGAAAATGTTAACAGAGTGCAATTACTTGGATTTTTGTAACAGTTTGGGATCTGTTTTAAGCAGTAGGTCCCAGTCTCATTAGCTGTCATGTAGCAAAATAGTAGACCGTTCCACTCCCAACCAACCCCAGTATACAAATCTCCGATTCTTTACCGACTTCAGATGTACATGTTTGTCTATAATAACGAATAAGTCATGAAACCCAGGTAAACTCTAAAGTAGACACTAGTACATGTCCATATCAGAGACTATTGGAATACATTATATCGAAGCTCCTTGTTTAATGAGGTCATCTAGTTATATTTAAAAAAGTTATAATATATTCCAAAGTTGTGTAGCACAGTGACGTACACTCATCACTGATGGAAACACATCATATCAAAATTTTGGTGGACTCTTAAATTGGGCTTTGAACCAATTTTTCTTTCCTGCTCAGCAAAATAAATGATGAAAACACTTTTCAATGCTATTTGTTTTTAAGTTTATTAGAAAAAAAAAAAAAAAGCAAAACAAATAAAGAATGGTTTCCGTCCCCTGGGTATTTTTTTCCCTTTTTTTGTAATTTTGATATGCAGTGCTGCATCAAAACTGTTTAAATTGGATACTATTTCTTGAAATCTTATGCAGATTTAACAAGATGATTGCAAAATGCAAAATGAACATTTAATATTTTTAAGTACAAATGTTATTTTATATTAAAAAATGTCCCGAAATTTTAAGTATATCATCAGCTATGATTTAATTTTTATCTTGATTGGGAAAAATAGCGACTTATTGTGTTACACATTTGTGTTTTAATTTTGGTTTCTAGACACTGCAGTTTGTTTTTCCTCTCTCCCACCACCAGACAAGAGCT
This sequence comes from Pardosa pseudoannulata, assembly GCA_032207245.1. Classification (NCBI taxonomy): domain Eukaryota; kingdom Metazoa; phylum Arthropoda; class Arachnida; order Araneae; family Lycosidae; genus Pardosa; species Pardosa pseudoannulata. The sequence continues at coordinate 132,992,767 of CM063502.1, read as the reverse complement.
AATATAAAACCAGAAATCATTACGCTAAATCCACTCTTCGGTACATTTGATCATTGTGTTACATATTCCTGTTTTAATTTTGGTTTTAGGACACTGCAGTTTGTTTTTGATCTTTCCCATCATAGAGCAGTCGAACAGTAGAGCACTGCTCTTTGGTACTGAAGTTTTCAGGCTCATATCCCATAGATGGTATGGATGTTCGTAGCCATTCAGAATCGGATTTAAGAATTGGTTCTGGTCTCATTAGCCTTTGTGTAGCATAACAGTAGACCTTAGTGCTCCAAAATAAACCAAACCACTGCCAGACAAGGGCTAATAAAACCAGCAATCATTCCGCTTAATCTGCTCTTTGGTACATTTGATCATTGTGTTACACATTCATGTTTTAATTTTGGTTTTGGGACACTGCAGTTTGTTTTTCCTCTCTCCCACCGCAGGACAGTCGAACAGTAGAACACTGCTCTTTGGTACTGAAGTTTCCAGGCTCATATCCCATAGATGGCATGGATGTTCGTAGCCATTCAGAATCGGCTTTAAAAGTTGGTCCCGGTAGCCCTTGTATAGCAAAACAGTAGAACTTAGTGCTCCAAAATAAATGAAACCACTGCCAGACAAGGGCTAATAAAACCAGCATACATTCTGCCGATTTCACTCTTCGGTACCGAAGTTTGTAGATACGAATCCCATTACTATTACCGCTGTTCGTAGCTTTCAGAATGGGCTATAACAGTAGGTTCCGGTTTCATTAGTCATCATATAGCTAAAGGTACAATATAAAGTTTCAAACCAAATCAAAGAGCCGAATTGGTAAGATGCCGCCGCGGGTTCGAATACTGCTGCTGGCAATGGTGGTTTGTAGCCGTTTAGAATGGATTTTAAATAGTAAATTCCAATCTATTTAGCTGTTGCATAACATAAAAATAGTCCCTAATGCTCAGAAACCAAACCAAATGTTTACAAACCTTTTAAGTAAAAAATAGGATTCGAACCCACTGGCTCAGATACCGATGGGAAGCACACCCTATCAATTCTATTCCGGAAATTTTACTACTTAAAAATGATTTTTATTTCAAGTGTATTATATCTAAATCCTTTTTTAACATGATTAATATTAAATCTAACGAAAATTATTTTAATTTTACAAATTAATAAAATATGAATTTTACTGTCATTTAAAAAATTATGTAGTCACAAAATTTAAAATTTGTTTTCAAAAATGCCTTTTAAAAATTTGGCGTACGATGGCTGAAAGGTTAGGTTGGTGATCTTTGATACTGGAATTTGTGGGTCCAAATCCCACTGGGACATGGATGTTTGTAGCCATTTGAAACCGGCTTTAACCCTTTCGTTGGCCATTTATTTCTCACTCCACATTTACACACTTTCAAAACAGAGCTGCTAATTTTATTCAGTCGATTGAACAATTGATGACAGCTCAAAACCGAAGCAGGAACCAGTCTTCCTGTCGCTTCAAAAACAAGACCAATATATTATAATGGGTTTTGCGCTTCTCCCAGGAGTATTTTGTAAGATCGTGTAGGTGGGAAGTAAGCTTCCCATGGCCCACAAAAGGGTTAAACAGTAGGTTCTGATCTCATGAGCCTTCGTGTAGCAAAAAAGTAGACCGTTGTGCTCCAAACCAAAACCTTTTAAGAATTTGTTGTTTGAAATGCACTTTTAAATTATTAGAATATTTGTGATTTTTTTTTAATTAGGATATTGAAAAAAAACATTAAATTTAAATCTGTTTTAAATATTTTGATTTAGACTTGACTAATTGTTTATAATAATACAAATTTAGTTTCTTGTATGTATTATATTTAGTTACTTATTTTTGCATTCTGTAAATCAAAACACTATTATTTATTAGTTCGTAAAAATTAGACTTCTGTGAATGCCTATACTTTCTCGTGCATGAGAAAGCACCACAACTCCCCTTCAGGCCTCCTTTCCCCTATTTTGGGGGGAGGGATCTGAAGCATTGAAAGTAATGGCAGTTTCCTGTATATGGTGCATTTAAACTTTAGTAAACTTAACCAAATTATGTATTAGATCATTATTTATAGCATGATACTTATTTATCTAATTAATATGTAAAATAAATAGTATAAATTGAAAATATTAATGTTTTTTTTATACACTTCCTGAAAAATGTATATAAATAAAGAGGAAAGTGTGGACATACGCGGTAAGAACTACATGTCTGAAATATTATACAGGGATTCTTCATAACACCATTTGAAAATGAAAAAAGCCTTTTTTTTTTTAAATTTTAAATAGTTTTTTTGCTTATTTTAAATTTAAATGATTTTTCACAGGTTTTTTTTCATATCTTCTTCCGTAAGTATCAAACAGATTAAGATATAATCCCAATTGGCTATAATTTTGGAAAATTTCCTTTCAGATAAACATTTTAGAAAATTTTTAAAACATAACACTTTTTCTTTGTTAAAAAGGGTAGTCACTTTTGGGTCGTCCTGGTCTCTTTAACTGTGTACCAACTCCATCTGTACATGCATTTATTTATATAAACGAATTAGTAGTGAAGCTCAGTCAAAAACTAAAACATACTAGTATGCTAATGTCAAAGACTAACAGAATATATAATATCAAAACTCCTTTATTAAGACATCTAGTGATATGAGACATGCTGAATCAAAATTTTGTTACGACATTAAATCAGTCTTCAAACAATTTTTATTGTTCTTGTGAAGCAAAATACTTATGAAAGCTCTATTTTATATTCTCTTTTGAACTTTGTTCCGATTTACCTGAAATAAAAAAAAAATTCATTCTGTTCATGTCCATGAATTTTATTTTTTCATTGTTTTCGATTTACAGTGTTTGACTAAAGTCCTGTTTAAAATGACACTTTTTCAAAATTCGATGCTTATTTAACATTACTCATGCAAAATATAAATGTATAAAAAAAGCATTGAATATTTTTAAGGGTTTTTAATGTATATATATATGATTAATAATCATGAAAAGAAAACGAATCTGCAAAAGATAAAATGTAAATTTTCTTCCTACTCTTTTTATTTCTTTTACCAGCACACTAATACCTCTCTTTATTAGTCATTTTATTCACAGTAATAAGTAAAGACAAAAAAAATTATCATCAATAACTGACAGAACATGTTCTGAGAGATGCTTAGTTTAACCAAACTGTTTCTATTCAAGTGGGAGGAAATTCCATTCCTCAACATCAAAAACTGTTGTACAAGGGAGAGAGGCATATAATGAAAAGTTGTGTAATGTAAAGGAGCTTTTAATATAGCTTTAAGTAGGGCTACAAAGCCCTACTTAAGAACAAGAAAAAAGAGACACATAATGGAGAAAGTGGCATATGTGAGAGGTGACTCCATATGTATGAGGTTTGTAAAAGTCAGTCTCAGAATTCCTGTTTAAGGAAAACTAGATCTTTCATTCTAATACCAAAACTAATGTAGAGGAAATTTTATAAATTAGAAATTATAAAGTAATTAAAAAAAAAAAGCGGAAATTTTCTGGCATGATGAATGCATTAAGCATTGACATGAAATCTATATAAGTGTTTTAATTTAAAGGTTTAAACTTCCAAATTGTTAGGGAGGATAAATCATGTTTTGAAAGGGAAATATTGTATATACTATCAAAAATTTTCAAAAAGTGTCTCAGTAGTAACTAATTTCACAATTTTTATCTTAAAATGATTCTCAAAGATTAAACTGCAGCTTACATAATATTAATTTCAATTCTATATATAATGAGAAAAAACTTAATTGTTGTTTATTTTTTTAATATTTTAGATCCTCCAAAAAGTGGATATCTCTGAATAGAAATATTTATTGGTCCTAAGGTGTTTGCCATTTTCAGGTTTTACTGCATGTGTATTTTTATATATATGTAAGAGTGAATAACAATTTTTTTTTTTTTTTAAATTTTTCAGTTGCAGATGTTAGGTTATGATATTAGCTGGGCTGCTTTTAATATAATTGAAGTTATGAGTTCAACAAAATTTACATTTAAGGTGAGTGTTACATCTTATTGTAGTAATGAAGTTTTAAAGATACATTTGCTAGTTAAATTCTGTTTTCTTTAGAAAAGAGGTTTTCTCTTTTATTTTGTAAAGCATTTTTATGAAGTATTCAATTCTTTTTATGAAGTAGTTCAGAGTTGAAAATTTTGTCTGATAATTATTAATGAAAATTTTTATAGGTTAGAATCATTAGTTGTTAACACATTTTAAACTTTTGTAGCTCGTGTAATGATAAAAATCATAGAGAATTAAACCTAAATAATAACTTTTAACTAATGATTATTCAAAATTTTGCAAATTTTGTTTTTTATTTTTCATAGTTCACCTTTAAAATGAAGCCCTGTAAATAATTTTGGATAATTTATTCAGCATTTTAACTTTTTGTGTTTTACATATATACTAGTAATATGCATTCTTAGAGCAGAGTTCACTTTTGCAGAGTATATGAAACTGCAATGCTGATATCATTATTTCGGAATTATGCACAATTAAAGAACTAATTTAAAAAAACATCCTAACATAAGCTATAATGTTATAGAATGTAAAAAAGTTATTCCTGCTTTCTCTAAAGCTGTTCTGGACATTAAAAAAAATTTTTTTATTTTATTTTATTTATTTATTTTATTTATTTATTTATTTATTTATTTTTTTTTTTGTCAAGACACTAGTGAAAATTATTTTAATGCACTTAATTTTGTTCTTATCAAAGTCAATGTATATAGAGAGGTTATATAGAGTACCTGATGATGTAAAAACACAACTTTAACCAATTATGTATTGAACTAAGCTAATCAATAAATACAAGGCATGAAGTTGTTCACATGAAAGCTATGTGTAATAATACTTTGTCCAAGTTTAAAAAAATATAAACTGGTCTGGAACCTTGATAAGACAATATAAGTTTACTGATCAGCAAAAGTTGTTTGAGAAGTTGGTAGCATTTCAGAAATTTTAATTATGTGCCACCATCTATTGAGAGGCAGGGGCAAACATGTAAAATTTAAGGCAAAAATGTTGGCATAAATAATACAATGTAAGTAAAATTACTCCCAATACAAATGGTATAATATTACAAAGCTATTTTTATTTGACTTTATAAAATTTTTAAGTTTGTGATTTTTTAAGATTTTTTAATTTTTTGTATTTTAATAATTTTTTATGTTTAAACATTATATGAAACAAGTTAATAAATTTGTTATAATTAAAAAAAATTGAGTTATCAAAATAGCTGAATGATGTGATTTCCCAAAAAATTGGAAGTATCAAAAATGAAGTGAAACAGAAAGAAAGCATAGAGCCAAATAAACAAAGACAATTTAAGGAATTTTATTTATATTGTTTTACTTAATACTCAGAAAAACAGCTAATCAGATGGCAATTAAATTTTTTTGTTTAATTTAATAACCTGTCTGCATACATATAAATGATACAATTATTACTCAAATAATGCAATAATTGCAGTTTTTTTCACTTTCATTGTAAATTTAAAATTTAATTCTTACTGTTTTTAATATACTATGTAGTAATATACAGATACTCTATCTTCAAAAATTTTATATTTTTGCATAAATTTTCATTAAATTTCTAATAATTAAAACTATTTACGAAAAATTTCAGCTATTGTCTTTTCATTTATACATTGTTTTATGTTTGTCCATTGTATAACATAAACAGTGCTTTAATATAATTTTACTTATACATTACTGTATATTTCCATGTACAATTCAAGAATGTTTGGAACTTTTTTTAAAGTAAAATTAGGAGATGTGGTAGAGTCGACTTATATACAAATCTGTAAAACAGGATAGCTTCATTTTAGCAATATTTTTGTCAATGATGACCAAAATGTTGCTTATTTGGTTAAAATTAATGAGAGGTTTAAAAAAGCAACAGGAAAATTCACAAAAAGAAAACATATAATAGCAAAAAGAAGTAAAAGAAAAGTAGAAAAATTGTGTATTTACTAAAAGGTACTTATATTCTATTGCAACCATGTTGGCAAAATTGCATAAGAGATGCCAATAGTGTGAAAAAGAGGAGTTGATTGAAACAGCACTTATGTTTTAAAGGTTTCAGGAGAAAAATCACTTAGTATAATAGATGACCCCAATGGGGTCATCTATTATATTGGGATCACTAATATATAAACTAAAACTATTCAATTAATCATATCAGAGCTTGGGTAATATTTTTTTTTTTTTTTTTTTTTTTTTTTTAACCATTTCTAATATTTTATTTATGCTCTAGATAATTTTTATTTATTTTTTCTTTTTTGTTGCTTTGTCAAGTTTTTAATATCACCTTTTGTATTTTTTTAGTTTAAGTTTTTAAATTTGTGTATTATTAACTTTCCTTATACTTATATTGTTCATAATAAGCAGCAAATAGCTTCATTTTTTAAAAAAGAATTTGATCTAGAAAAATGTCATTGAATATAATAATTTATATGCTTACATTGTCCTATGAAAGCATATTCATAATCTTTGATTTTATTATTGCATCAAAAAATATAGAACAATATTGAATGATTATTTTACTTAGTAAATTTAATTTGATGTTGAAATTCATCCAGCCAGAGTAAAAAAGAGACTAAAGCTTGAAATAAAATATTTATCCTTAGATGTAATATATTTTTATTTAATACTTAATTTACTAATAGAAATTGTTGTTTATTATTATTTAATATCTAATGAAGTATGAAGAAAGACTAACAACGATGATAATAAAGACTTGATAATTAAAAAATTAGAAGAAACAAATTAATTTAAAAAATTGTCTGAAATACTAAAAAAAAAATAATAAATTTAGAAATTGGGTAAAAATTGGCCAAGTTCAACATTTGGTTTATATATTAGTTAATAGATGATGCCAATGCACTAAATAATTTGCCATTGAAACTGCTGAAGCAAATGTGCTGTCTTGATCCACTCTTGTGAAATGTGCCATTCATTGTCAGAGCCATCATGATTACCTAGCTTCAATAGATAATAATAAAATTCTAAATAATTGTAATACTTAATAAATGATTCTATAAAATGTAGGAAAATAATAAAATGATGGCATATTTTTGTAAAAGGATCGCAGCATCTTTTTCACTATTGGGTAAATCCCAGATTTGCATTCTAGCATTCGCGCTTGCCATATCAGTTAATGTTTATAAAGACGAAACTTATTGTTATAAATTTAGTGCCTTTTGGATTGCTAGTTTGACACTATCTGGAACATTGGCATGGTTGTGATAAAGACACCACTGGTATATGTATATGACTGCAGGTATGCAAGACAAAATTACTGGTTTTTGAATGAAACTTTTAAGTTAATAAAAACACTTCTTATCAGTATTTTCATTTAAAGACATATGTTTATTAACTGTATAGGCTTTGATGTGAATTAAAAAAATTAAAGTGAGTTAATGTTAAAATTTATAAATATTAGATCAATGTAATATATTATTTTCCCAACAGCGAATTGGTTACTTAGCTGCATCACAAAGTTTTCATGAAGAAACTGAAGTTTTGATGCTTACAACTAATATGATCCGAAAGGTAAGTGTTTTTTTTTTTAAATAAAGTGTTTAGTTATATCTGGTATTCTAAAACTATTTATAGAATGTGGAATAACTTTTATATATACATTTAGATATACATAATGACTTATGACATATAGATATAACTCAAAGACTTGTTGAATTGCTTGAAGTATATTATTTTATAGCAACAGACATTGAGGTTAGAAAGTTTAGTAGTGAAATTAGCATTTTTTATAACATCTAGCAATGCTTACAAAAATTGTTCTTTATTATGTAGTATTATCATTACAGTAATGTAGATTAAGAAAGAATCAATAAATCATGCAATTTAGATAAAACCAATTAAATATTTTACAAATACATTATAGAGTATTTAAGGGAAATTAGTTTTTTTTTTTTTTTAATTATCCTAAATTATTACATGTATAGTATATATCAGAGATGGTGAACCATTTTGAGACATAAAATTTTATTCAGATTCTTTTTTTCAGTACTATCTTGTGACTCACTAATGCCCATTTGTACCAAAGTTAAGTTTAATAATTTTAACTGAATATTTATAAAAGTATTTAAAAATTTATAAAAATTTGATTGGCTTAATGGGTAAAAATGAGCATGGTTTGACAATTTAAATAATTTTAGCAGGGTTAAAAATTCTCAAGTGGGGTGGAAATAGCAGTAAGCGTTTGAAGGAACAAAGAGTAATGAAAATTATATACAATATATATTATGAAATATTATTTATTAATATATATATATATATATATATATATATATATATATATATATATATATATATATATAACATAGTTGATTATAAAGTATTTGAGAAATTTGTTGCTGTTTATTTTCAGATAGTTTTTTAATATTAGGTTCATATTTCGTATTTATTTGATTCCCTGTCAAGTATATTTCTATTAAAAGATTTTACAAAGTTCATTGAATTTAAGAAATAAGTCTTCAAGTTTTGTTTTCCACACTACATTGCTTTGAAATTCAACTAATTCCATTTCTAAATTATCAATATCTAGCCACATAAATTTGGTTAACTGCATTGTTTCAAATTATGTTTTGTATGGACATAAAATAAAGTGAAATGTATTTTCTAAATTTTTAAATTGATTGAATCTCCCCTGAAAAGCTTGTTTTATTTCCTGCATAATTATTAAATATTTTTTTAATTGCATTTTCTTGAATGTCAACTGAGTTTTCAAAAATTGTCTTTTGAAAATGTTTTTGTAATTGCAGAAAATATTTCATGATTTTCATTTCCAAATCCTTAGTAAAGATGTCAAGTTTCATCATAAATATTTTAATATTTTCAAACATTGTTAAAACAATTAGTCTATGTCCTTGAAGTTTTTTATTCAGTTCCATTAAAATGCTGAGTGATGTCACATTAAATCATTTAACCAGTATATATTGAATAATTCATTAAAATTATTATCTTTTTCAAATAAAAAGAGCTTAATTTCTTCCAATATCACTACAAAGTGATTAAAGACTTGACCAAAACTGAGCCATTGCATGTTGTTGTATGTCAAAATCCCTGAATATTATCATTCAATTTCCCCCCAAGAATTGTGCAAATTGCCATTTATTAAGAGCTCTTGCATTTATAAAGTTGATGATTTTTATTTCAACTGACATCACACTGGAAAATGTCTTTAAACCATGCTTCACACATAAAACTTGCCAGTGTATTATATAATGAAATTCAATCAGAGAATGTAAAATATTTTACATAAGATACTGAATAAATCCAGTGTTTTTCCTTCCATACTAGGTGTACTGTCTGTTGTTAGAGAAACTATTTTCTGACGGTCAATATCTATTACTGTAAATGCAACATGAAATTCTTTAAAAATGTCAAGACCATTACATTTCCCTTTCAACGTTATTAGTTTTATTAACTTTTTTATTACATTTCCCAACTTATACTGAGCAAAAACTGCTAATTGTGCATAAATATTTATATCAATACTCCCATCTAAAGCAATTGAATACATTTCTGCATAATTTAGGTAATTATATATATGTAAAAAAAATTTTTTTTATTCAATTACTTAATCTTAAATTATATTGTTACTTATAGGTAACTCATTTATATACTTTATAATTAAGTCTTTTTCTTTAAAATCTGCAAGCAATGTAGGGCTACATTCTAAAAAAAATTCTTTACAAATTCTCATTCTTAAAGAGGTTTCCTGTGGCGAGCAATGCAATGGGCAACTTGGAAACTAACAGCTGTAATGTTATTTTATGAATTAAAATGTTTTTCTTTCTTCATCTGTTGACATACCGAGATTAGAATGCAACATTTCAAAATATCTTTTTACATTATATGTATATGAAGTCACTTTTTTATTACAAGTTACACATATAACCATTTTATTCCTCTCAATCACACCATATTTTTCAAACCCATCAGCTTGATATGGCCTGAACTTGTATGACTTGTTTTTAATTTTTTAACTGCCAACATAGTGTTGGGCTACAATTAAAAATATTTATATTTAAGTTAATCAATTTAATCGATTTTTTTTTTTTTTTGTTTTTTTTTTTTTTTTTTTTTTTTTAAACAAACAAAATGTATGTAGAATTATACACTTTATTTGATATTTTGTAAATACTTTTGCTTTATTTCAAATACTACAAATGCATTTGTCTTTATTTGTATAACTTTAGAGCTGTAGTGATCAAACTGAAAGTTATAGACAGCATTTAAATTGTTTTTGTGTCATTGTAGTGCTTGAAAAAATACAAATAGAATATAAATTATCTACTCAAATTAAAAAATCTAAATAAACCCTCGTAAACAAACAAATGGTTGCCTAGCAATCATGCATCATTTTAAAAGCGTACGGGGGTGAATGTCTGACCCGCAGGTTATAAGTTCACCATCACTGGTACATATGTTAATTGAATGTCAGATCCTTATAGCATAAACATATTTCAATTTATTTCTTTACTAATTTTTAATCAGCAATAAAAAAATTAAATTTTGCTTGTAAAAATTAGTTTATTTCTGGGAAGTAGCAAAGTAAGCTCTTTTTTATTTTGTATTTAGATCATTATGGTAATTAATTTTAATATTAATTCCAGGATCTCAACAGCCAGTATATGTATGATGCTGGAACAGCCATGAGTGGTTTTGCATGTTTTGTTACTCCTGACCTTGCCCGAGACCTTGCAAATGATGTTATGACACTTGTATGCATTTCTTTTGATCTTTTTCTTTTTTTTGCTTTTCTTAACACTAAATTATGTGCTTATTTCATACCTACTGAGTTAAAAAAAAATATACATTGAAGTGTCACTGAATTAGGGATATCTACCTAGTAACAAGTTGGGCCTCCTCTGGCATTGATAATAAGTGCCACATGATGAGGCATATATTCAACAAGTTTCTAGAAACATTCCATAGGAATGGCTTGCCAAATATCAGCGAAAGCTGTCCATAATTCAGTAAGGTTCATTGGTGCTGTGTGATGGCCTTTCAGGCTTTGTTCTAAAATATCCCAAAAATGCTCAATAGGATTTAAGTCTGGGCTTCTAGGTGGCTAATTTATGACAGAAAAGTCAGAGGAATGCTCATCCAACAAGCCAGTAGCCAACTGCGACTTGTGAGAGGTACAGTTGTCTTGCTGAAAAACTCCATTTCCTTTGCAGATAACAGAACAGTGTAAACGGATGGAGGTGATCACCCAGCAGGTCTACATAACTACTTGCATTGAGGGAGGTTGGTACACATGCCAAAGATCCCAACCATGATTGAGCCACCATGCCCTTGTACAGTTCTAACCTGGCATGCAGGATCCATGGCTTCATGAGCCTGATGCTATATTCTCAGCTTCCCATCAGCCTTAAATAGTCCATTTACTGATTGTATGACTAGCACCATCATTCAACTGTTTGGTAGTTTGAGATAATGTTTGGCTTTGCTGACTACATCAAATATGCCTGAGGCATCTCTCACCATGCACTGTCAAAGCTAATTGTCCTTTACAGTTTGCCTGATTGCTAGTTTTTTCCCACCATCCATGTATTCTTGGTATACTCTTGACACTGTCAACCTTAAAAATCCTAGCTGTCTGATAATTTCAGAAATTGAATGGCCCATGTGTTGTGCACCTATGATTTGTCCATTATCATAGGCATCTAAATTAGGCAGTTTACCCATATTGGCAATTCCAACAACTAATTCAGAATAACCACTATATATGCAGTTACCACAGTGCCCTCATAAATGATGTACAGTGTTACACAATTTGCATATCCCTTGCTATCCTTAATTCAGGGGCACTTCAGTTTACTTTTAAATATTCTCTGTTAATAATTCTAGCTATTTCTATTATTTTTTATATTTTATTATCATATTCAATCATTTAATTGTGATAGATTTGTAAACATTTTGCTGATTATTCTGTAATACTTAACCCTTTCAAAATTTGGTTTTTAGATCAAAATTTTTTTCAACCAATTCAAATTATGGCTTCTTCTACAAGGCTTACATCAAATTTTGTTTCATTTTAACAGTTTGGATGATATGTACTATTAATAGGATATTGGACTCTAAATCACATAACCAAAGTAATGTTCTTAAAGCCAATATTTTTATTAACACTAAAACTTTATATTATGTTCATATATATATATATATATATATATATATATATATATATATATGAGTAAATATAGTGACTTTTCTATTGGGTATGCATTAGAAGAAAAACTCACATGAATGAGTATTTTCAGAGAAGTATAGGCCTCTTGGAAAATCAGGAAAAAAACGTTTTAAATAGAAGTCATTTTAATAGAAAATAAGAATAAACAGGGGATATTTTATAAACTTTATTTAATAGAATGAAATTGAAGTTTATGTACTTTTAGAGGATGCCAGATAAAAAAGGGGTTTATATTTGATATAACAAAAATGAAGTGATATGTATTATATTATATTGTTACTAAAAAGTTCTTTTTGATAATATAATTTCAGTTATCATCAACTAAGCCATATTTGAGGAAAAAAGCTGTTTTACTCATGTACAAGATATTTCTGAAATTTCCAGAAGCTTTGCGTCCTGCTTTTCCTAGACTAAAAGAAAAACTGGAAGATCCTGATCCAGGTAATGAATATGTGTACTTTAACAAAGTAAATTTTGTCATTTTAGGTTTGTATTTGCCCTCATAGGGAAAAAAACTAGATAGTCAATGTTAAGTTTTATTATTAATACATTTAGATCTTGTGTGCCTATGTAGGGTGATATCTCTATGAGTAGGGCATTTTATTTATATTTATTTTTTATTTATATATATATATATATTATATTTTATTTGTTAAGTATGATGTGTTACTCCTTGGAGACTGATGGTAAACTTTGTTCTGGCAGCATCTGTCCCTAAGGATTAACAGTAAATTTTTAAATTGGAAATTTACTGTCAATCTCCAGGAACTGACATTTTTCAAACAAAAAATTCACTGTCAGTCTTTAAGAACAGACTTCACACTCATTGTACCCAACATTAGACCTTCATGTAGCAAAAGGTTGACCATAGGACTCATAATAAACTAAGCCTAAAAGCTTGTTAAGACATTTTGGTGAATTTTTATAAACTTCTAAAAAAAGGGGTAAGTTTTTGCAAGTTTTTGGGGTTTAAAAAGCATGGAAATTAAGATATGTATCAAGTTAGATGTGTGAAGATTGGACATAAAAGGGTTGAAACATGGATATCGTTAATTGCACGTTTTATATAGTTTATTTAAGTACATATTTATCACTAACTTTCATAAGTTTGTTGATTTTAATCTTCATAATATTCAAACTTCAAACAACTCTTTTTATATATTGTTTTGCATAATTGTATTTTCAGTAAACAACAGCATATTATACTGTGAAAGAAATTTCTCTCTCTCTTTTTTTTTTTTTTTTTCTTTTTTTTTTTTTTTTTTAATGTTTAAGGACATGATGCAACATTATAAAAGCATTAATCTAAAACCAATTTTAGTATTTTACTAAAGTTTGAACATTAATATTATTCAAAACGGAAATTTATCATGCATTCTCTAATATGCTTTGGAAATGCTCATTTTGTTTGTATAAAATTGCTAGCTTCCTACATTTTTTAACAATTAACGACTGGGAAATATATTAAGAAACAGTTTTAAAACTTCTTTCCAATGGCATATTCAATATTGTATAGAAAATTGATTCTTTTAGCTGATCATTATTTATTGTTAAGTAACAATAATAAACTATAAAAATAAATTTAGTACTAAGCTTATTTTAGTGTATATTATTTAAGCATCCCAGTTTTAGACTAATGCAATTTAAAGCCATTACAAGGTTCATACGGTGCTTAAAAGTGCTTAAAAACTGCTTAATTTCGAAACGCGTTTTCAAACGGTACTTTATCTTATTGACTGAATTTTCTGCTATGGGCAGTGTCTGTGAGAAAATGACACTGTTGCAAATAACTTACGAAATTTTGGATATGCACGGAAGTTTATTGTTGAAAAATCCGCACCTTTTTTTTTTGTTAAGTTTTGCGTGTGCATTGAAGTTGATGAAAAATCATAACTTTTAACGGCAATCCCGATAAAAATCAGCCCTATAGCTGAATCGGTAGGACGCGGCCACGGGTTCGAATCCCGCTCTTTGTTCGTAGCCGTTCAGAATCGTAGTAATTAAGTAGTAAATTCCGATGTCTTTAGCCGTCGGGTAACATAAAAGAAAACTCTAGCGCTCTCAGACCAAACTAAATGGTTACAAATCTGTTAGTCTAAAGTACAATTCGAACCCCCTGGCTCAGATACCGAAAAAAATCCCGTCCTATTCGATCATCGTCCCGAAATATTACTATTTAAAAAATTTTTTTTAATTGTCCACTTAAAAAAATAGCCTTATACAGTGCATATATTATTTAAATCATGAGTTTTTAGACATTGATTAAAATTAAATCTAATGATAATTATTGTATCTTTCCAAACTATTAAGGTATAGATTTTATTGCTATTTAAGAAATTCTGCAGTCACAAAATTAAAAATTTGTGTATAGAAATGTCTCCTAAAAATTTGATATCTAAAATGCGCATTTATATTATTAATTTTTTTTTTTTTAATTAGGATATTTGAGAAACTTCTGATTTGAATCTGTTTTCAACATTTTTTGATTAGGAGACTCGAGTGATTGTTTATATTAGTAAAAATTATTAAGTTAAGTCCAACAAACAATATGGTTCCTCAAAGTTTAATATAATAAAGTTCAACTGTATTGGTGAATTTATTTTTTTAATTAGGCAAATTGAAGAAACATCTGATTTAAATCAGTTTTATTTATTTATTTTTTTTTCTACTAGGAAACTTAAGTACTTGTTTATATTGATAAAAAGTTATTTAGATACTTTCATATTTCGTATTTATGCACTTGTTTTTATATTAAGTAAATCAGAACATTAATTTTTAATAGTTATTAAATTACCTCTTTTTTTTTTTTCTCTTTTTTTCCCCCAAAATTTTAACTCCTGTGCCTGTGAAATACAATGATTTCTCATTTATACACACACTCTTTTGTTCATGTTTTTTTTTAACCTAATGTAACCATTATTTTATCTGATATGTTTCTGATAAGAGGTGCTTAAAAAGTTTGAATGGTGCTTAATTTTTTCCATTAAAAAAGTGTACGAACCATGCATTAACTTTTTCATTTTACTACTGAGTCATATTTAAAAATTTCTTCAGCGTATACCCTTAATTTTAATAAGTATTTTTATGTCTTGCATAAATTAGTTTCTGGGTTTTTTGAAAAAGATATATTAAAAACTCATTAACAGGATTAGATCATAATTTTTTTTAATATCTTTTATATTTTAAATAGGGGTTCAGTCGGCAGCAGTAAATGTTATCTGTGAATTAGCACGAAAAAATCCAAAGAATTATCTTTCTCTTGCTCCTGTGTTTTTCAAGTTGATGACAAGTTCTACTAATAATTGGATGTTAATCAAGATTATAAAGCTTGTAAGTTGACTTATTAAGTTTCATTTATGATATCTAGAACTGTTATCTTGTTTGAACAATTTATAATTTAAGTTTGGAAATATTTTCCATTTATTATATCCAATATTTCATCTAGAATTTTTAAAGTATATCTCTTAAAATTTTATAATAGCTTATTAACAAGTTTCAATAAGTATAAAGTAATGTTGCTTTTGTTCAAGATTTTTTTTTTTTTTCAAGATTCTTCTGTATGCTAAATAGTTCATACTTTGTATCTTGCAATATATAATTTGTACTATGAAGTACACAGTTAATTATATCATTCAAATTGTTG
Source organism: Pardosa pseudoannulata (assembly GCA_032207245.1). Classification (NCBI taxonomy): domain Eukaryota; kingdom Metazoa; phylum Arthropoda; class Arachnida; order Araneae; family Lycosidae; genus Pardosa; species Pardosa pseudoannulata. The sequence continues at coordinate 132,976,886 of CM063502.1, read as the reverse complement.
GGAGTATTTTAAATTAATAATTATTTTGTATTATTTTGTTGCATGCTGATAGTTTTGAAATACTTAAATTGTCATAACGATGGGTACAAGTCCTATCAATTCTTTTAGGTGCTGTGATAGTATAATTTAAACAAAGTATTTATTATAAAAGTTTACTTCATAAAGATTATGAAATATTTTTTATATTGTTATATAAAAATTAGTTTTACCAATGAGTAAAGTTAATTGATTAAAACAAAATTTTATGCCTATTTAACAATATACTTTATTTACCATACAAATTAACTGCTTTATTGATAAAAATAGGTGTTATGTAAGCTATTACTAAACCATAAAAAAATTATAATTATTGTCACCTTACAGTCAAGCTCATTTATAACAAGGATGAAGAAACTAAGACAATTTTCTTAATCTGAGTGTTCATTAAAATTGAATCTTCTGAAAATAACGAAAAGTCACAGTGCATAAAAATTAGTTTAAAACCAATTAAAATGACTTTTTGCTTTTCATCATTTATATAAAAGAATTATTACTGGTCAGTTTTATTTGGATTTTAATTTTGTTTACTTCTTTGGTAATTTTTAACTGTATAACAAGCATGGCATAGAATACATTATCATTGAAACTTCTCAAATCTGCAAAAGTTTGAATTTTATTGCCATATTCCATTTCTCAGGATATAGTTAGAGAAAGTTCTGCTATTTCTTCCTTGACATTGCTTTTTGCTTTGATATTAGGTGTTACCGTTTGAGTTTTTTATTTCTGTCATGATCATTTCTTCAGATGGAATTTCTGATGCATGTTCATCATTGTAAAATTCTGATTCTTTAATTTTTACATTATTTTATCAATTGATAAGTGTTCGGAGTCGCATCTTGTGCTTTCTCAATTTTCCTGGTTCTAGAAGTTTCTGGCAGCAAGAATGAGATTTTCAAAAAGTTTCATGAAAAAAAAACCTTTTTAAATCCAAGCCATGTTTACAATGAAAGAGTTTATATAGTTTTTTTAACATTAAATTGACCATTTGTAAAAAGTATATTTTTCATTAAACCAATATTCTTCTTAAATCATGGTTTGGAGTAGGACTGGACAATGTAGAAAATCTTACATTGCAACATTTTACCAGCTTTATATTGTAATTTACTGTAAATCATTATATAAAATGCTAAATTGTTCACCATCCATTGTTATTAATCAGCAAAAATCATCAAATCATTTAAATTTTATTCTATGTTCACTTAAGTAATAGTATGGAAGAAAATACATGAATATAATTTTTATTTTGCAACAGAAATACAAGTAGCATTTTAGGACGATAATACAGCTCTATGTTTAGTAATTGGGATGAATTAAAAAAATTTTTGTCTTATTTGTCAAATTTTTATATGTCTGCAAATGCCTGCTGTTATAAAAATGGTTTTATGATATATTGTAAATTGGCATTCAGTTATATTCGACATGTGCCCTTAATTCCTCACATAAATTATTATGTTCACATATCAGAATTGTATATCAAGCTTTGCTGTTACCCTTTACATAAGAGCCAAAAATTAGAGAGACAATGTTACTTCTAGGAAATTGGAAAGATGATTTCACACTGGAGATTGGTACAGAAGTTTAAATAAATTTAGGTATATTGGCATTTGTTTCATATTGTGATAACCTGCCAATCTGAAAATTTGGAAATCAGTGTTATGATATAGCCCATTATATAAATATTTCATAATATATATTGATACATCACCCAATCCTTGTTTGGAATAAATGAGTTTGACAGTAAATAGTTCTAGCAGAACATAATTTTAATCAATAATTAATAGTTTTCATTGACAATTTAAAAAGATATTGCTTTTAGCAATGTTTTAAAATAAAATTTTGTTTAAGATGAAAAAAAAAATCAACAGTATTCAAAGAAAGCAATCATTGTAGAAATGATTTGAATTTTATTTCAGAAAAATTACTTTCACAAAAATGAGAAAATGTGCAATTTCATTTTAATTTATTATAAAATAATTATTTTGATTAGTTTCTGTCTAAACCAATATGTACCTCATTCTTACATTATAGAATCTTCATATTTTCAATATGGTTAATATACTTCTGTAGTTCACATTTGTTAAAATCTTGAATTTGGATAAATCAATTTATATATACTCAGGTAATACATAATTGAGATAACAGTTTGACAAGATAAAAACCTTGTTTATTTTCAGACATTTTAAAGCCCTTCAAGTAGGATATATATTTTTAAAAAAGTGAGAAAAAGAATGTTTTCAGTGCCCTAAGCTATTGGACTTTAATATTAGTAATATATGTTTGAAACTTCACATCTATCTCATTAAATCATTGATTTTTTTTAATACCTCAAAATTAAAATTTCTAAGATTGTCTACCTTTTTCTATTCCTTTTGTATAACCAATTTCTTTCAATTTCTCGCTATTTTAATGGATAAATTCTAAGTGTAAGTTGTTAATATAGACATGTCTATTAAAATTTATTTTAATATGTTGACTTATAATGAGTAGATTGTTAAAAGATAACACAAAATTATGCATGGCATGTATAAACTGGCATTTAAAATTTTATATATTATGAATTATCTTTATAAAATATTGATTTATGGCATTATTTATTTACTTTATAAAATAGGTATGCCTAAAGTTTAACTCCTTTATAATAATGTAAGGTTATCTCTTTTGACTAATTATATTATATACGACCTTTTCAAGTTTAATTCATTACAAATACATTTGAATATTACTGCAAAATATTAATTTTACCTCCTGCGCACCATCACTGCCTACTTTTTGTTATACTAGCATTAATATCTGGCAAAAGTTTAGTATATCTGTTTTAATTCTGTGACTGAATTCACCATTCGAGAATATTTTTTCAGATAGTGTTACATTGTAGAATCAGCATGTTTACTTTGTGGAATGTTGGTTTAATAATATTAAGTGATAGATTGAGCTAAATGTTGTACTAAAGAAACACAGTTGTCTACTAATCAGTTGTTAGAGTGATGTAAATAAACAATTATAGGTACAGGGATGGAACAGCTGCTCCAATTGCGCCAGACTGCGCCAAAACGACATCTTTGCGCCATTCTGCTCCAAAACTATCATTTTTTAAGTAAACTGCGCCAGACTGCTCCAAAATAAAAAAAATTTTCTCTCCAAAAATCATTTTCCCATCTTTTGTAACAACGATCCCGCTAAGCAGAGTTAGTTATCTTTCGTCAGCGTACAATTTATAGTAATTTCCCGTTAAAGGAAAGAAAAGGGGAGGGGGAATTTGACATTGATTGGTGAGCAGTCGAAGGTGATGTAGGCTAATCATCAAAGAATAGCTGTAGGGGGGGTGCTCTTCTGTCCACAACAACTGACCTTGAGCGAGTATCCAGAAACTGATAAGTACCCGAAGTGGCTGCTGCACCCCAGGGGGGAGGGGAGGTGCATCGGATTTGGAAATGTAATTTGGAGCAAAATTTGTTAAAGCTCCAATTACAAAAAATAACGAAGTTCCTCATTCAGGGATGATTCTAATACGAAAATTTTTGTGGGTTTGTTCAAAAAGCAGAGATTGTTAAACACAGATTTTTTTCGGAAATTAAAAAAAAAATAAAGGAAGGAGCGATTTTTTTTATTTCACATATATTTAAATTTTGACGATAATCTGAAAGATTTCTTCCCTTTTCTCATTTTTTTACCTCTTTGCCGCGTCCACAATTTTATTCTGACAAAGAGCAGGAGAAAAGCGTTATCAGTTGATTCTCGCAACACGTGCTTCAAGGTCAAAAAGCCGTGTGACGCGGTATAAATGAAACATAGAACTTGTGTGGTTCTATTTATAACAGTACAGCTAAACCGTAATTGTAAGTTTTTGGTGAAAAACAACCTTTTTTTGGATTTCGGTTCCGGAAAATGCGCATTTTTTAATGGATTAATACTGCGATCATAGTACGGGGCTCTCGGTAGAAGTATGTTTTAACAACTTACGTACTTTATACATTACCCCCGAAAGCACATGCGTGTATACAGATCGCAATTATATATCGATATTTTTTTAATATCGCGGTAATAGTATTAAAATTTCAATCCCTCCTATAGTTATTTCTAACGATTCTTCATCTTATTGACTGAATTTTTGTTCCATGGACAGTGTCTGTGAGAAAATGACACTGTTGCAAATAACTTACAGAATTTTGGATATGCACGGAAGTTAATTATTGTTGAAAAATCCGCAACTTTTTTTGTTAAGTTTCGCATGTGTATTGAAGTTGGTGACAAAATTTGCTAATGAAAAATTTTTACTTTTAACGGCAATACCGATAAAAGTCAGCCCTACAGCTGAATCGGTAGGACGCAGCCACGGGTTCGAATCCCGCTGCTTTGTTCACAGCCATTCAGAATCGTAGTAATTAAGTAGTAAATTCCAATGTCTTTAGTCTTCGGGTAACATAACTCTAGCGCTCTCAGACCAAACTAAATGAAACTAAATGGTTATAAATCTGTTAGTCTAAAGTAAAATTCGAATCCACTTTCTCAGATACCGAAAGAAAGCTCGTCCTATTCGATCATCGTCCTGAAATTTTACTATTTAAAAAAATTTTTTTTTAATCGTCCACTTTAAAAAAATAGCCTTATACAGTGTATATGTTATTTAAATCATGCGTTTCTAGACATTGATTAAAATTAAATCTAATGATAATTATTGTATCTTTAGAAACTATTAAGATATAGAAATTCTACAGTCACAAAATTAAAAATTTGTTTATAGAAACCTTCTAAAAGTTTTATATCTAAAATGCGCATTTATATTAGACTTTTTTTTAAAAAAAATTAGGATATTTGAGAAATTTCTGATTTGAATCGCGTTTTGAACATTTTTTTATTAGTAGACTTGAGTAATTGTTTATATTAGTAAAAATTATTTAGCTTCTGGTATATTTCATACTTAGGTACTTGTTTTTTCATTATGTAAATCAAATAAATATTTTTAAATTGTTCTTTATTTTCTGTTTTTCCTTCTTCATTTTCCTCCTTTTTTCCTCTAATATTTAACTTCTGAATCTGCTACTATTATAAAAAAAAATTTGAAATTGTCCTAAAAAAATTAAACTTATACTGTATTTATAAACATTAATTATAAATCAGTGTAAGAAAAAATAGTAAAATTTTACAAACTAGTTAATAACAAATTTTGCTGTTACAAAGTTTTCAAGTTCTGTTTAGAAGTGCATTTTTAAAGCTTTGCTATTTGATACAACTTTTAAATTATTGATGTACTGTTGAAACTCCTATTTTAAAAAACCAGCTTATAACAAATGAAACTTTTGATCTCATGATTTTCCTTTTGTTTACAATGCTAATTTATCCACAAATGGTGAATCTCCATTTTATACATTTATATTGAATCTTAGGAATGAGGTAGAACGATCCTTTCTTTCAGGCATTTACTAAGTTTTTATTAATTCATTTTTTATAAAACATTTTTGCAGTTATGAAAACAGATTTAAATATGTTTCTAGATTTAAATAAAAGTAAAGTGCATGAAATTAATAACATCTTGTCCAGCCACTCAAGGATAGAAAATGTTTTTTGCTGTACTGGACAAAGAAATTTCTTAAACTATCTTAATACTGGGATCATGTCTGTAGAAGATTATAAATTAATTCAGTATTAAAATAGTAAGCAATAACTAAAGACAAAACTACTTTTGAATTTGTCTACATTTTTGGTCAGTCTATATTCAATCGTTCAGTTGTTTGGTTTTAGTCAATTAAAATCATTAAAGATACTATTTTTATAAATCTTATATAAGATAATATGTAATCTTATGTAAATCTTATACAAGTTATAATTTTCTGAGATCTAGCATTTTTCTTAAAGGTTCAAGTACAACAAACAATATGGTTCCTCAAAATTTATTATAATAAAGTTCAACTGTGTTGGTGAATTTATTTATTTTTTTAATTAGGCACATGGAAGAAGCATCTCATTTGAATCTATTTTAAATATTTTTTTTACTGGGAAACTTGAGTATGTGTTTATATTGATAAAAAGTTATGTAGATACTTCCATATTTCATATTTAGGCACTTGTTTTTGCATTAAGTAAATCAGAATATTAATTTTTAATAATTATTTAACTTCCTCTTTTTTGCATTTTTCTCATTTTTTTTCCTTCTTTTTTCCCAAAATTTTGACTTCTGTGTCTGCATTGTATATAACTTTTAAAAATTGTATAAGAATGTGATACTTTAAAATCTTTATTAGTAGAAAAATTACATTAAAATGCCACGTTTTTAAGGAACAAAAAAAATATTTAAATGCTGACTACTTTAACATTTGCAATCTGACGTTGGGGACTTAAGTAGGTGAATTATTACTATATCTTTTATAAGTGCTATATAACTACTAAAAACTACTTACATATACCATTTTTTACATATTAGCTCGAAAAATAAATACAATTGAAAATTTTCTTTTTTTTATTATTAGAATAACCTCATGAGATAGAAGTTTCATTAGCCCAAATTGATATTTATATTTTATTTATTGCATAATGTTTAAAAAAAATTAACCACCCTTTTGCCAATTCCTCCAAAACCACTAACTATGTCTGCTCCAATTGCTCCAAAATGCGAAATTTACTGCTCCAAAATGGCATTTTGTCTGCTCCAAAATGCTATTACTGCTGTTCCATCACTGTAGGTATGATTAGAATAATGTTTGAAAAAAATATGCATGGATAGGTTTAAAGAAAAAGTTACCTTTTTGCCATTCAGATTTGTATTAGATAGAATGGTGTTTCAAATCAACTAAAAAGATTTTTTAATGCTTTTTTTTTTTTTTTTTTTTTTGTGTGTGTGTGTGTGTGATGTCATGTGTAGAATTTCATACACAATTTTATACAAATAATCTGAATTTAGTTCTATTTTGAGTTTGATTATTTTTCTAGGTCTAGGTAAAATATTCCTTCCTAGTGATGTAAATAGTATTAATCTTTATCAGTCTTTCAAAATTAGGTTGAAGCTGCTATTTCCATCTAGCAGTTAAATGAAAGTAAAAATATTTATACTTTTCCCTATGTTCATATTTCCCATTACATTGTTTGAATGTCACCCTCTCTATTACTGGTCTATTTTGGATTTTAAATAGGATGGTTTTGAAATTAAATTTCCATGATTTACTTTTTATAGTTTTATATATAAATATATATAAAATCTTATGTATATATAATATTTAATTATATAGTTTAAGGTTTTCACGTGCATGGTAGTGATATGAAAAGTACATTTCTTGGAAAAGAACCAATCGTACATGCCATGTTTGTGAGAGTGATATAATTTTTAAGTTAGTGCTTTAGTTTGTATGTGTGTGTGCATAAGATATTCCTCTTGTGTTATTGCAGTCTTTTTATTAATTTCTCTGTTTTCAATTAATCTGTTGGGAAAATTTAAAAAAAAACTATTTCAATTAATCCCTAATATTGAAGCCTGGAACTTTTAAAATATATTGCATTTCAAGTACTAAATGTGCTGGTGCACTGATAATGATATTTTCAAACTTAGTTTGCATATGTATTTGCATGTTTTGCTGATCCTTTTGCTTTGGGCATGTGTGAATGTTATTTCCAGTCCACTCTCCTCAGTCATTCTCTCCCTCTTCCAGTTTGCTGTTCTGACCTACATTGAACCCAGACTGGGTCGAAAATTGAGTCAGCCTCTCATTAATATAATTCGCAGGTAATAAAATATCTTTCCAGTGAAATCCTTTTCTGATCTCTTTTCAATCTTATGGAGACCCCTTTTTTCTTTTCTTGTGTGATCTGCCTGACTAGCATGACTTATTTATGTATTTGTATGTATATTGTGTACTTTTTTCTTTCAGTGTTTAAATGTTTAGAGACACATGCTTGTTTTATTTCAATTATGTATTGTAACTGTGGGATGACTTGTATGGTATACTTTAAAAGAAAATGCCTCTTCATGTACCATGGTATATAACATTATGGTATAAGAATGTGTACAACATTGTAAACTGTTTTATGCTTATTAGCTGAATAAAGTTAAGTTTTAGTTTGCTTTTATTTTGTGCTTCTCAATCCCCATTTAAAATTGAAATGGCAATGCACACTTAGTTCTTCCCAAGGATACATGACTTTTTTTTTTTTTTGTAACCAGTCTGGATCGCAGTTTAGTAAAGCATTCTAATAGCAGGTTTCCCCCTTTTTGCAGTTTGGTGCTCTGACTCCTCTAGAACCCAGACTGGGTAAAAAGTTGATTGAACCGCTCACTAATTTAATTCACAGGTAAATGCTTTTGAGTTTGTATTAGCATGCTTTTTTATTTTAGTTATTAATGTTTTGCATTAAATGTTTTTTTTTTTTTTAGATTGAATTATATTATGTTTGTTTGCTTTTTATTTTATCCCTTTTGCTTTTAATTTGTTATGCACATTTAAAGGTTTTTAAGGTTACAAATTTTTAAGTACTTCTGACTTATGATGATTGCCAAAATCTGGTAATTTGTTTTTTTATTTGCATGATGTTTTGTTTTAATTTTTGCAAATATGGGAAAAACGAAATCAAATAAAAAATTTCAGAGAAATAAAATCAGTTATTTTGTACAGTATTTTGAACTATAAGTAGGGAATATTACCTTCTTAAGTGGAAAGATATAAATTATATCTATAATGTAAAGTATTAAAGAGTATAATAATTTCAATATCTTGGTCTCTTTCTAGAGAGTATTTTATTTTCAGGTGCTGTCATGTTTACAGAATTACAATACATCACATTTGACTTATCCTTGGGAGGGGCTAAAATTTAAATACATTTAGTCAAAAATTTCCACAATTCAGTTTTAATATTAGATCTGTGTAACCTGTCAGAAAAAGTTTACTTATATGCTAGTTTACTTTAATTAATTATATAAAATATTTTGTTGTCTTTTTTGTATGTAGGTTCATATTATTTAACAATTTTAAATCTACTTTTGCATACCTAGAGAAACATATAAGCTATTTAACTCAATGATAATGTATTTCACTGTTGCAATTATAATCTATTTTGCTCTGCCGTGTTTATATCTAAGGATTAACTGTTAAAATGTTTGTGATAGGTAATTTGATAAAGGCTCTTTTTTAATCAGCACAGGTAATTAAGGTTTAATATAAAGGAATATATTCAGATAAATGATTAATAGTATAATAATTTAAATATATGAACTAATCATTAACTTTTGAAGCTTAGTCTAAATATATTCTAGTAAATATATACAAATAAGTTGGCTCACCATCTAAATATATTTAATAGAATTTTTATTTTCTTACAAGTTAGTTAACTAGCAGTTAATTTTCAGCTATAAAAACTAAATGTAGTTTTTTTCACTAAATCTAACTTATTTAGTTATTTTTAAGTATTCACATTTGTGTGAACCCACTTGTAGTTGTTGTATAGTAATTGTTTAAAAAATGCCCTTTATATTGCATGTGGTGTTAATTGTTTTGTGAATCCTTTTTTTGTTTTTTAATAAAAGTCAATAGATTAGTTAAATTAAGAACATTGTCTCATAAACACCACTGAGAATTAAGACTAATGGTTTGCTGTATTTTATAAATAGATTTTTTTTCTTTCTCTTAAGAGATAAGTACTGTTATGTGTTTTTACTTTGATTTGTGAAATTTTGCTGAATATTGTTTTATAAAGTATGAAAACTTTTATTTAGCCTTTTTATAGCTGTCTGCAGCATTCCATTTACAACTATTCAAACTTGAAGTGTTCTAGTTCGCATTTGCGTCTATTTGGGATAATAAGTGAATGCTTATTTTTATTTATTGTAGACAGCTGAAACTTTACAGATAGGAGAATTATTCTTTTTTATATAGCTATAATGCATAAAATGGGGTTCATAATTAAAATGGTTGTAGGTATAAAATATTTTATATGATAGTATTACCTAATTTCAGATCATAGAATTTCTTGTTTATTTTGCTTGTGAAAGGGGAGAAAAAGTCATACATTTACGTGTGATAATAAAAATTTGTAAAAACTGTACATTGATATTTTATCGCAAAAGAATTCTGTTTAACCATTTAATGTCTTAACCATTTCTGCTAGAGTAAAAGAAATTTGAAATTTAAACAACTTTGAATATTATAGGCCATCCTCTTCTGTATTGTGCTATAATTTTAAACATCATAGGAGGTCATGTATAAAAAAATTATTTGCTGGATTTATTACTGAGATTTATTTGATGTCATAAGTAAACTATATAATATATATATATATATATATATATATATATATATATATATATATATATATATATATATAAAGGAGAGTTGTAAAACAGATGTAGCTATTCCTCATGATTTCATTTTATGGACATCTTGAAAGTAAATTCTAGTATGAGAATTCAAAAATCTTAAAATGTCAGTGTAGATGACATTATAAATAATAGGAAATACATGAAAATTTGGGAGATTGTTTAGAGGTTTGTCATCTACCTATCTCTATTGAAATGGAAAAATTATTCCAAGGAAACAAATTCTATACAAGATTTTTAACTGCCCCTTTAATGGTCTGGTTGACATTTGTAGTTTAATTTTTGTTTTATAAGATGCAAAATTATTAATAACAATAATTGCTTACTTGCTCCTATAATTTTCTTAGCCTTTAGCATTGCAAAAAAGTAGACCATAACACACCAAACTAAACCCAAACCCAGCCTTATTATGCAGTATGAATCATCCATGAAAACATTTTATGAACTAGATTCAAAAGTGATATTTTCTAAAATTTATCATAAATTTCATTTGAATCTTTAAACTACTATATCAGATATTTGCATAATCATCCCATATATTAATATTCCACCTTTTATAATGGAGAGAATTTGAGAGAGGAATCATATCCCTAAATTCCTGCTTGAAATGGTACCAAGTAGACTGGTAATAGTACCAGAGTGTTTATATGTAATTATTATTTCACAAAATGGCTGGTATCAGTGAATTTTTCTTTATAAAATACTACAATAAAATGTAACATCTTAACAATCAAAATAACTGCAATTTTAGAAAACATCCATATTTATGTATCAATTACACTTTTTTAAATCTTTTTTTTAAAAAAGATTATACATCCTAATTTGACTATATATGATGTGTGCTCAGTATCTTTTAAATCTATAGAAAGATCATACATATTTTCTAAAATTGTGAGTTTTCATAAAATGATATTCCACATGATGTTATAATGTTTTGTTTTTAACTTGTGTTATATTTTTCGAAATATAAAGCATATTGTAACTTTCAATATCAGCTTTACTGAAGTTAATTGTATAATATGATTATAAGGAATCAAACAGATTCTTTCATGTATTTTGCATTATTGATTCTCTAATAATTTAAGAGCTCTTTTTTTATTATTCCTAGATATTATGCATTATGTTAATTATTTTGTGAATATAAGAAGTGGTTTTAAAGTGTTTAATCCTTTTGAGATTTTTCATATGATTAAGTAGTTGGAATTTAATAATGTTGTTTTTGGATATTTTATTAAGTTTATGTATAAGTTTAGGTTATATGTATAAGTTTATGTTATGTGTTTAAGTTCAGATATAGGCTCAATAAAATCTATTGAGACAAATTTCTCTCATCTTTTTTTTTTTTTTATTTTTTTTTTCAGTACATCAGCCATGTCATTGTTATACGAATGTATAAATACTGTGATTGCAGGTAAAAGATAATTTATTCACTGCTGATTATAAAATTCTTTATCGTATTTTAAGTATATATATTTTGATTGTGCTTAATAAATGTATAATTTCCTTAAAGATGTAATTATGTCAAAGCAGATAGATCATTGTGATATGTTTATTACAAAAACTGTTCCCTATTACACTACAGAAATTTTGGCTGTTTAACTGTTCATATGCTGTATAGACTGGTAGCAATCTGTACTTCATGAAAGATTTCATCATTTAAATCTTCTGGGGATTATCTTTGTTTTATTTTAGACAATTCTCATTTGATTTTTGGAAAAATGTCTCAGTTACTTTGCATTTAAATATTTTTGTATATCTTCCTTGGCGTAATTTTATCTTAGTTATACATTTTTACTTAAACAAGATATATATTTGTTGCAATAATCATATTGTCTTTAGATTTTTTCATTTACATGTATTCTTATTGCTCATCAAATTCAAAACATAAAAATATGAGTGTGTATTATAGCTCTTTAATTTATCACAAGTATCATAATAAGATCAATTAAACTTTAAGTGATTATGATATATGGTTAACAGATTCTTAATTTTTTCTGATTTTTATATATAGAACATTTTTTATTTTATATCATACACTACAGCTAAATTCTAATATTGAGTTCTGACACACACACACACACACACACATATATATATATATATATATATATATATATATATATATATATATATATTTATTTATTTATTTATTTATTTATATATCAACATTTAAACATATTTTACGTATAAAATTGGATTTGCCAAAAGTAGAGCATTTTGTATGCAATTATATTTAAACTACTAAACTTCTTGGTGTGACAGCCCTATTTGAGGCATTTGCCTACAATACCAATCTCTATTTTTGAGACCATGGTCTCTGGGGTGAAAAGCATATGTGATCTGGTTAGGTGGGCAACCTTATGCAAAACCTCCAGTATTTAGTTCCCAACCATGTTTGATCCTCAGTTTATCTACCCACTGAAGAGATGGAAGGTTGAGTCAACCTGAACCACCCCAAGGATCGTACCTTGAACCTTTTCTTTGGGAGTATGAAGTGCTACCCCTAACACCACTGAGATAACTAAACTATGTTTAGATAGCTCAAAATATATGTTTATAAATAATTTAGATGTTTATAAATAATTTGAATAATATGATTTGGATATAGTTTCCTTTGTTACCTAATATTTAAAGGTTATTTTCTATTCTACAAAATTTTATATTATAAATTCTACTATTTTAGTTTTAATATCTATATCATCGGGCATGCCAAATCATTCAGCATCTATTCAGGTGTGTATTTTACTCTTTTACATTTTTAATTAAATCAATTATCTAAACTTCTCAATTGCATTCTACTGTTTTAAAGTTTTTAATATTTTTTTTTATTTTTATATTTCTAATATAAGAGAGGTACTAAAAACTTTTATAGTGAATATTTATATGTTTTAGTGTATGTGTACGTGTGAATGAACAAACGAGCAAATGAGTGAGCTAGCTGTATTCTTATTTACAGATTAAGTACCTAAGAATATAAGCTAAGTTAATTTATTCCTTTTATGTATACCATTTCATTTATCCCTATGTAACTCATCAAATCACAATATCCATCTCATCAAAATATATTGAGACTAGTTGAATTAGGCCTTAGGCCCTGGGGATTCTTTGCAAAGCAGGAATTTTAAAAAGAAATAGAAAATTTTTAGCAGGCAATGAAAAAAAATTTGTCCTTAAGGTCTTGCCATATTTATAACATGAGATAAACTTGAAGTGCATAATTTTGATAACATTTCATTTCTATAACTTACTATTTTAAATTATGAGTTTCTTGAAATTATTTTTCTAGTCATTATTTTTTTCTTTTTAAGAATATGTTCTGTATAAAATTTCTTTCTAACATTTAAACATTAAATAGTCATGCATGTCCATTAAATGTTAATTTTTTAACTAAATTTATATTTTTACTTTGTTATTTTATTAGCTTTGTGTTCAGAAACTGAGGATATTAATTGAAGATTCAGATCAAAACTGTAAGTATGTCTAAACAGTGAATATTTATTTTGTAAATACTCTTGTACTTCAATAAAATTTATAAGATAACATTGAAGTATGTTTACAAAAATTGCCTATTTATGTTCTTTATGGAAAAATTATCTAAAGTTAAAATTTTTTTTATTTTTATATAAATCATATAATATATTTAGAAAATAAGCTCAGTACAATGTCATTGGACAAAATACAGGATTTATAGAGTGCTTTAAAACTTTACTTTTTTAATGGGAAAATTTGTGAAAAAAAAAACTGCTTTTTTAAAATATGAAATTTTATGAAATTGCTTTTTTTTTTTTTTTTTTTTTTTTTTTTTTTTTTTTTTTTTTTTTTTTTTTTTTTTTTTTGCCTTTGCCTTTGCCTCCCTTGTGCATAATTAACACTCATTTTTTATAATAGTATTAATACTAAAGTCATCTGATGATAAAATACAACTTTTTCTATAATATCCATTTATCACAAATATAGTATATTAATAGATTAAATGTCTTACTTTTTGCTTTATCATGTAGGTTTACATTATGATATATAGTAAAATTTGAAAATAAAAGTATTCCAAAAGTTTAAGTAGTATATTGTACTAAAATAATATAGAAGGAAAAAACTGTAGGATGTAATAACTAGATTACTTTAATGTGTCAATTGGTGCTTTTTTTTTCTCCTGCTAGCTGTGTATAAACCCTAAAAATGCAATATTTTATATTTGTTTGTATATAGTTTTGATCTCTATATAGTTTTCTATATAGTTTTGATGGGAAAATATTTAGAAACTTAGATTTTTTATTTAGGTATTGTTCCATGAATTATTTTTATGTGTTTTAGTTTAATCAACGATAATTTTTTTTTTTTTTTCAGAGTGAATGCTTTATATTTTTGTGAGTGTTAAGCTTCATAATCAGTAGCTTTGTCAGTTGCATTTCTGAAATAACTTATAATGATCTATAGCTGTAAAATTTAATTTTGTATATTATTCCCTGCTAAATATCAAATTGAAGAATTGATATTTGTTGATATGCACAGAAGAATGTAAGACAGAAATATTTCATGGGTTATCAAATTTTTAAAAAATGTTAATTGTGTTATATTTATGCTTTCAAATACATTAATAATATAATTAATAAATATATAACTGCCTTTATTTTAGTGAAATATTTGGGTCTTCTTGCCATGTCTAAAATTTTAAAAACACATCCCAAAAGTGTTCAAGCTCACAAAGATTTAGTTTTACAATGTCTGGATGATAAGGATGAATCAATTAGATTAAGGGCATTAGATCTATTATATGGGATGGTAGGTATTCTTTTAATTAACCTGTGAACTATTTATATATGTGTTATGGTATATTTAAAAGTAACTTTTAAAATATATTTATTTACTCGTCCTCTTTTTCCTCTATATTTACTGTAGAATTTTGTGATTTACAATTAATTCTTTTTATACTTATAAAGGAACATTATTAGGAAGTTAAAATATCCTTCTTTAAACTCTTATTTCTAAAGACTTTGCTAAAGGAATTAATATAAATTATAATAATTCAATAAATTCTACTAATCATAAGTCTTTACCTCAAATTTTAAATTTATTTTTGGATCTTTTAATGACTTTATTAAAGACTCACTGTTAAGCTTATATAAAACAATATGTTTTCTGTATGAGTAATCAACATTAAATAAGTTATTATTAGACTTACATGCTATCAGAGACTATGTTCTGGTAATATAATCTGTTTTGTCTGTGTATTTCTCAACCAAGTATGTAATAAAATGACTTATTTTAATCTTATAGTATGTAATTTTAGCTATTTATTCAGATTTTTATATTTTAATGTGTCACTTAGGTTATTAGAGTATTCATAAAGGATCTTATTACATTTTTGTTTTATTTTAGGTATCAAAAAAGAATTTAATGGAAATAGTGAAAAAGCTAATGACTCATATGGACAAAGCTGAAGGATCTCAATATCGTGATGAACTACTATCTAAAATAATTGATATATGTTCTCAAAATAATTACCAATACATTACAAACTTTGAATGGTATAGATTTCATATTCAAATAATCATAAATGTTAAAAATCTAAAATAAATATAAATTTATGTGTTATTGCTATTAGGTTATTCATTGATTTCTAATTTATATGTTTTAATTCTGTGTTAACAGGTATGTTAGTATATTGGTTGAATTAACAAGAATTGAGGGCACTAAACATGGTTCTGTTATTGCTTCACAGATGTTAGATGTGGCAATTAGAGTACAAGCAATTCGCAATTTTGCAGTTTCTCAGATGGTAAGTATATTTAATAAAAATATGTGATTAAATTTAATTTTTTATGATTGTACGTACCACAGTGGGAACTCACTTATACAAAACTCACTTATGTGAAATTTTCAGCTATTGAATTAAGTATTTCTTGTTTCCTGGTAAAACATCTAAAAATCATTCCTGGCATTCAATTATACAATACTGAATTATATAAAATATCTACTTAATGTACAATGGAATATCCAGTCCTGTAACATAAATTTTATTTAATTATGCTAAGAGAACACATGATTTTTGTGAACTATTTATGATAGAACCAGCAGGGAAGCATTTCCTTAAAATTCTGCCTATCTTTACCCCATTCTCACTCATGTATTTAGATTTTTCAATGAAGCCAGAGTGTCTGTTGCATTCACAGTGGGTGCCTATTTTTTTTTTTTTTTTAACAAAGTAAACAAATAATGAGCAAGAGATAAGAGAAGCACACTATCTGTGGGAAATTTAAATCTTTAAAACATTGATAATAACCTTGATGAAACAAACACTGTGCTGGCAAAAAAGTTAAAATTCTATTTATCAACCATGGTGACTATTGATGATAAGAGACAAAATCAAGTGAAATTTTATAGGGGCTTAACAAAGCATCAAGAGAACATAGATGAAAGAAGGCCAGTTTGCAAATTTCTAAAAGGCAAATAAATGAAACAAATTAAAATTGTCATGTGTTTTGAAACTCAAAATGAGTAATTTTGAATTATGATGTGATATATTGCATATTTAGGTACATATTAACAATTTCCTATGGTTTTCTTATTTTTGTTTCAGAATTTTTGTTATTATTCCTTAAAATAATTTAATGCTGTTTCATATAATTTGCATTTTTTTATTTCTCTTACTCTTTAATTTTATTTTAGTTTTAAAATATTGTGTATAAAAAGAGTTCATTATATGTGTGTACCTGCTTAATGCATACAGCAATTCCTTGTATTTAATATAGACAAAAAAAATCTTTGTTATTATTAATTACAGATATTAATATAACTTTTCAGCTTTAATATATGTTTAATTTATAAAGAATATAAAATAATTCAATCTTGGTTTCCTGTTTTCATATATCTTTTTCACTGTAAAATTTAGTCCTTTTTAAACTGCTTGCTTTTTCTTGTAATATTTTTCACATTTTAACTCTAACATTGAGCTAATTTATTTATCTTTTCCTAGTCTGTGCTGTTACAAAATGCTCATTTACTTCAAGGAAATTCAGACAGAAATAGTATATCAGAAGTGCTTTATGCAGCAGCTTGGATTTGTGGTGAATTTTCTGAGTATGTGTTTTAATTACTACATCTTAAAACAATTCTATTGACTTATATTTAATTTTTTTTCATATAAATATCTCTCATACTTTTCACTTCTGTATAAAAAGTTTTGTTTTAGAGAATAGAACATTTACCTATTCTTTTAATACATAGCAAATTTAATTTCTCATATCCAATTAGCAGCTTTAGTGTATAGAGCAATGTCTGAAATATTTTTTCAAGTTTTTCTACCCATTTTATTCTTTTCTGAAGAAAGAGAAATGAAGTCAATATATAATTTCTACTCAATTCTTTTTAGATTAATTTCATTACCAGAAAAGTCAGTTATTTGACTTTAAGATTGGTGATATTTATATTTCTGTATATTTATGCCAATAAGAAAAGTTCTTAGTAATAGTTTTATGTCAATCAGTCTTTACTGATTGACCCTTTATTACACTTTATTTAAATAGGAAAAATTAGTTTTGCATATTTTGTATTCAATACAATCATGCATTTTTATTTCAGAATGCTTAATTCTCCTATGGATACTCTTGAAGCAATGATGGATCAAAAAGTGATGTTTCTCCCATATCATATACAAAGTATATTTGTGCAAAATGCCACAAAACTGTATGCTCGTGTTGTAGAGTTATGTGAGTCTGAAGATGATACAGATAGAGCAATAGCAGCATCTAACATGTTGATTGATAAAATGCCAATGTTTGTCCAAAGTGCTGATTTAGAAGTCCAAGAGAGGGTATGAACTTTAACTTCTTATAGTAATGTTTTTTCTCATTTAAGCAATACATAGTGGTTATGCTAATTTGGATCTAAGATGTTCTATAAAATAGTTTAAAGTTTATTTATCTTAAGACTTTTATCACCTTTGATTTTAGCATTATGTAAGTCTGAATTTAAAATATTTAAATCATCCCAAACTTTATCTCTTATGTTTAAATTATGGATCTCATAGATGTGTTTATTATTTTTTACCAAGAATTAAGCAAGAACTTGTATACTGGGATGCCTATAAGGATTTTATAATAGTTCTTGTAAAGTTTCTTTTATCAGCAATTTATACATATGCCCTATAATTGTCTTTCTTTAATGTCATAAAAGCAGGATTATCAATCTATGAAACTTATACTTGCATCAGTTTGCTACATTCTTCTCAATAATCTTGAAGATAGGGAAAACTTGATAAAAATGTGCAATATTTTTAGTTTTAATTTTCATAGTTTATGCCCAGTTATATTTTAAAAACAATCAACAGTGATATTCTTGGATTCATTATGAATAGTTAAGTGTTAATATCCAGATCATATCCTATTTGTCTTCATTTTGGCATTTATTTGACAATTTTATTTTTTGTGCATTATTCAGGCTTGCTGTGTCCTGCATTTAGTGAAGCAAATCCTGAAGCTTCAGTCTAAGGGTGAAAAGGTGTCATCTGAACTATTGTCTCTGTTTGTAGGGGAGTTAAACCCTGTAGCTCCAAAGGCCCAAAAGAAAGTTCCTGTACCTGAAGGGTAAGCATATATTTATTTCATATGAATGAAGTTATATTGATTATTTGCTTAAAATGCAGTAAAGCAAAAGAAGTTTGCAAAATTTCTGTTCACTATAAAGTTTTATTTTGGAAATATTTTAAAAAATTAAATATTTAAAAATGCATAATTTTTTAACATGAAGGATGAATTTAAAATTTATGAATTACTGACTTTTGTGAAGTGACTGAATTTTTTAACATATAATTGTTCAAAAGCTTACTGTCATTTATAGAAGTATCAAAATTTAAATTTTTATTTACATTATCTATAATATGTATATTTTGAGATAAATGAAAATTAGTTATGTGTATGATACACAAGGCAATTTCTGCAAAACTTGAAGTAAACTGTCATCAATCTGTTATAATGTATCTCTAGTCTGTAGTGTCTTTACAATTAAATTTCAATCTCATCATTTTTCAATGCAAGGTCTAACATAACAAATGTCTCAGTAAATGTATTGCACATTTTAGGAGATATTATGGGTCTATATAATCAGGTTGGCATAAGCCTGAGGAACACGGTAATATCAGAGAGTTTGAAAAAGATGGGAAATATTAGGAAATTGAGGTCTTCATATTTCAAAATCTGATTATAAACAGCTAAATTATTTTGAATTTTTTAGAATGATCACTTTTTCTGTTTAAAAAAAAAAAAAAAAGTGTACTGTTAAGCTTTGATCCCCAAATATCTAAAAATGAGCATAGAAAGCTGCAAATTAAGAGGTAACTTAATATTATAGAAGAAAACTGCAGGATTAAAGGTACACTGCCAATAAGGCTGATAAAAATTTTAATAAAGTCAGTAGCCAGTAAGATGGTATGGACAGTATTAAGACAGTATTCCAGACATAAGCAACAGCTTGACTGCTTTGAGAGAAATAGAATAATTTTAGCTCCTTTGATAAAGTTCGAAAAATAATTTGGATACTATACCATATTCTACAGCGTCATATTAGAATACCAATATATTTTACTTTTCTGTTAATTCAGAATGCATATTGCCAAAGCCTTGTTAGCTAAAGATCAGTAATTAATTTAAAGATTTTCATTATTGTATTAAATAGGTTTAAAAAATGTCATAGAAGAAAGAAGACTTTAATTTCTGAACAAACAATTATTGGTGCATTTAATGTTATGGAAGATAATATCAAATATTATAAAATTCCTAAAGGCCTTGTGGTCTATCTTATTTGGAGGATCTAAAAAAGAGAAGAGTACAAGGAACACAAAATTTTTTTATAATTAATTTGTAAATTTATTTTCCTATTTAGGTAATGAGCAGATTTTTTCCATGCTTAATTTCTTTCTATTTATTTTGAAATCATTTAATGTGATTTTGCTAGGAGCAAAATAGTTAGGGTATTATTCAAAGACTCCCTTGGATATCCATAAGACATACTGATATCCAGAGGGAGATATATACTGGGTATATACTGACATATAAGGAGATGTATAATTGTACATCAGATATGACTCTTGAACATCTAAACAATAGAAAACATAATGTACTACATAATGCATGTCATAATAAACCTCATAATGTTTTTAAATTGATGTCCAATTTATAATTGAAGTAGACAAACGTCCTGTGGAAAGCAACTGGCAGTCCACAGATGTCTTATTTAAGACACTAATGACATTGATATGACATTCATTCAACATCATGTCAGATGTCAAATGGACCCAATTATGGCATAAAATAGAAGGAACTTTTTCATTCCCTGTGATATCAGAGCAGTTGTCGAAAGGCAAAGTAGCAATGTCATCTGGACATTTGGTTTGCTCAAAACAGACATCCATACAATGTTCCATAGGGCTTTTGCATATAGACATTGCAATAAATATTTACATATTGTCTATATGCTTTGTGAATATAGACATCAAAGATTAAAACAATGCTGTCAGGAACTAATCAGAATTCTATTAGAATACCTGAAATTATAAAGAAAATATCAAAGAATTTAAAAATAACTCGTTTTAATGCATTTTTAAAATCATTACTAAGAGTAAAGAATTTTAGCTTTTTTTTTTTAAATGTTGTTATTTAAACATTATTAATTAATATAAATGTTTTTATTGTTGTATTTAAATATGTTTAAAAAAAATCTGATAAATACTAGCATTTTGCTATGCAGCAGCATTATTACCTTAATATCTCCTAACAATTCAGCATTTAATTTAAAGAGCATTATTTTATATCAGCTTGGATCTTGATGCTTGGATAAACGAGCCTCCATCTGAATCATCATCAGAAGAAGAATGTACTGGGGATATATTTATCAAAACTGAGCATAAGTGAGTATATGTATTTGGATTAATCTACTGAGGTAAACTGAGTATTAATAAAAACTGAGTATTTAGTGGTTTTGGATCATATTTGGAAATATTGTCAAGCTAGAATTAAGACTATTTAACTTTATACTTATAACTTATGATAGTGAATAGTTTGATCTAATTGTATGCCCATCAAATTGATGTGCTTTTTAAAACAACTTTCATAGCAAAAGCTTTTTAATAATTTCTTTAAAAAATAATTATAAACAATTAGTACTTACAGGAATTTAATAGTACTCAGTTTTTCATTCTCAATGATGCATAAGCATTTTTTTATATAGCTTGTCTAACTCTAATCAAGAATGGTATAGTTAAAATTACAAATTTTGAACTACTGATGATTTATGTATGATTTTTTTTTTTTTTTTTTTTTTTTTTTTTTTTTTTTTTTTTTTTTACAGGATGGTAATGCAGCAGGCTTCTGCCAAACGTTATGAACCATCTGAAGAAGAACTTGAAAAGGTTATATTTCTTTTTCTTTGTTGATTTGTCTGACAAATTTTATTTATTTTTTAATATCAAATGTACCATGTATATAATGAAATCCTTCAAGACAAACCTGTTTATTTATTTATACATTTTGCTATGCCATATCATAAAGTGATAACACTAATATTAGGTTGATCATGTATTGTGGAAATATAAGGCTATACCCTAATTTCCTGCCTAAAATCCACAGGTATAAATTTCACATGATTTACAGAAATTAAAGACATATGGAAAAAACTCTAGTGTAAGAAAAAAAATTTACAAAGGGAAAATTTGGATAGACATAAAGAATTTTTTTACATTACATAACAATAAGAATATATATTGTAAAAATTTACATAAATTAGTAGAAGAAATAATGATACAAATAAATTATTCAAATGCATGTTTAAACTAAGACAATATTAAAATTCAGAATCCTTTAATTTTTTCTATTTTAATTTAATTAAATTTTCTAATATGTAGTTATGGTGCCATCTGCCAAACTGAAAGTAAAAAAACAAATCAGGAATGCAGCAAAGTGCCACTTTTTCAGGTTATATAGGGATTATTTCTTGATAGAAATAAATATACAAAATGTAAAATATTAATTTAATCACATATCTTCATTAATTTACAAGTGAAGATTTAATTTGTTGTATTTTATTTAATTTAAACAATAGTATTTCCTCATATACAAAAACATTTCTGTGTAAATATGAGCAGGTACTGCCTTCTATCATTCTTTAGGAAATATATTTGTAATTTTTAACAGCAGATATTCCATGGCTCCATATAATATGCATTAGAAGAAAATTTAATTTTATGACATGTAATCTGCAGATTATAGGCAGGAAATTAGGGTATTTTTATGCTTTTGAAAATACAGATAATTTAGTGAATGTTTTAGTGAACAATATATATTAAAACATAGAATTCTTGTAATATATTAAGGAATAACATCTTAAATGCCAAGACTTTGTAATACTGAGATATTTTTCATGTATTATATATTTATATGTATGTAATGGGTGTTTTAAACTAACCACAGTTAGTAAAAGGGTATCCATATTGGATCTGGTACAGTCAAGTAGCTAAAAAAAGCTCCCACAAAAAATCAATAATACCTTTATATAGTGGTATAAGCCAGCCAATCAGGATATTAATAGTTAGTCACATAATGATAGGGATGAAGCAAAGCTAAGCTATGTAAAACAGCCATTTAAGAATTGTTAAGATAAGCAGAAATTAATTTTTGTGCATGCAAAGTCACAAATTTATCAGAATGAGAACAAAGGAATTTTACCAAAGGTTGTAATTTTAAGGATAGAATTGCCAGAAATTTATTTTAGAATACAATTATAATTAAGTTGTTTAGTTTCAGATTAAAATAGCATTACATATATATTAATCATATATAATGTATCTATCAATGCATACATAAATTATATATTTTGAAATTTGTTCCTTACATCTTTTTAGCGCCGTGAAGCCAGAAAATTTGAGCAAGCCAATAATCCTCATTACTTAAAGACAAATGACAAAGTAAGATAAACAGCCAAATAAGTTTAATAATTTCAAATGTAGCTTTTGGAGTATTTGCAACTTCTTTTAATAATGGGAATAAGAAATTTATTTTAATAATATACTAAATTTTTAAAAAGCTTCTATTGATTCAACAATATTTTTGTATATTGCTGTATCCATTGCAAGCCATTGTGTTTCAAGTGTAATATTTCCAACTTTAAAGCAATTAGATCTAAGTTAAATTCCAGCCATTCCTTTCATGGATGCATTTGATAAAATTATATTTAATAATTTATGTTAATTTATTTCTTTGATTCTGTCTTGTTCATATATTCTAGAATTTTTTAGATCATTCTTTAGTTATTCTAGTATGAGTTAGTACATTTGTGCATATACTCTTTTTCAAAGCTTACATTGTTTTGCTAAATAATTTGTGATTTCACTATATTTCAGCCCACGTTCTTTAAAATTCCAACTAATTAGAATCTTATACCTCTTTATTTCAGCTATATTTCAATCATTTACTGTATAAAATGTTTACCTTATGTAGATGTTTTTATTCAATTTACAGATGTTATTTTCTATAATTAAATATAATTCAGGGCAGATTTTTTTTCATATTAAAAACACAGTTATTATTCAAAGCTGTTGAATTAAAAATTAGCAATTTATGGTGGGATATGCATAGAAACTGTTCCTAGACATCCCATAGTAATCATCCCAAATGTTCTTTTCTGTAAAAGGTAATTATTGTTTAGATCTACAAGTTTAATATAGAAAGTAATTTTTTTAGTTTGATCTTATGAAGTTGTTTATCAGAGATTTTTAGAATTAAAAGCTTTTAACAATTTACTTATTTTAATTCAGAATGCTGATATGAATGCTCTTGATGACATTCCTGTTGCTCAAATTGATCTGTCAGTTCCACTTCACATTCCAGGTATTTAAGAAATTTTAACCACTTATCTATGTCAATATCTAGTAAGTAAAAAAAGCTATTGGACAATAATTAACAATGAGACAAATGTATATCAAGATGTTTAAAAACAAATAAAGTTTAGTTCTCCATAACCTATACTGTAGTCTACTTCAATGTTTTCCTCAAATAAGTTTATGCCATCAGCAGAATTTTGTTATTCATTAATTATAATTAACAGTTGAGTATAATTCCTTTTTTATGAAAAATAGTTTTAAATGAAATTTGTCTTTTAATATATTAAGCAATAACTAAAAGTAATTATATCAATTTTAAGGCATTTTTATTCTCAGATATTAAAATGCAAATATACTAATATGTAGTCATATATTTCATCATAAATTGTATGTAATTAATACTGAATTATTTCTATTATTATTTTACAAGAAGCAATAGCTAGACTATAATTAGTATATCCATATTCATTATTAGTTTTTACTGCATTCAGCAACATAAATTAATTTACTCTGCACTTTAAATAATTAAGTTATGCGGTAATGAAATATAACATTTCTTAATATTGTTAAAAAATCTGTATTTTATGAATTTTGAACCATAATTCTTGTATGACCTTATGTGTGTGTGTACATACACACATATATACATCCACACACACACACTCACGCATAATACATATAAATTCTTCATGAATGTGTGAAATGCTACTGTAGCTGAATAAAAATTTTGATGTTGTTTATTTAAACTTTTAAATTTAATTGTGCATATAATTAAAAATATTTTTAGGTCTAAAATTATACATAAATATATCTAATACAGTCAGTCCTTTAAATGTATAGCATGATATTTCATAAGACCAATAGTATGGAACTAATAATGATATCAATTTCTTGCAGGCCTTATTTCATCAGAAAAGTATCTCAGCATTGACAATGGTAGATCAAGTAAAAAGCATAGAAGAGTCAAAAGAAAGAAAAAAAGTAAAAAGCCCAAAACTCATACTGAAAGTGATGAAGACATCCCACCTTTACATATTGTTACCATTATTGAAGGAGAAATGCCTGAGGGGGCAAGAACAAGTGCTGAAGATGATGACAGAAATGTTGATGATCCACACAGAGCTTTAAATATTGATTTAGAAGAGTAAGTTTTTATTTTGTTTAGAGAATAAATTAAATTTAGGGACTATATTAAAGAAACAGTTTATTGCTCTTAAAGCCATAGGTTCTTGCCCATCTTCCTCTACATTTTTATCATTTTCTTCTGTTTTTCAATATAAGTATTTTACTATCAATGTTTTTTAGACCTGTTAACCATGTAGAAGCTCCACCTCTACCTGTCCTAGATTCTTTAAATAACTGGGAAGAAAATAAAATTAAGAAACACAGGTCAAAGAAAGAAAGCAGGAAAGATGTAAGTTTTCCCATATATATATTTTTTTTAGTTTTAACAAGTATGTGTGTTAAAAAGTACATATTTTGTTGTTTTTATATTAGTATCCATTGATCATACTTAATGCAAGGGTTTTTTAATTTGAATCTGAAAATATATTAACTCATCAGTCTTGTATTCAAAATATTTTTATTTTTTTCTTTCTTTAGAGAAGTAAGAAAAATCAAGAAAATGATGGCCATAAATCAAAGAGGGTTAAAAAAGAAAGAAAAAGGAGGGAGAGGGAAAGAGAAAGATCAAGAAATATGGATGAGCCTCCTAAAGACAAGGCTGAATATGAGGAAGCTCCAGGTATAGCCACTCCATCTAAGGAACCTGGATTTAGTTTAGCACAAACTCCTATGACACCATCTATGTCTGTAAGTGGTCTTTCTAAACTACTAAATTATAGTTTTTGGTATTTCTGATTATTTAGTAGCATTTCTTTCTTTATTTGAATTGTTCGGTGAGGGAGATATACTTTACTTAATATATGGATATTTATATTTTATGATTATTTTAAATAATTATATAAATTTTGAAATTTTTGTAACAGGTTTACATGTTATATTTTAAAAAAGTACTTGTTTTCTACACAGACAGATGTTATGTATTAAATATTATCTGTATAATGTCTGAAATATATTCTTCAATTTTTTAATTCCTATCTTATAAACTCAAACATTATCTTTCACAAAGGATGCAGTAATCTAACGTTCTCACAAAACAATATTTCTGTCTTTTATATTTGCCATGTAATTATAAATGATTTCATAAGAGTATTTAGAATTTGAGGTGTATACACCTGTCATACACAAGACTCCTGGTCACCCGTGTTTCCCAGTTGAGTTTAGTAGGCAAATATTTCCAGGCATTTGTTGGGCTCACTCTTTGTGACTGCTGAATTTTTCACTTATGGCCTGTTTCTCATATATGAACATCATGTTTTCTGTGAAAGAAAAAATTCAATTTTTTGCTTCTTAGATAATTGAATAAAGGGCATTTTGTCTTAAGAAACATTGACCTCAGACTTCTCTCTTTTTTTAAAAAAAAACTAATATATTTTTAACTTATGTATGGTGAAATAGAGGATGTTTGCTGAGTAAGACAGCAAATTAAGTATTGGCTGTTTTACATTGGCTATGTGTCTAAACTTTTTCTAAACTTGATAAATATTTATAAATATATACATGCATATGCAAATATATACATACATACATACACACACACATATATGCATGTGTATGCATATATATATATACATACTCAAATATATATATATATATATATATATATATACATGTAAAATGATGGTCAAATGGTTAGGGTGCTGGCCTTTTTTATTGGAGCTTGTGGGTTCAAATCCCTCTATGGCATGGATATTCTTAGTTGTTCGGAATCCTCTTTAATCTGTAAGCCCTGGTCTCATTGACCCTCATGTGCAGAAAAGTAGACCGTAGCACTCCAAACCAAACCTCATATATATAAAATATGTATATATATATATATATATATATATATATATATATATATATATATATATATATATATATATATATATATATATATATATATATATATATATATATATATACATATATATATATACATATATATATATATATATATATATATATATATATATATATATATATATATATATATATATATATATATATATATATATACCTTACGTAGTACTGTTAATTGTGGTTAAAAGTGAAAAATAATTTCTACATGAAATTAACTCATTTCTACCAAATTTTGTTAAAAAATATTTATTATATTTATTAAAAATTAATCAAAAAATAAAAGAGAAAGTTAAAGATAATGGGTTGCTTTTATTGTTTACTCTTTACAAAATGAAAAGGAAAATAAGTTTTTTCTAGAAAATCAGCCAAAGGTTTTTTGCACCATTTTCCTTTTTTTTCTACATGCATAGTTTTTATTTTATTTATTTATTTATTTTCAAAAATAGTAATTAAAAGCAGTTGATGACTATGTAAGCATTTTCTAATCATAACTTTTTTATGAAAAATTATGAAAATTTGTTATTTTTTTAAATATTTTAATTGGTAGTCATTGATAATTATATAACAATTTACTATGAATATTCTTAAATTTACAGTCAAAGAATTTTCTTACCATTTATATTAATGTTATATGTTTAGATTATTGTGATATGTTTGGAAAATTTAAAACTTATTTTCTATATTTTATTGTGCCACTTTGACATTTAAATTTTGTATAAATTTGAATTTCTAGATTTATTTCTTCCTTAAAGTAAGTATTGGAAATTGAGGAGGTCTTTTAAACTTAAATGTTTATTTTCATTTTATGCTTCATTTTACAGTTTAATAAAATATAATAAATTTTTCTTTTCACTCAGTTGGTTTCCAGTTATAAGTTGTTGGCAGAAGACAAGAACATTCGTGTTGTAAGTTGTACTTATTACTGTTTACCATGACTTATTTCAAATTATCACTTTTTTTTTTTTTTAAATATTCATATTTTTCTATCTGTCCTAGACTTATGAAGTCAGAGTTTTGCCAAACAGCAGTTGTCAAGTTTTAATTTCTCTTATCTTCCACAATCATTGTAATTTTTTGTTAAAAGATCTAGAACTGAACATTATTGAAACGTCAAATGTAAAGATGGTTAAACAGGTAAGTCTTAATTGTGAATGCTTTCCTCTTAAACATTAAATATTACTTGAGGTTAAAGTCATTTAATCATCCTACTCTGCTGTAAATAAAAATTCAAATTATCTTGTAAAGTAAAAGTTTGTGTATTCTTTTTATACTCTTTCAGATCTAGGGTTATTTGTTCTATTATGCTCATTTGTATTTAAATTTTGAAATATTTGATAAATTTCAAATGACATATATTTATTTATATATATTTAGTAATCACAAGATTAGTAATTATTTTTATTGGAATTTTAAAAAATATTGAATTAAACTTGTGGTTTCTATTTATCTTTTTGAAGTAACTAAAAATTATTTCAAATGTTAGGATAATATTTTACATTTAAGTATTTATGCTATTTAATTATGAAACAGTTTAGGTTCAATTTAAGGTAATTTTACTTTTACCATGTACTTTATTTCCAATAAACATATTATGTCTTGCAAAGTATTTTGTTATTTCTAGTATTTATTTTATTTTTAAAGTTAGAACTTTATTTTTTTTCTTAACGGTTACATATGCAGTAAAAAACAGTATTCTATCCAAAAGTATGGATTATTTATGCATAAAGAGTGTCTGATTATTTTTTTCTTTCTGTTTACTTTAGAATGGTGATAGTGAAGATTAT
Organism: Pardosa pseudoannulata; assembly: GCA_032207245.1. NCBI lineage: Eukaryota > Metazoa > Arthropoda > Arachnida > Araneae > Lycosidae > Pardosa > Pardosa pseudoannulata. The sequence continues at coordinate 132,947,938 of CM063502.1, read as the reverse complement.
TCATTTATAAAAGTACCATTTCAACTTCTTCCATCTACTAATAATGAAATTCAAATAATTCTCTCTGTTAAAGATATTACATTATGTCAAGCTTTAAGAGGAACTCTAACATATATCATAGTAGTAAGTAATAATTAATGAGTAATTAAGAACTGTTGCATGTCTTTCCTTTCATTTAGAGCTGAAAGCTCTAAAAACATTGTTTTAAGTGCAGTTTTCTGTACCATAGAATGTCACAAGATATTTTAATGTTTCTAAAGCAGATTGTTATACTATATATATATATATATATATATATATATATATATATATATATATATATATATATATATATATAAATTTTTAGTAAGAGTCAAGATTAGCTCTTATTTTTCTTTTCAGAATATATTTCTTCCTGTTAAACTATATTAATTTACTTTGATGTTTCACTCCACCTTTCTTTACACAAAATTATTGTGGCTATTAACCAGTGAATATATGTAGGAACATGGCATAGTTAATAATTATAAAATGATAGTAATGCAAAAATTGATCTTAAGTATTTTCTTATTTTATGCTAAGTATAATACAAAATTATTGTTGATATTGATCCAAATGTTTTAAACTTATTTATGCCCTATTCTGGAAATGTTTACAGAATAATACTGTTCTCAGATTACAATTTTTAAATCCACCTTTTTTTTATGGCTTTTGCTTCATGGCAACTTTGTAATTAGTCCAGCTATTTCTGACAAAGGGAAGTGGATTGATAAAAAATATCTTGTCCAGGAACTATTAACCTATAAATTTTTATACAAAATTTCTTTTTAGCATTTATGGCCTAGTATTGAGAAATTTCATCTTTATGATATAAAACTACATTGAGCTTCCCATGTTAAATTACTCTTGCTTGTTTTATATATTATTTTCTATATCTTTTCAATACTCGGCATCTTTGTATATGACATTTTTATGTATTTTTAACTGTATATATTTGATAAATATTGTTCTTCTTTTTACTTTATTTGCTTTATGATCTGAATTTTATCTTATGTTTGGTACAATTTGTCCTATCATGAAACACTACCATCCAACCAACCAATGTTAAATCACGATTATGCTAGCGATTACTTAAAAGGTTTATTTAAAAATATTTGACATTTGCTAGAGAATTATTTTAAAAGAATTGACTGTATGCTTATTAAATATTTCTTTCAATTGTTTTCTAGTCAATCTTGAATATGTTCTTTGAATAAGTTATAGTATAGTTTAATAGTGTTTATTGTATGAAAATTTTATATTCTCTAGGAGGAATCTACATCAACTCATGATAAATTAGATTTTAAACTTAATTTACCTGCTTCATCTTACATGATTGGGGCAATGCACAAGAGGTAATTAAATATTACATATAAAATGCATATAATATCACCATGAAATGTGTTACCACTGTTAATATTATAATTTGAAAATCTATATCACGAATTTCAAACATCAGTTTAAATGTTATTTCAGTGTTATATAAAATATATGTTGTACATTTTTTAGGGTAATGAGTGTTTATTAAAACTATGCATAGGTATTATAATTTTTTTAAAGAATTTTATATAATTTGATTTACAATTCAGAACTGGGTAAACAAAAGGATTGGTTCCTATTACCCTAATTCCCTTCCTATAATCTGCAGGTACGAATTTCGCAATATTTCCAGAGAAAAATATCGTATAACCCGCAGTGACGTATAATCCACAGATTAAATTCCACTTAAATTTCATGTGATTCACAGAAATGAGAGACGTATGGAAAAAAGTATATCTTTTTGTGTTAAAAAAATTAAATTTAAACTCTTTTAGTTAATGATAACATTTTCTTTAAATTAAAAAAAGTAATTTAGCAAAGTGAAAATTTGGATAGACTTAAAGAATTTTATATTTAATACATTAAGAATTTAGTCTAAAAATTTACATTAATTGGTACAGAAACAATAATACAAATAAGTTATTCGAACGCATATTTAAATACAAAAAGTGATAAAATTTAATATGATTATTTGCAATCTGTATTAAAGTTTTAAACTGCACTTATGGTGCTATCTGGTGAACTGAAAGTGAAAAAAAAATTTAGAATGCATAAAAATGTTGCTATTTCATATTATACAAGTGTTACTTCTTGATAGAAATAAATATACAAAATGCAAAGAAAAAATTTAATCATATATTTTTATCCAAACTGCTGTGTCTCTGGATGAAAAGAAATTTTACCCTCATAATAAAGGTCTATAAATATGAGCAGGTGCAGCCATCTATTATTCTTAAGGAAAGATATTTGTAAATTTTATAATAAAAATAATTTTTAATAGCAGATAATGCACGTCGGCCTATAATATGCATTAGAAGAAAATTAAAAAAATTTTAGCTTATAATCCACAGATTATAGGCAGGAAATTAGGGTAGTTTGTAGATTTTACAATGTAAAAATACAATCATGATTTATGTCTGATTAGTTACATATAAAAGTTTATGTGCATTATTTTTGCTCTATGTAGATTAGATTTAGGGTAGGGCAGCCCATAAGAGCACCAGTACTGTAACCCAAGGCCTATTATACGGAAAACCCCCCATTTATTGGAACTAAAGAGTCCCAGTAATAAGTTAAGAAATATTAACAATTTGGTCTCAGAGAGACCAATAGCTGAAATAAATCTAAGCAGCAATTTAACTGGGAAGTTGGTCAGCTCCTATGGCTTGAAGAAGTGATATTGAAGAAATTAAAATCTCTTGGCACAGTAGTAGTTGCATTCACACAAAATGTGTGAGGAACTCTCCTGCACATTAACTTGCTCTATGTAAGATCATTTGATTTTACTTTTCAAGACATGTTGCAATATTGTATGATAGTTGATTGTTTGTTTAGTTTTATTGCTCAAAATTTCAAATGTCTCAGTGTAGTTGTAATTCTTGTTGCTTTTTCTCTTAAAATTACAAATAGCTACTATTTTTACTCCTAAATATTACACTGTGAAATATATTATTTCTATATTAAGTTGATTTTTTATGATGCTAAAATTAAAAAAAAATAATTGAGGAGGATTGCAGAAGTTATCGTGCAGAATGTACACCTTCAAATCCAAAGTCTATAATTACATTAGCCAATACTATGTGTAAATTTATTTTCACTGTATGAGTAGTATTGGAATAATCTATTACAGAAGTGACAAGAAGGAAATTAGAACAATATTTGTTTTAATTCATTCTTTGTTGTTCTCTCACTATAATTTAATACAGTTTTTCTTGCATCATAAAATGTTACACTGCTTTGAATCGAAATTTGAAACTTGGCTATATTTAATAATGTTAAACTTTGATGTAATATATACTTTTAAATGTGTAGTGAAATTATATCATTAAATTGAATTGCATTGACACTATAGAATATAAAAGAATAATATTTTTGACTGATGTAATCAAATGTGTCAGATTAGGTAGTAGTATCGGATATAATTCTAACATTATTTACTAACTTTGACAATATGTATCATTAATTTATTCTGAATTTCTTTTCAGAGATACTTTTACAGATTTGCTTAGTAGCAATGATCTCTCTGCAGCAGATTCACTAATGATTGATATAGCAGAACTTGATTTCTTACATATACTTGCAAAAATTTGTTTTCATTGTCATTTTTCAGGTAAGTTCACAGTTATTTGAGTTATTTAAGAATCTGAGTACATAATTTCTATAATATATATTTATTTAATCTTTTGGATTTTACTTCCCCCCCAAAAAAAATTATATTTCACATATTATAGTTCTCATAACAACAGTGTTTCCCTAGAATTAGCTCTTTGTGGTCATTTTCTTATTTCTTCCATTATTGGTTACTATGATAATGAATACAGAATAGGGACAACTACTTTTATTGTCAAAATTTCAGTTGAGAATTGAATTCCTTTGTATTCAGAAGATTTGCTGTATTTAACTTCTTGTATTTATATATCTTATATGTAGAGAGAGATAGATTATATTAATATTTTCTATCTTTATATCTATATTTTTTACTCATTTTTAGTTTTTTTAGGATTTTTCTTCTGTGTAACATTTCTTACAACTAATTCTGATATTATAAAATAGTCTGTTATATTAATCTACAATATATACAGGTACTTACAAGAACATATTAATCAAATGATTTTAAAGAACCTGATCAAAAAATATAGAGTATAAATAAATGATGGATAATATAAGTTAAATCTCTCAGTTATTTAAACATTAGATATTTTCCTGAAATAATATAAGTCAGAAAAGAGATTAGTCTTCTGCTTGTCTACTGTACCTCAGAATCTTGCTGCTTCGAGCATAAGCACAATTCTGTGCTGTAAAAGGAGTAAAAATGGCATAAACATGGCAGTAGAGTATAAAGACTGTTAGGGATTATAAACTTTATGTTCACTATAATGTCAATAAATATGTCAGTAATGACGTTAATCGTATTTCTACTGATATGAGGCACTGTTATCACAATACTGTGACTATGTATTCATTGGCTAGAAAAATAGTAACTACAAAGTACAAATCCATGCCTATGAATGTTTACAATAGCAAGAGTTTAATGCAGAGAAGCTACACTGAAGTAAAGCTCAATTCCTGATAAGAAGAAAGAATTTATAGTTTACTGATAACAGATTATTGTGTCAGTAGTTGCTTTTGTACATTTAATAACAAATAACAGAGATTAAACAACAAGTTTATTGATTTAACATTTCACAATAATAAACCTGAAAGGTTTTAAACAATTCCTCCTAACATTTTGAAAAATCAGAAATACAAAGAGATATAGGATTAGCATTTATGCAAACTTTAAAATAAATATTAATTAGTCTTAAAGTTTGCAGTTACCTAACATTTAAAATGAATCTAATTTTAACAAAAGTGTGACATACATAGAACTAAATTACAAATATAACTCCTCCGTTAAACAGTACATTCAGTTGAATTGTTAAAAATCAAAGGAATGAGTGCTATTCAAGAAAGTAGATAGGCCAGCATTCTTTAACCCATTCACGACCATCTCATGGACATGACGCAGTGATTCCACTCTTATCAGCCCAGTTTTGCCTCCATGTGAAGAGCTCAGGTTGATATTGAGAGATCAGCGCCACATATGCATAATCAGAGATCGGAACATTTTATTTGAATTTTTAAATGCTAGATTTAATTACTAGATGGCATTAAACAGCAACGGTTTTCACAATGGTTAACTCATATAGCATGTACGTGCTGGTCCTCAAGGAGTTAATGAGAAAATAGTAGTTCTGGAACATTAGCAAACAAAAATGAGTAAGGCACCATTATGCCATTCGGAGAAAACAGCCAGAGGTAGGAAACCCCACAATAATGATCAGCTAGCTAGAATTTGTATTTGTTCCCACTAGTGTGGCATATCCACACATACTGTCTTTAGCTGTAAACTGAATTAATGAGGTTTTAATTTGCATGTAATGGCAGTGTATTAAATCACAGCTAGATTGAAAATGATTTTCACACTGAAAGAATCAAATTTTATGTAAATGAAATAAAACTGTTTTAAATAAGTTTTGCTTTGCAAGAATTAGTAAACATGGCAGCAGGAATAGTATATAAGTTTAATTACAGATTGAATTACATGAATATTGTCATAAATATTGACATAGCTCCCAAAGAGTTGCTGCAATATTATTGAAAATTGCATAAAAATAAAAATTATTTTTTGCTTGTATAGAATTTGTATTCTTACAAAAAAAAAAAAAAAAAAAAAAAAAAAACTAATTTCTTTTTAAATAAAAATTGCAATAGCGTTCTTGCAAAGTATAGTGTTTAATGCTTCTACATATTGCCATCTAGGATACTCTAAGTGCATGTATGGATATGAAAGCATTTCATTTATTTAGAGCCCTAATTGGAATATTTAAGATTTTGTATCTTTAGAATGAATTGAAAATAAAGTATGTGTAACTAAATATTTGCATACATACACCTAAATAAAGTAACCATGTTTTAATTATAATATTTATTATAATATTTTAATAATTATATATATTTATAATATATTTAATAAATATATATAATTGTTATATGTATTTTACTAATTATTATATTTTACTAATAAGTTGTTTTTGTCTTTGTCCTATTTAATTTTTAATATTATTTGATTTTGCATGCCAAAGTTATTGATTATGTGGTATTAAATGTTACTTTTGTATGATAGTTGTAGAACAGCTTGGTACCAGTGCCTCTCTATACAGTCGCTCCATCCAAGATGATCATGTTTGTCTTCTAGTCAAATTAATGGTTAGTGTTCTTATGTTTAACTTTGTTATAAATGGTTTTATTTATGTATTTATACTGACATGTTTTCCCTTTTCCTTAGAACCAAAATAACATAGGAATTGAAGCCAAGGGATCAAACCCAGCTCTAATTGTCAGCCTTTTAGAAGAAATTAAAACCATATTTTGTCCAACAGATGAAGAAATTTCTTAACTGCGTATTAAGAAAAGTTGGTGATGGCCTAATTTAAAGTATTACGTGGACAATAATCTTGATTATCAATATCTCTTTTGTATGTAATACTGCATCTGTATCCATGTGCACATCAGCACAAATTTAACCATTCCTATTAGTTAATATTTTGTTCAACAAAAGAATTTTCAAAAATCTAGTATTTCATTTAAAACTTTTACATTTGATATTTCCCTGGTATTTATTCTTTTATAAAACAATAAATGATGAGTGATTAAGAGTATAGCTGAAAGATATATTTTGTTAAATATATGCTCTTAAAAAAGTGCCATTTTTTACTCAAGTGTCTGTTGAATATCTAAAACATACTCACTTTTGATTACTATTGATTTTCTCATACTTAAATTAGCTGTGCTTAGTGAAACATTTATTCTTGTTATAAAAGTCTGTTGTATATAAATTATGGTTACAAATAACTTTTAATGCATAATATATATTATACTTCTGTATGTTTTTTTTTTTTGTATTGTATATATGTGTATTTAGTAAATTTATTGTTTTGTACAATTCCTAAGAAGCCCTAAAAATATGGGTAAAAATCAGGGCTTCAAGTCCTTAGTTTTTCATGGCAGAAATTTTGCCAGAATGCATCACCTAAAAAATTATTTAAGCAATGAATACTCTCTTACTAATCAAATATTTTCATAGTTTTGCTTCAAAGAGCCAAGATACAGTTACATGATATAGCATTTCATATTTCTACAACTTTAAATCTATCTTAAAATCTGCTCCGACTGTTATATCCATCTTGTGACTTTATTTGCAAAACATTTCTTTGAAAGTGCATTTTCTCTGCAGGTTGGTTTTACCATTCTTAATACTTAAGTGTAACATTGTATTAGATTCCTGCAGCCCTTTTTTACTCTATATTTTTAATATGATTTAATTACCATCACTACGATTTTAAAGTACTTATTTTTTATTCGTGACTTTTACTTTTTTTTCATGCACATTCCAGTTATCCAAAATACTTATTTTCATTCTGACTTTTAATAATTTTCAGTATACTAATATCAATGGGTAGCATAAAACAGCAATTTTTTTCAGCAATCTGATTTGGTGGAATATGTATCAAATGTTTTTGTATTTTTATACAGAATGTGAATATTTATTTGATCTTGATTGTGCTGTTCACCCACTTCGTATATAATAGATCATTAGTTTTCAATTCATAACTACATTCTGATGTAAAATCAACAAGTTCAGAGGAAACGACTGTAGTCTGAAAGGAGTTGATCTGTCATTATAAATGTAAAGAAATATAAGATAACTATTAAGTATGCTGGCTTTTGAACATTTTAAATTTTTTTTTCAAAGGAATAAGTTTGGTGTCTAATACTGAAATATATTTTTGGAAATGATATTTAGATAATTTTCAAAGATCCTTAGGCATGCTACCACATTATCTCAAATGGCCTGAAGGAGCATTCTATTTTACTTTTTTGAAACTGAGTATAAATATTGGATATATCATGAACTTGTATTGTCTTGACTTGTCTAAATGCTATAAAATTTTAATCATGTATTTAATTTGTTAGTTTTGATTTCAGTCAAAAGTAATTAAAAAAATTGAAATGTTATATAATTTTGAATTATTTGAAGATGTTATAAAAGGTTTTTTAAGAAAAAGATTAATAAAATTTCTTAAATCAAAACTTTAATGTTGTATAAGAATATTTGCAAAAATGAAATATAATACATTTACAAATAGATACCTCACTAACAACATTAAAAGCTCTTATCACTACAATCAAAATATTTATCTGGGAGATGAAAATGTATTTTTATATTTAATATTGAAGTATTGCAAGGATCTCTTCGTATATTGAACTAAAATATATAAATAATTTGAAGCATATTTTAAGTCTGTAATTGGTGCACTTCTCTTTCTTTCGGTCAGATTAGATATATTATGTAAGCACAAAATGGCAACTAAAGCTGAGAAATATTGTTATAAAATATACTCTAGTAAACAGTTGTCTAAACATAAGTTTTTGTTCAATAATAACTTACAATCTTAATCAAGATAAGCATTAGTTACAACATGTGGTGGAAACAATCAGAGATATAAATACCATATATCTAAGCTAAAGAGTGTTGAACGTAAAATCTTGTAATCAAGGGGGTTATTCAAAATTTTAGGTTCTACCAATCATAACTTTCTTTCTCAGAAAAGTCCTTAAAAGAGTTGAAAGACTCCTTTAGCCTTTAAAAATTTTGCTTTTAAAAGCCAGTCTGAACCCTGTCAAGAGATTTTTGGATTGAAGTATCACAGGGAATAAAATCTGCAGACTCAACATCATGCTCTTACCACTTGCCAAAGGAAGTCATGGCAGTATAGTCTGTTCAATCAATGCCCAAATGAAAATGTCTATTGAATGGGGATATGAAACTCAAACACTGCCCTGAAGTAACCAACTGTGACCGTAAAATATATTACAGAGGAGTTGAAGAATCTTAACCAAAATCTTTATTTTTCCTTGTCCTGAGAATTTATTCATTTTTGGCAACTGCTGTGAATTGAACCCAGAGAGTCATTGCTTGAAGTCTCGTATTGTATCCACTAAGCCAAAGGAGGGCATGATAGTAGTCTTATTTGATCTATTTAAAGCTTAATTATTAACATTCAAACAAAACTTTTCTATTTGAAAAGGGTATATGAAGTTCTCAGGCATGAAAGTTTTCCGCTTTTAAGCGGAAATCCGCTTTTTTGACAGCCTTTCCGACTGTCTGAGATCGATACAAATCCGTCGAGAAATCATGATTGAAAAATGGGGGGGGGGGTAATTGAAATCTGTACTGATTGAAATTTGTATCTTCTACTGCGTGTTTTCACTGAGATGTGACTACGCATACTAATTCACTTCCATTCTGATTGGCTCAACGTAGTATATGAAGGCGGGGATACTCTTTCAGGGTCGAATGACGATCGCGTTATGTTATGGATTCCAGATTTGAAAGGGGGCAGCATTATTTCTAGCAGTGCCGTAGCCAGCTGCATTATGTACTAACGGTCTTCGGGAAAATAGTTTGCATGTGCGTTATATTTTGGATTACCGTGTTTTACTTCTGAGAGCGGCTGTGTTTAGAAGAATTTATGATGGAAGTCAGTGAAAAAGATGAACATAAAATTTGTACCATCGATGCTGCGGAAAAAAATAAATTTAAATTTGAATGGCTAAACAAATCTGTAGTTATAGATAATCCAAGTACTGCTGAAAAATGTGAAAAAATAACCGTCAAGGTAGGAGATTATATTAGAAAAATTGAAATAAGTGGAAAAGTCATTTGCAGACTTTGTTCTGATACCATTTATTACGGAAAAAGAGGATTTGCTGCTATATCAAGTCATATAAAGACCAGTAAGCATGCATCAAAAGTGCAGTCTAAAATGACGAATTATGTTTTACCTGCTAATTTTTTTGGTGTCCCAAAGTCGTCATCGTCTGTGATTCCATCTGTATCTTCAACTTTAACCCAGCAACCTGTTAATGTTCCTTTGTGTGATACGATTACGTATGCACAATCCTTAGTGTTGGGTTTACTGGCTGAAAATAATTTGCCATTTACTATGTCTCCAGTATTAATTGATTTAGGTAAACTTCTTGCCAGTGACAAAAAGGCACTAAACCACTTGGAAATGTCAAGAACAGCAGCATCCTATAAAATGTGTTATGGTTTAGCAAAGACATTTACAGAAGAAACAACAGAAAATTTACGACACTCCAAGTTTTCTTTAAATATTGATGAAGCTACTAGTAATAACTTTAAAAGAGTCCTGTCTATTTTGGTCAACTATTTCTCATCTCTTCAAAATAAAGTAGTAGTTGAACATTTAAAAAGTATTAATATGACTAAAGTTTGTTCAGAATCTCTATTTAATGAAATAGAAAGAATTTTTAAGGAACTTAACATTCCATGGGATAATGTAATGTCAGTTCTCATGGATTCATGCAGTGTAATGCGGGGATCAAAATCTGGCCTGGAAACTAGAATACGTGAGAAAGCAGTCCATTTGCTAGATGTGGATGGTGATTCTTGTCACCATATTCATAATGCAGCTAAAAGATTTTGCAAGCCATTTGGAGGTCATGTGGAAAAATATTTCAGTGATATCTACTACGATTTCAAATGGTCTTCAGATCAAAGGGAGTTCTTAATGGAAATATGTCTCATATTGGGAATTAAATTCAGTGCTATAGAAAACATGGTGTCATTCAGATGGCTATCATGTTATGATGTTTGAGTCATTTGAGAATATATCATGCTCTTTCAGTGTTCTACTATGCTTTTCTCTCTCCTAATGATAAAGCTGTGTATTTCTCTATTTTGTCTGCCATATACAAAGAAAAAAGTGTTAGTGCTGAAGGTAAAAAAAGAATAAAAGAAATACATAAATATCTTGCTGGGAAAAAACTTACTCCAAAAGGAGTATGTATGAAGAGGAGAATTTTGCAAAAGCTGTTTTTCGAAAGAATAAAAACACAGCTTATATTACATTTTTATACTGCTGTGTTACCACTTCTAAAAAAGTATGTATGTTTGTTTCAAACCAAGGAACCGTTAATTCATAAACTTTATGATGAACAAGAACAGTTGTTTATAATTTTTTTATCTTTCTTTTTGAAGCAAGAAGTTTTAAAGGACAAATGCATCAATCAGCTTCTTTCTTTAAATGTGTCTTCAGAAGAAAATATGCTGAAAAGACACAAAATGTTTTTAGGTGTTTCAGAATCAATTGTAACAAAAGATATGCAGTGTACTGCAGTAGTAACTTTTTTAAAACAAGCTAATGAGGCATATGTGCTATGTGCACAGTATTTGCAAAAGAAATTGCCTCTAGATAATTGTCTTCTAAAATGTATTTCAGCTATTGATCCATTTGCTAGAGGACATTCTGTTACGATTGACAGATTAAAAAAATTGCCAAAATTAGTAAAAAATATTTTAACAGAAGAGGAAAAAACAGAATATTCACTAGACGTTCAACTTTATCAAGTAGATAAATCTCTGCCATCTTATCTGGATCAAGATGGAAATATATTACGGATTGATGTATGGTGGGCCGCAGTATTTTCCTTGTGCAAATATAATGCTCTTTCAAAAATGGTTAGAGCACTATTAAGCTGCTTCCATGGTCCTCAAGTTGAAAGTTCTTTTAGTAGGATGGGAAATGTATTAGATAAAGAATCAAGCAATATGAGAATTGATACCTTTTCATCAATTCAAACTGTAAAATACAAATTTTTAAGTCAAAATACATCTGCAATTAATTTTTTTAAGAAAGAAGACTTCTTACATGAATCAATTAATAAAAAACTATGTCTAAATATGAAAAACTCATATCTAGAATACAGAAAAAAGATGAATTAAAAAAAAAAAAAAAAAAAAAAAAAAAAAGAGCAGCTAAATGCCAGTAAAAATGTGTACAACAAAAAAGAAGCTAATAACTTAAATAAAGAGAAAACCATCTCAGACTTCTTCATAAAAGAAGATTAGAGAAATTAGTTCACAAAAAGCCCATAAAAAAAGAAAATTAATGTAGTCTTTTATATTATATAGCTTTTTATTTTTAAATCTTTTAACCAATTTACAATGTTTAAAAATGTTTCAATTTTTTAGTATCTGAAATAAAAAGCATTCCTTTTCGCATTTGCTGAAGAACTTCTTTCATCAAGAATGTTACATATTATTCTATCAAGATTTCGTTTTCGTAAGGTTATTTTATTGTTGTGTATATTTATAATCATAATTTTAAAAATCAAACAGATTTTTTTCATCTTGCATGCATGTAGGGATTTAGAACTTGTAGTTATTAAATATGTTAAATAAGTTTTTAGCCTAATTGCTTAAAAACTTATTTACTAGAAACTATTACATACTTTGGTATTTGCTGATATATTGTGTTAGCTAAACACTTGACAATATTACGGAATACATTAGAATCATTTTAAGTTTTCTGACTCCAATTTTGTGTTAATCCTTTAAAATAAATATTGTGACCGAATTTCATTATTTCATTTTACTATCCAGTGCAACTCTACTCTCAGTGAGTTTAATTTGTAACATTAAGTTTGTGTACAAAACATTCTTTTTTGCATATTATCAAGAACCTGGTACTACTATGGTAAGAATTTTCTTTTGTGTATTATCCTACTGATGTGTGTATGTATGTAGATATATAAATGTAATACTGAATCATATCGTGAAAAAGAGTTATGTAAGAGAAAATGTAATTATCTTCCTTAAATTTCCCCCCCCCCCCCTGGGCTTAAAAAAAATTTCAGCTTTTTTTGTCATTGTCCACTTTCATGCCTGAGTTCTAAATAAAGAAAGAAGATAGATACAAAACCTAAAAATAGAGAAAATTTTTAAGGTTATTTGGTAACGAAATAATAAGTTTGAAATCCATTGGAATATAAACAAACAGATACAAATTGGACATAAAGCAGTTTTTGCAAATAATCGTTTACTAAAAAGTAAAGTAAATATCTAGAAATTGTAAAATGCAGATATCTAAAACCCTAATGAGACCAATTATACATATGTATCTAAAACCTGGGTGTTATCTAACAAAGATAAAAATATACTAAGAAGCTTTGAATATAGAATAATAAGAAGAATGTTTGGAGCCACATATGAAAATAACTCATGAAGAAGATACGGCCATGAAACAGAAACACTGATTAAAGGCAAAAACATTTTAAGATATATTAAGGCTAAGAGAATACAGTGGATAGGACATGTAAAAAGAATGAAGGAAATTGACATGTCTAAAAAGATTGAGTGGAAAACTTTATAACAATAGAAAACGAGGATGACTGAAACTGAGATAGACCAAGTTGAATACCAAAATAAATTTAAAATAAAAAATTAGAAAAGGAAATCAGGAGAGAAAGCCATAGCCCACCAGGGACTGTAGAGCTATTAAAGAAGTAGAAGATATGAAGTTGTAATAAAAGTTGTAGAAGTACATACAACTATACTTTAATACATATTTAAATACTTTAATCATCTAAATCTAATTTTCCCATATATTTCAAACTTATTTGCTTCTGCAACTGTGGTAAATCGAACCCACAGAATCATTATTGTGATTATCACTCTCTAACCAGTCCTCTTATGATTATTCTGGTAAGTATTTTTGATTATCAATATTTTCAGAACTAGCCAAAAAGAAAGTCTTTTCATGTTTTTAATGAATGGGAATGGTCTTTAGAAGGTTGGGTAGAGACAAGTTTACAACTGAAAATGAAATCTAACAAATGCAAGATTGTACTTAAAATAAATTATTCATGTAACGAACTTTGTGTACTCCAACTTAGATTACATGAGTATAAAGCCAACAGCCTGTACAATTTTGCAAATATTTTCCTTGTTAGTTAACCATTTATGATGTAATTAAACTTGGTGAGGTAGGAAGGGGGGGATTTAAAACCAAATATAATTCAGGTTGCATAATGACTAACTTTTGCCTTCATTAAAAAAGTAAGGTTTTAGAGTTACAATTGGATTAGACAATTACTCTAAAAACTTGGAACACAGATTTTTTCTTGATATATCGACAATGCATGAAGATTTAGAGAGCATTGGAAAGAATTATTTCACAGTTTTCCTGTTATTATGAGATTTGTTTAAATGTAACCACCCCACTTTATTCATGTCAAATGTGTAGAGCACTAGTCTTTGATACTGGAATTCTTGTGTTCAAATCCCACTGCAGGACTGAATGTTCATAATTGGCTTTAAGTAGTTGGTCTTGATCTCAGAAGTCCTTGTTTAGCAAAACAGTATACTGTAGTGCTCCAAATCAAACCAAACAGCTCTATGATTGGTCGTGTAAGATAATGAACTTTTGCTACAGGGGTGAATTAAACTGGGACCTACTTGCTTAAAGCCAGATCCGAATGATTAGAAACATATAAACCTGCAGTGCGATTTAAACCCAATGTGGAAAAGTGATATCCCAAACACTAGACATCCGCAAAAGTTTCTACTTACAAAGTCATTAATTAGCCTTTGAAGGCTTCTTTAAACAGATATAATTTTAATTGATTTAATCCAGTGATGATAGGTTTTATTTTTTCTAAAGCCAAAAAAAATATTTTATACTTTTTAATAAACAAGAAAATTTTATTACCAATTGCAGAGAATAATTTACAAAAGGAAAATGAACTCATAATATAAAATATAAACATACATAAAATAAAACTACTTGATAATTATCTGCATGGTAAATATTTTTTTTAAATTTTATACAATCAGTTATTACATGCTTACCCTTGCTTGTCTTTAAGATGAACAAAATATCAATTAAGAGCTCTATACGCACAATATTCTTGTCCCATATGTGATTGTTTACACATATGCTAATAATTGACTTATATATATTGTAATCAACATTACTCCAATGAAATTTTTAAGTTAAAAATGTAAGCACCTGACAAAAATCTTAATGTATAAAAAGCAAAATCTAAAAGAGCATTGCTCAAAAATCAATTTATTTGTCCCCATCCTCCAAAAATTCTGCTTTTGTTTCAATTGACTGTGTGGCTGATTTTTCCTCAGTAACTTTTTGTCATAAGTTGGTGTAAAATAACATGTATCCTTTTATCTTTTAATATATCTTCTATATTTTTGTCAAAAATGAAGCTTTTAAAATTCAATTTTTGTCTTGTATAAACTGTCCCATTCTGCATTGCTATGGGGTATTGTTAAAATACAAAACATACCTATTAAAATTTTCTAATGTTTTAAAGTTCCATCCATCTACAAACCACTTGATGACAACAGCAGACGATATAGCTATGGTGCGGGGAGAATTATCTTTTGCATTGCGAACAGATAATGCTCATATGTATTCAACTTTGCCTCATCACAGATTATAGAAAATTTTATTATTGTGAGATTATTATTTTTTAAAATTAACTCTAAACTGTATGGTTTGCCTTTTTTTAATACCTTCTTCAGTGTGCTGTCAATGTAGTCCACCAAGTATGAACTGTTGTTTCAGATTCAGGGTCTAGCAGGCTATGTTACAACAGATGAAGGATTATTTAAGTCAAACAGAATGTGCTGTATGTTTCTTCAAAGTAAATAGAAAGAAAAGTATTTTGTAATTTTATTTCTCTGGAATTCTCAAGCTAGTGTGAATCTCCAAAATTCCAGAATTTTCCTAAAGCACAAATACTTCTACATAAAATTAAACTCCTTAATACAATAGTCCTACTTAGCATTAATTGGCACCATAGGCAATGATTCCTTGCTAAGGACCCTGGGGTATAAAGTCTATGTCCCAATTAAGTGGTCATTCTTAGGTTTGGACCGTTCGACTAGTGTTTGGTTCCCAAGCATGCTTAAATACACAAGTAATATCAAATCATCTTATATCTATCCACTGACAGGATGAAAGGCTGGTAAACCTTACATACACACACATATGTAATATATTGAAATTATTAACTTTTATTTCTCTTAAAAATTCTCATCTTTCCCATTTTTATTCCTTCAAATCTATTTTCCTAGTCACAAAAATTTCTTAATTAAAGGAGTGTCTGTAACTTTAAATTCTTTCAACCCATTGCCTTCTCATCAATAAATACAAATTTTCTGCCACTCTCCATACTTTCCAGCTGTCCCCAGTTCACTTTTCAATTATCTAAGTTCCTGTCTGACTGTTAAATTCACTAAATTGCCAGTTCCTAGGGAAAGTATCTGGGGTCTAACCCTGTAATCCACTCATACTTTCATTATTCTATCTTCTGCCTTTGACTGTGAAACAATTGTTGTTCTCTTAACTCAATAAAGGTTTAAATTCTTTTATGGACTCGCCATTTAATTCAATAAGCCAGTTGCTTAGGTTTCTACTTGCCTGGGCAAGTAAATACAATAGGGGCTATAATTTCTATTATGACTGGCAAATACATTGCACTGGTTTACACACATTTATAGTATTATGTATGAAGTGCATTATTAAACTGTATACAGAAACCCAGACTTCTAAGAAAAATTATTTTATAAACTCTGTATTTCAAATAAAACACAAACAAACTACATATTGTAAAATTTTTTATTTTTATGAAAGTTGGAGTCACTGAAAATCAAAACTTGAATTTAATTTGAATGCAAAATTCACAAGTGGGGAAAACAAATCATAAGTATAAAGACTTGGCAAACATGCAAACAAAGGATGTTTCGAACTATCTTTTTCTGCCAAAGAAAATTTCATCACTTCTGTCAAATCTAAAAATTTACCATTTTTCAAAATATAACAATTTGAATCCTACCAGTATAGGTAAACTTTAACTTAAGACCACAAGTCAATGAAATCAATACAGTATGGATGAGTAGGAACACATTATGATTGAATCTCTTCATATACAGAAAACCGATCAATTTTTACATTGCATTACATTTGTGCAGTACAAATATTATATTAATGCCCATGTTCTATAAACACAGTTGCTGCACTATATGCACACTTCAAAGGAAAAAAAATTCATAAAGAAATATAAATGACAAATTGTACTGAAAACACAAAACAAAATAACTAAGGATAACAATCAATCATTCTAAAGAAAAAAGTTACTAAACAAAGTTTTAAAATCTATGATAAACCTCCTTACTTTTTTCCCTTTAAAGTACAACTGTTTAATTTTCTAAAGGAAGGCCCCCCCCCCAAAAAAAAAAAAAAAAAAAAATCCCCAGGAATGAAGGGATCATATTCCTGACAATTTTTAAAAATAAATGCTAAATATCAGCTGAGGCTTTAGTCAAACTGATGCCATATTTTAATTAAATTTAATCCCAGTTACCACCAAGTTTAAAAGAACAGGAATTAATAGAACAATGTGTTTTGCAAATCAGTGGCAAATATGGAATTATTTCAGGCTTAAAATTAACTATATTCTTGGAAAATCTTCTCTTCATCCATTTAATATTGAACCATCTGGAAAGTTCTGCAGGTTTTTAATAAATTATAATATTAAAGTGATGAAAATCAGAGTGAGCAAGGTCTAATGAAAGACAGGGGAGGGTGGCATAAAAACAAACCTGTTATACTCAGACTGCTTACAATATGGGGCTGAACTCCCGATGAAAAAAAATACCTTGATGATTAGTCAGTTCTGAACACTTCGCTTTCTCATTTTAGAACTACCATATAAAAACAAAGTATTTTTTCAAGTTTAAGCTCAAATTAGTGGCTACAATTTATAATATTCAATTTCATTGTAGCCTTATGATATAAAAACCATTTAAGATTTTGTCCACTCCCTTGAGATGTTGCTAAAAATTCATTGTTTGGCTTATCCCATGTTTTTTTTTCTTATATTATATAGAACCTACTTCTCATTTTTTAGTACTAAAATATTAAAAAACATAGCTTTACTTTGTAAAAAAAAATTAGCATATCATAATTCTAGTACATATATTCTACTCTGTAAAGTATTAGGTATCCAAACTTCATTATAATTTATATATCCAATTTTACATAAATGATCATGTACTGTATTGAAGTATTGTATGTCTGAAATATTTAGGGGCTAGACAGTTCCTGGACTTATGGATTATAGAGAGGATTTTTAAAGGATCATTGTTTACACGGGATAGTTTAATTATGCAGGAAGGATACCACCTTTAAGGCTGAAGTTTTCTCAAACCACCTTCAAAATTACTCATAAGAAAAATTACTTAGTAAATATACAACACAAATTTTGTAAGCAATCTGCAAAACTATTCCCCTCCCTTTCACTCTTTTTTTTTTTTTTTACATAAGAATCTAATATAATTAATTTATAAACTGCAAAACTTTTTGGATGACTCAATATATCTTTTCAAATGCTTTCAAAGTGACATTGGATACACACACAAAAGAAAAAAAAAAAAGCATTATACATAAAACCAGAGCCAGAGAGACTTTGGAATAGCAACAAATATGTTGAATAATAAACAAGACAGACTATCAACATATAATCATCTCAAATAATACATTAATTTAGCAATTGCAAGTTCAGGGAAGGATCAAAGATAACAATCTATGTATTCTTACCCATCACACTGACAATGAACTTATTTACTCCAACACACAAATCTAAATAAAGCAGATTTATGAATTTTATGAAATACAAAGAGTGACACATTTAATAACAGATGATATAATGCATTTATTTACATAATTAAATATGACAAATCTTATAACATTTTTAACAAAATGTGTGAAATTTGCTTATTGGTTCAAAGTAAATGATTTAAAAAGATATACCCATAATTTTGATTTCAATGGAATTCTGTTGCGAATAGGAATTTCAATAAGATAGCATCTTAAAGAAAACCACATATATTACTCTGTAATTTAGCTCATATGACAACTGCTTTGATATTAAAGTAATATAAAAACAAAATAAACATTCATTTTCAAATTCCCACTATGTATTTAACTACTTAGTAACAATTGATATACATAAAAATTAAAATCTACAATATTGTTTTCATATCTATTCTTTGCTTTTACATATAATTTTTAGAAAACTACAAAAATTCACAAGGTAGTCAACCACTTCATACCTCACCGATCTAATAACAATCATGATAGTTATGTGTGGAGAAACACCAGGAAGTGTGATTTGTACACATTAAATATCTTAAAAAAATTAGCACTGGATATCAACTAAACTCAAAAACACAATGCAAAATAATAAAGACAAAATATAGTACTGGCCTATAAAAAAACTTTAGACCTAATAATCAAAATCCAAATATATATAGTTTTTTAACAACTTCTTTACAGTAAAATTAATATATGTGTACAGCAAATTTATTGTAAAAATTATAGCAACATTCTTATGATTAAGTCACAAATTTTTGTGTTTATGACTTTCAGGTATGCTAATTAACCCTCTGACTGAAGAACTAATATAGATAGACTTATTCGATGTTGTTTCTGCTGATAAAAACATACACATAGAGCTTGTAAACTATGATTATCAATTGCAACAATCCTATGATCAATTTGCTACTTGAAGTCAGTGAGTCCAAATCAACTGAATAGACGACTTATACACTCTAAGCCCTTGACAGTCAGAAGGTTAAATACATGGTAACTTTATTAAACATTTAACAACATTCAAGAAAATAATTAAATTGAATGATTTAATACTTAGCACTTAAATTAGCATTGATTTCTACCACATTTATCACACACATTATTTCTTTTCTGATTAACAAGACAAACATTATTAAGAGCATACCTTGAAATAAAGCCAAATAGTATCTTTAAGTTCATGACTTGCAAAGAAATCATGAACATAAACAATTTTAAAATCATAAGAATATGCAATAAGGCAATGCATCTTTTTATTGGTTAAAGCTAAGTTAAATGATTTAAAGTTTTTTTCCTAATTGTTTCTTGTTTTAAACTTTAATGTCCCAAAGAAATTTTAGAAGTGATATAGTTTAATATACACTGTCTTGATGATTGGTAAAGTACACTAAACACCAAACTTTTACAGTGACTTTGCTAAATCCAACTTTACAGAAATTTCAAACACAATAAAATTAACAATGGCCAAATTTTCACAATGGCTTTGTTAAACCCAATTTCATAGGACATTTATTTTCAAAATAAAATTAAGAGTCCAGTACTTAATATTTTTGTGACTTGTGCTGAGAAATAAAATATAAAAGTAAAAATCATAAGACTAGAAAGATAATGATTGGGGATATTAACTTTCCCAAAACATTGTCAGAGCTTTTAACACTAGAATGCCAAAAACATCAGAATAGTCTATGAATAAAATAACAATAGACAGTTTTATATCATGGTTGTTGTTAACAGCTTACTAAAAACAAATTTATCTAGATGTCTTTGATAAATCCAACTTCACTGGATACTCAATTTCAAGAGGAATAAAAATTAAACTTCAGTACTCAACATCTTTTCCATCTGAGCATAAAAAAAGTTAGAAATCATCATATTAAAATGGTTAGGGAGTTAAACTTCTTAAAAACACCTGCCAGAGCTATTACTAGAATGTTGGAAACCTAGCTATTACCCATGAAGTTGGCTGTTTTTCATAATTTGGCAGATCACAAGAGAAATACTCAAATCTGCATTATATTGTAAAATTTGTTCTTGCTTTTACGTGATATTTTTATGCATACAGTCAAGAGTAGGCCTATATTCATTCTGGAAGTGAAAGGAGCATCTAGAATAAAATGTACAAAAACAGCAGATAAAACAAGAGAAGAAAAGAGGAGTCAGTATGGAAAGCTTCTACAATGGGAATTAATAAAACAGATTTTGCTTTTAAACTCTAAGTAATTCAAGACTGAATCATATGCTCATTTCATATTTAAATATACATATATAAACAAGTTGGTTCTAGCCTAATTAGCCATGATGCTGCAAAATTAACACTAAAGCTCAAAACCAATTAACCAACCATGCACATTTACATATCAACAGAAATGATTAATCATTAATTTAATTTTACCATTACTCAACAAGAAAAATTTTTTTAAATAAAACTCAAATTCCAGCTCAATCAAATTGATACCAGGGCTTATTCTATATGTACCATGTATTGGTAGCTAAAATAAGGAAGCAGAAAAAATCTACTAGTGTTCTTTATTCCACTGACAATAATACTTTTGTTCATATCATTAAAAAAATAATGTTTTTTTTTTTTTTTTTATAATGCCTATTTTTCTTTCAAATACTTTAATTTATTGAATTTTACTAATGATCACTAAAATATTTTTAACAAATTTAAATGCACTTACAGATAACTGAGGTTTGAATAGTGGTATATTTTTGCATTATTATATACACATACACAGGATTTATTTATAGGTTAGAGGCAGCCAAATCATTACAAGCAGTCAAACATCTAGAACTGGCCCTGTTAATACCAATCAAGCAATATAAGTACCTGATTATCAAATGAGTTTGAATAAGCTAATAGTATAATCATACATTTTGTCATATTGTCAAAATGACACTGTTCAATAATCTAGTTATACAAGAGGCAATGATTTACTTGCCTAAATATTTCCTAAATAAAACTGCATTGCATGTAATCAGAATTTAGAAGCTAGTTATATTAGAGGGGAAAGTGAAAAATTTCAGCATGATACAGAAAAAAATTGAAGTTTTATATAACAGATTAACAAAATAGTCTGCCAAAGCTGTTTTGTGTGTTCAAGATTTATACAATAAAATTTAATTTATGCAGATATGTTATATTAATTTTTTATATAACTTCATATCTACATATTTAACACTGTTTCTTATCCTATCACTATGATTAATTATAATTGAAAATTTAATAAATACATGATAAATATTTGAAGCTGTAACCTACCAAAACTTCATGTAATTCAATGCAATTATTCAGAAAGAGGGGGCAGGGAAGGTGAAATTTCCTAATAAAGTGACTGAAATTAAAAGACAAGAATAGTTTTTGAAAAATTCATTATACATTTTAGTCACAGTTTATCTTATTGTTAAGAGTGTACCCAATTTTCATTTTCAGCTTTGATGCTCATGTACACAACAGTGAAGGATCTTCACATCAAATGCTACTGCTATACATAAAAGATAAATTTAGATTTAATGCAAGCACTTTGGCTAACTTTCTGAACACAAGCAACAATGCAAGTGAATAACTTGATTCTAATGGGAAATTTAGACCTCTACAGCAATCAGAGGACATAACTTTTTTACCTTTGATAGGAAAATAAACAATATGGGTGCTACAAATTTATATTAGTTTTAAAGATAACATGAAAGTGAAATTCTTTTTCATAAAATTATATCATTCAAATGAAGTTAAGCTTCTGAATGCATAAATTTATTCAACAAAATCATGGAAGTATAACTACCTTCTTGACTGCAATAAATTACAATATAATCATAATCTGATCACAACAGAGTCCAAATCGATGTGTTTTAAAACTCTCAAAATTATTATGTACATATTTATACACTAATATACAAACTTATACAGTTTAGAAATAAAAAACATGTATAAACGTACACACACACTCAATTTTTTTTTTAAATGTTTCCAAATTATATCATTTAGTTAAAATGGTATGAATGGTAAATGATAAAGTAAAATCCAAATTCCCATTTTGTAAAAGACTGAAGCATAACAGGAAAAAAGGAGCAAATTTTTAAAGAATTCCAAGTAATCCATCCAACAAATGCAAAGTATTATATACGAATAACATATTATACAGCAAAATCTTGATTTCTCTAGCAAAAAGTTCTTGAATATGATGAAGGTAGTAATCAAATACCTCATTTATAATTTTTTTTTTTTTTTAATGCTGGAGGAAGAAAATGACAAAACAAAATTTTTGACAGACATACTACTGATGAGGGCAATCTTTCTTATCAATATCCTCACACAATTTTGATATCAAAGGAATTGATATGATAGCATTAAGGCAAAATGCTGTCTAAGACAGACTTTTCCAAACTGCAAGGGATTAGTATTGATGAATGATAGATAAAAGCCTTCATCAATAGCAATGACACTTGTGTTTTGAAATCTCCACTCGATGACATACAGTTTGAACCTTCAAAATCCCTATGAAATATAAACCAGTTTATATCATTATGCTGAACAAAAAAACCTTTTAAAGAGGAGAGTGTCATATATACATCAGTCCCAAATGTCATCAGCAGCCAGGTGGTGCATTACTACTTATAACATTGATCTACTATACCACTGTAACAGCATACCACCAAGTAAGAAGATAAGTAAAAATATGGCATTAAGTGCTGATACACATATGATACAGCCATTCCAAAGGGGTTAAATGTTCAACTAACTATAATAGATTTAATTAAAAAAAAAAATGGTCCATTTCACAGTCATTCCAGATGCATGGATAATAAATTCTTTGAAATGATAAATATAAAAATAATGAACAAAGATCAATCTGTCAGCAAAAAAAAATTTGCCACTTTATGATAGTACTGATAAGTTGAATCTTATAGTTCTTTATAACTCACTTAAGAGTTGCATTTAAAGTTGCATGTATGATATTGCAAGAGAAAAACTGCTTTGTTGAAAGTAACCTCATTGGTATTTACATATTTCATTATATTCACCAATTATTTTCTGCACTTAAAATGATAATAAAGTAAGTTACTGGTATGAGCAGTATGATATAGAACTTTGTAACTATGCAGTTTTAAACTTTTTCACATACACAGTGATATATGTTAGAATTTGTACTACTTCTGAAAGCCCTATCTTTGGTTCTGGATTTCCAATTAATAATTTTTAAAGTCTCTGAGAACTTGTACTTAATCCTAAAATAGTTTTGACATTCAGTATTAAGATTTATTTTACAAAGCCTGCAATAAAATAATCTGAAATCAATTATTTCAATGTGGACACAAAACTTTTTACAATAAAATTGTAAAAGCATATTTTAAATGGATTTTTCACAATTTATGCATATATCTTAAATATTTCAAGGCAACAAATTTGATAATTATATTATCAAGTATTTTTAAATTTAAAATATGCCTGAATTCAATGAAAATACAAGATAGTAACAGGATTTCACAAGTGTTGGTCAAACAAGCAAACAACCAATCAATAATATTTAGAATTTTCAAATTCAGGATAGAATGAAAATTAAGTTTGTGTTAAAATTTTTTTTTTCTTTTATTGGGAATTTGGTAGTTACCCTTTAAATTCCTATGATTAGTGGTACTCTATATTTGTGATTGTTAAAAAAAAAAATTAGAAGTCTCATGATGTTGAATGGCAAACTATTTAAAGGACCCCCCCCCAAGATATGCCTAGGTCATTCAAATGATATTGAAGATGTATCCTACAATGGTAATTAAATGAAGCATGTGCTACCTTTAGAGTAACGAAATTTTTAAAAATATGATTTTTCATTTTTAACCAGTTAACTGCTGAATTCCTCATGCAAATTCAGTAATATATAATTCTCATGTAATATATAATTTTTATGAAAAATAAATGTGTACACATGTCAAATGTGGCAAAAGGCTGCATAATACATTTTGAAAGAAGAAAAAATCAAAAGTACAGTAAATAAGATATTTTTATTAAATGAAAAAAATTCATTGTTGTAAAGGGTATTATTGAAAATGTAAAAACTACCCAAAATTAAACATAAACAGGAAAATTTGAAGAAAAACCTTAAATGTGGATTTTTTAAAACAAGGTACCACATGAAGTGGCACTTCACAGGTTAAGCATCAGAAAAGTATGAGAAATATAATAAACTCATTTTATAAAAAGCAATATCATTGCAGATATAACTTTTATACCTGAAAATATTTAACCTGTTATTATTAAAAAAAAAAACAAAAAACTATAGGAATAAGTTAATACCATTGAGCCTAATAAGGTCCACATAAGTGGACTTTTCTGTTCCTCAAAATCTAAATCATCTATTTTAATGAGGTTTTGACAACACTTTTGAAAAGATAAATAACTTTACTTTAAAAAAATTATTAGTAGATTACAGTACCAAACTGAATTTATTTATTCCCCTCAGTCCCAAAATATAAAGAAAACCTTGATATCTGTACCATGTGTGATACACCAGAGATGAGGAGATTATAAAGAAAACATACTACCAAGTGACATTCGTATTACATATTGAAATCCAGTTTTTAATATCAAATGGCAAATGGATTTAAAGAAATGTTTTACATGTACAATATACATATGAACAGCACCATAATGAAAGTTTCAATTGATGTGTATATATATCAAACACGGTTAACTGGTTAACATGAAATGAGGTATATTAAACAGAGACAAATATTTTTTTATTCCTGAGGTTATGATTTTTACTTTGATCTAATTTTTGCTTGTTCTAACATTTAAAATAATGTATTTCATTATGTAAAATAGAGATGAGTCATTCATATAGTTGTAATTTTTATTTTTGCTAGATTGTTTGCTTTTTATTTATTTATTTTTGCATTGTTACCTGGGATGTTATGAAGCAATTTTGTTTCTCTGCTGTCCTTCATTTGCACCATCTTCATTCTTCAATCAGTGGCCTGTTTTCTTGTGTTAAGCATTTGTCCTTTGGATTACACCCTTTTGGAACTAGTAGGTACCTTCATATCTAACAGTTGCTCATACAATATATAGAAAATTTCCCTCCCCCCTTTCTCCAGGAACATGCAGATAATAAACTGAATGCAACTTAAGATACCATTTCCTTTTTAATTTTATGAACAGATGGTGTAGTTTAAAGAGTTTGCACTGGAATTACTGTGATAGACATGAATAAACTAACACTCACTTTTAAAACATTTTATATACATATTTAAATAGTGTATGTCATATGATATACAGAGAAAGCACTTAAAAGAAAACCACTCTTTTGTACCTGATATTTCAATCAATTAGAAAAACTACCAAATTTTAAACTAATAAAATTTGATAGAAAAATTTCTAGTGAATATCAAAGAGCAATGCATGAAAATATATTGCTTGGTGAAAACAAAATGGTGCAAAAAAATTATAATTTGTATTTAACAGTATTACAAAAAATTATAAAATTATTAAATTTGAACTTAATTACATGTTGATATGTGTTACAAATCTCAACTCCTGATAAACCAGGAATATGTACAGTAACTACTAAATAGTTACTGAGAAAAATAATTAAATTTTAATTACTAAGAAAAATTATATGCAATTGAATGCAAGGTAGTACATTTTAAGTGGTCCAATTTGCTATCAGCTTGAGCAGTTTCAGTGCCTAGAAATTATACTTTACAAATCAAAGTTTTGGAAGAACTAGAATGAAAGCAAACAAAATAAATTTCATTATAACAAGGAAGTGAAAGAAAAATTAAGAATGTTTCACTGGCAAATTTTTTTTCCTACTACTTTTAAAGAGGGAGGGGGGCATGAGTAGAACAAAGTACAGACAATTTGAATGCCATAACCAAGATTTTTTTTTTCAGTTACACAATACACAATTTAAAAATGATAACTAGATGATCTGTAGCATTACTATCGTACAAGATTAACTTCAATCCTAAGTGAAAAGTCATAAAACTGTCCTACAGAAGCTACCTAAGGTGACTGTAATAAAATCTTAAACATCTCAATTAAATGTAGTAAAAAAAAATAAAATAAACATTTCAACATAATCAACAAAAACAAAATAGCTTTTTTAAACATCTACTCTGAAATATGAAAATCCATAACCTCTTGGTAACTTTAAGCATGTTCAAGTTTTAATAATAATTCTAGAGATTAAAATAAACCAGTAGTAAATAAATTTGACTTAACTCTCAGTGCAACAATACATAAACAAATAGGCAAATTAATACTTTAAAACTGTGAACAAGGTTAAATTGAGGTAATTCTAAATGACATAGGAGTACAATAGCACAGTATTAAATTTAACCACTTCATGTAGTTATTGAACTAGAAAATCCATCTGTGGGAGCCACAGCAGAAGTTACTAAACTTAACAGCATTTTTAAATTGTAAGCATTATATGTAATATCCTGATTATTAATGTACTGAACCTTCACAGGTAAAGAATTAAGTCACATTTTAACAACTTACAAGTTATGGTTGACTAGAAAACCTTGGAAATAAAAATTTATATTTAATATCTCTGGATTTCATGCATACAAAATCTAGTTTTTGAAAAATATTTTTTTTTCTACAAACTTAAAATCATATGGCACCTACATACACACTGGTGTGAAAAAACCATTCAAATTTTTCAGCTTTGTCCATATCAGCAAAATGAGGAGACAAAGACCTGAAACTAATCTAAGACAGTCTGGAGTCTAGTACAAGAGAGCATCCATATCTATATATGCAGAATGATATCTGATTGAGTTTGAAGGTGCATGCTTGGGAGGTGTACTCTCAGCACTTCTTTAAAAGCTATTAAAGTTTACATCAATTTAAACAATGCTGAGATGTAGCATCATTGGTATATATCTTACAGATAACCATATATATAACATCTATATGACTTAACCCAGGGGTAGGCAACGCGGCACCCTCTATTGATTTTTAATGCGCCCTTGCTGGACTAATGTAAATGTATGATAGCCAGAATGATTTACTTACTCTTGTCAAACGGCGATATACAGCAAGTAGTCAGTTGAGTTTAGGATTGTGCATAGATTAGCAGTTTGCTAACCTTGAGCGTATCTAATAACACACATATTTTTTGTTAGTGTGTGATCGTATTTCGAATAGACCATGCATTTAAAACTACCAAGTAATCCGAAATAATTCTTTTCTTTCAAAACCCTTCATGGATAAATATAAAAGAAAAAGAACATATTATTTTAACGATGAATGGGAACATCTATATTGTTTCATTGATTACAAAGAGAAGTGTATTTGTTTGTTGTGTAATAATAGTGTTGCGATTCCCAAGAAAAGTAATATTGAACAACATTTTAAGACCGTTCAGACGAATTTTGATAGTGACTATCCAAAGAACTCTGAAATTAGAAGGAAAAAAATTATTTCTTTAATATCTTCAATAACTAACCAGCAAAGTTTTTTTACTAAACCACTGCAATAACATAAAACAGCAACGATCTCGTCATATAAAATATCGCATTTGCTAGCTAAGAATAAAAGAACATTTACAGATAGAGAAATAGTGAAAGAAGCCATGTTAGAAGCTGCTGATTCCCTTTTTGAAGAATTTAAAAATAAAAAAGAAATAGTTTCAGCTATAAACACGTTGCAATCCCCAATTATAAGAAATGAGCTGAAAACATGGACACCCAAGTTTCACACTGAATTATATGTATCATTATATATGCCACCAACAAAATAAAGTTATAAAAAATCTGTATTTTTAATGCCTATTTATACCTGTCGATTATCTATAAAATATGCGCCCTTGGTGATTTTCAAATTTAGTATTGCACCCTTAAGGACAAACAGGTTGCCGACCCCTGACTTAACCTATGGTCAAAGCATTAAGAAAGTAAAGAAATTGTGACTAGTATGGTTTCAGAGTTTAGGTTAACTCATAGCATTGTTTTGAGAGCTTAGAAAGTATTTTATAAACAAAAATTATTAAAGATAATAGTTAAAGGTAAGAACGTGTGCCTTTTTTTTAAACTTGTCAAATTATAAAAATGAGAAGCATGAAATATATTTATTCTTTATTCATGATTGTGTAAATGTCACATTGGGAATAATAACAATGCTATATTTCTACATCAATAGTTGTTCGAATAGATTTCATATCAGTGAAATCTAAACTATTTTTGTGTCAGCAAAAAGGATATTGAATTACATCAGTTATACAAAGTTTTATTATACTTTGACATGCTTAAAGTTGGCAGATATTGTTATTCATCCCAATGTGCAGAGAATGATTCTTTTCCACCTGGAAATGTTAATTTAAATTAACATCAGTAAATTAAACATTTGAGTTTGATTTTACATGCTACCAGTTTTTTATTCAGTATAATAGATAAAGTGTAGTTCTAAGCATAAAACTGCTATGGTTAGTAATATATCCTATACTATAATACGAGGAATGGTTGTCAAGTCGAAAATCCCCCCAGAATTAATAAACTGTAGTAAACTTGGGGATCTGGGGTTTTGGGTCACGAGGAATCGATTGGCATCGGTTTTGACGCACTAAGGTCACGTAGTTCGGCGCTACAGATAGGGCCGGGTTCGATCCCCGGTGCGGGCAAACTTTTTTCTCATGCGTCCAAACCAAGTGAAAATTGGTACCCGGGGGTTTTCGACCTCGAGGAATCGATTGGCTGTAGTTCTGACGAATTAATAATAATAATAATAAAAGTCTTTATTGATTTGTCTTTATTCCTTAATATCGGTTTCCATTTTTATTTTCTATCAACTCTAAATATTAAATTAATGTAGCAAAGTATATATAACACATAAACGATATAGTAAAATAAAAAATAATGCAAACAAAAATTTTGAAAACCAACCACAAAAAATTAAAAAATAATGCTTCACTAACGTGCCGAAACAACCTCGCCGTTCAATTTCCAAAGCCATACTAAACACAGAGCATATAACTTATCAAAGTCCGTCGCCGCGTTAGTGCGTCGTCGGCATACCAGGAGGTGCCACTCTGACGTGCCAGTGTGTCGGTCAACAAAGTTCGACATTTCAACATTCATCAGATTTCAAGCTACATTTTCAACATGCAGAATGCACCTCTACATGAAATTCTTCAAGGAGCCGGAATTTTGGAACAACAAGCGATCAACTCAATTATGCCCGCAAATGAACAACTAGAAGATACCGTCATTGTCAGAATGCTTCTCTATTCAACACACTTCAATCTTTACACTGCTCACTTTGTACCATTTCTTTAATTGTGTAATTTTTTGTTATCAATTACATTTTATTTTCTATGACTTTTCAAACTTTACCTTTGTATAGAATAGTTCCCTTTCCAAACAACTTTGTTTAGAATAGTTTACAATGATGCACTTTAACCGGTTATCTTTTCACTAATGGTTTCTCAAATTTTCTTATGGCATGTATTGTTTTGATAAATCACAATTGAAAATTTAAATCTTCGAGTTAGCTTCGATACCTGTTTTCTCCGAGCGGAGCTCGGTCACCCGGTACTGTCAGTACTAAAAATTAATAATTCTCTTTCATTTTTGTATTCTCTATTTACTTCTGGTTTGAAAATATTCAGATATTGCTATGTAATTTAATTAAATATAGTTGTATCATACCTAAACAAAGTATTCAATGAATAATTTGTTATGTTTTTTTAATTATAACATTAGTAGGACAGTATACTTATATATTAGTGCAAATACCTTGGAATAGTTTGGCGATTTTGACAAACTATAAATGCCAAACATAATTTCATTCAAGGAAGAACTTGCATACAAAATCAAATACATACAAAATCAAAATCAATATATTATACCTTATTACATATATGTAATTTTTTTCTTGTTAAAATTACCTAGAATTTATTTAAATTAATGAAAAATTATGTATGCCATCTTCTCAGTAAAATTATAAATATACATACATCTGGAATTTTTTTCAACCCTTTTTATAGAATAAATGACTTTTTTAGTTCATCAGTAGCAAATAGGCAGAACTAATTTTAAAACAATTTAGAAAATCTTAACATTACAGTGGGAATGTGAGAAGGGTATGAAATATGCTAGCAGTGTATACTTGCCCTTTCTAAGAAATCTTTTGCATCATATCCTTTTGAATCATTATATTGTTTTGGTGTGATCATTATTAAGTTGCTATTTCAGCATATATATATATATATATATATATATATATATATATATATTGTGATTAATGGGGCCCAGGAGTTTAAGATCGCTCATATTGTGTTCCATATTAAAAGAGCATTTCAAATTACAAGAACAAATACCCAATGATTTAGCCATCATTCTCAAGCAACTGCAACAACATATAACTGGGATATAGTTTTGATGTCATAAAGATAGATATTAAGAGTTTCACCATATACATGCAACAGAACACAGGAACATAATATCCATGTTACCATGTCCAGGAGGGTCTATGAATATGGTGTATTTGCATAACCAATGATGCAAATGTTATCAACATCAGGTCATCAAAGAGACAGTTTCTGTGATACCAAGACATACTTGCAGTGGACTTAAATGCTATTTCAGATGAAAGCCAATTTAGTTTTAACAGCTATCACTATCACAGCTGAGACATCATCAAATTCAGCATAGAATAACAAAAATAGGTGAAAAGTCCATTTACAGGAACAAACCTAATTTTAAAGTGCCTGTAACAAAGCTGTTGAAGAGTGAAGATATTTAATATATATTGACAACATGGTCACTAAACTTAAATACAGTCAGTAAAAATGGAACACTCAAGGGAAATGCTTGACAGCACAACACCAGTCACTACTTTAAAGCTATGACTAATGCTATAATGGCAAGATGATAGGACAAAGATGCCTCAACAAGCTCATAAAACAACCTTAAACTCAACATACACAAAGATCATATAAATCATGCATAATGGTCAAGGATGATCTCCAATGGATGGCTTTTCCTGGCCAATCTCAAGGACATTTCATGTTCTGTCTAAGGATGTGCTACATTTTCACTAAAGTTCTTTTTATCCTTTGGACTTATTTCCAAAGAAGTTTTGTTTATTTTTTTCCCACACTTATGTTACTAGATCAGAAAGTACTTTTGTCAGTTTGGAACAATTTCCATTACATTAGAATAATAACCTCATCCATTTTTGCACACCAGTATGTGAATAGGCAAAAACAATTTTTTTAACACATTTTACATTAATAACACAATACCCTTTCCCTCCACACACTAGAAAACAAATAAAACTTCACAATCAGTGGTCACAACATATGCATGCATAAATTTCTTACATTTTGTGAGACATCACTGTCAAGCAAGACTTCAGACAATTTTGAAATTTCAACAGAAGATTAAATTATAGCTGCTAAAGTCTTCAAAATTTAAATTTCAAATAATTATGTATGTAAACAGCAATTATCATACACCATCTTTTTAATTATAAAACAAAACAAGTATATACAATTCATATGGATAATCCACTGATAATTTATACTAACATTTTAGACACCTTCCTGGAGTATCTCCACAATTTTTTTTGAACCAGTATAAGTTGACTCCATATTTTACTGTTTCTAATATCAAAATTTAAGCACAGTTATTAAAACTCAGGTAGTACTGAATTTCACCAATAAAAGATGAAAAAATTATTCTAAACTTAGGTTAAATATTAAAAAACATAACCAGACAAAGTTCATGTCAGAATAAATCATAACATCTAAATTACATGCACAAAACAAAAATTACTACTAATATTTTTTTTCCTTGTATAAAAATATGTGTATAAGTATTCTTGAAAATTTAAAAAATATTCCCTTCAAATATTGTGTTTGGCTTCGTAAGACTAAAATATACTTAAAAGTATCTGAAAACATTTTAAATTATTATAGGCAATACCTTAAACAAACTTTAAAAATTTATATAAATTAGTACTTTTTTTTTTTAAATACAGAAATGGTTTGTAAATGAAGGAAAAAATTACTTTTAAAAAAATGAAAAAAGCATAATACTAACAAGGAAATCAACTGAAAAGAAAAGATTCACAATTTTATAACAAAACTTTATATTGAATGAAATAAGTTAGGATTATCACAATTTTAATCAAGTTCCATATAAGAACACAGTAAAGGAATAAATTCAATTATGCATGTATACAATTTAATTATCTAATCAATATTTACATAAGGCAATAATTGAAAGCTTTCCCCTAAAGATTTTTGTTCACAACATTCCTGCCAAGGTCTCCAAGTCCCATTGCAATCATACACACCATTTACATATTCCCATGGTTCTGACAACCTATTTAAGTCATCATCTGTGACAGAAGTAGGTCGATTTGGTAAAGGTTCATCTTCTTCAAGGTTGATTTCAGCTGGATTAATAGGGGGCAAAGCTGAAAGAATCCTATTGATCTCTTCATCAACAGGATCAGGATGAGAATTTATAGTTGTAACATCCAAGTTTTTATTTATCACAGAAGAAATATCTGGAACAGAATGTGATCCATAATCACTTGTAATTGAAACACTAGATTCATCTGTAGGGCTTTCTTGATTGCTTTCTTGTCTTGCAGACTGAGCAAACAGAAATTTTTTTAACAACTCCGATTTTGTTCGAGATACTTCAGCTTCAGAACTATGAAGTGTGTCGATTGACGAAAAATTATCAGGAGACACAGTAGTGCCCACACCTTTTTTAGCTTGCAAATCAGCAATAAGTTGCTGAGTTGTTTTAACTTTTGGAAGCTTTGAGCCAGAAGGCAGGGAAGCTATCATATCTCCTAAACGATTATCATGAAGCTCATTTTTGTCAAAGCTCCTCTTTCTCTTTGGGGTTTTTAAACTAGTAACTAAGATTATCTGACCACTTTCATTATTAGTTTTGGAACTAAATAAATTAACTTTTTTGAATGCTGAACTTTCACTAGGTAAAATACTTTCTGTCAATTCAGTCATACCATTACCTATTCTTGATTTAGAGTTACAGTGAACTTGTTCTTTAGGGGTAGAACAATTATTAGTAATTTCTTTTCGTAATCGTTTGTTTGCAGCATTTGTTTTAGCAACGTCTAGGGAATGAGCAACTGTATGCATTAGAGTTGGAGATACACTTTGAGAACACACATTCACAGACACTGAAGTACTGCTGGAGCTAGAATTGGTCCTAAGTCCAGGGCTGACATTAGGACTACAAGTCCTCCGTGAAGGCAACACACTTGTTCCACTGGATAAGGTATTAACAGCTAGCCTTAAAGTAGTAAGAGATGGACTAATAGGCTTAAATGTTTGACTGGAAGTCACATTTTTACTTTGATTACTTACATGAAGTAAGCTTTTGTTGACACAGTTAGCTTTTTCTCCACGAGAAGCAACATTACATTGTGTAAACTTAACTGGAGCATAGTTAGATGGCAAGCTTGATCCCTGATGAATAGAATTTAATAATGGGCTGTTTGAGGCACTAGAGAAATAGGGACTAGATGATCGTTCACCCATTATTGAAGGACTCGAAGTTTTATATCTTGGAGTTCCAGGCACTGAGACACTTTTTACAACCAGATTTCCAGGCCCTGGACCAGGCCCAAAACCAGGTCCAGGACCTGGACCTAAAACAGTAACACTTCCAGGTGATGAAGCAATGCTATTAATGATTTCTTCTCCATTCAATCTTTGGGATGTTTGTGGCAACAATTTACGCCAACTTTTTACAAGATCTTTTGCTCTCCTAGCAAGTTGCTCATTGGTTGTCCTCTTCCTTAATTCATTTATATACCTTCCAATTCTAGTCTTCTAAAATACAAAAAGATATCAATGAGCAAAGATAGTAATGGAAATACAGTTGCTACAAAAAGTTTAACAGTGATAAGTGAAGAGTTACAAAAATATATAAATCTTTATAATTTGCATGTTTTTTATAAGGAATGTTTAAATAGTTAAGGCGATAAAAAAATTCTTACTCTTAAAAATAGTACAAAAGTTTCTCTTGCATATATTTGTTCAAGCACAGAATACTTAGTATATATTTTAAATTAATTCTAATCATCAATGCAATTAGTTATTCCTCCTATGTTGAAGATATCCTTAGAATCATAAAAATATATGCAAGTCAACTTAATTTTTAGGATTAGGGAGGAAAAAAAAAAAAAAAAAAAAAAAAAAAAGGGTAGGCGAGGACTCTTGGCAATTTTGAACAAGCAACCAAAATCAATAAAGAAGCCTACTGGCAGAAAAAATTAAAAATCATGGATGTGTCTAAATTATAAAGAAAAGGTGCCATTAGCATGAATAAGCTATAATGAAATAAAAGTTAGTGCTATATTGATATAACATGCTGCATCATGACACTGATATAGATAGATAATTTAGGTTTCTCAGCCAATCTTAGAAGTGAGATAGTCTTTCTGATTTCTTGATTTTATGCACATGAGTAATATAAAATTAATATAAATCTGATTGCCGATTTACCTATACTGTGAAGTTATTTATCCGACTGTGGGGACATGCAGATGTTATATGAAAATTTGACTGGCATGATTCACAATTTTCTTTTTTTTAACTGAACCTAATTACTTTATCATTACTTTTTTAATTATTTTTATCACTGCCCAAAAATGCAGAGCTACTTGCATTTTTGCAACAAAATAAAAATTTAAGTGTATCTTTTATATTATTGCTTAAATGCACAAAGAATAAAATTTAAATGCTTAAATTTATATTTCTTGCTACATCATAAACTTCATCGAGATCAAATTTAATTTATTTTTAAAGAATATTAACTTCTATCGAAGCAAAAATAATTTTCTAAATCTTTATTATAAGCATATTGTCTAATGATATTTAATAAAGCTTAAATTGCCAAAATGTAAATTCTTTTGTCAATATATTAGTAAATTGTGATATAAAGCTAGTTGTATTTATCACAATGTTAAATTTTTTAACACCGTACATGCCTCGTATGAAATATGTTAAACTGAAATACACACCTAAAATATTTTGTTAATTAGTTTATAAACTTAATGTTATCCAAAACAAAAATATAATTATCTCAATTCTATCATACTTTTTCACAAAGGAAATTGTTAAATCAAAGTTGAATCTTAACTTCCTTGTAGGTATTACACAAAGAGTGTCCATTTTAACAATTAGCCATGGAATCATGCAGTTGCTGAATTGAAAACAAAATCTAAAAGGTAAATTTTTTATTTTAGTAAAGAATGGCATGATTCACATAAAACTTTTTTACATTTATTTTAGGTCGTGTGATTGAGATTCCAGAAAGGAGGTATTACTTGGAATTATAATGCTGCTCTTTACATAACAGAAAATTAGA
The DNA here is from genome assembly GCA_032207245.1 of Pardosa pseudoannulata. NCBI lineage: Eukaryota > Metazoa > Arthropoda > Arachnida > Araneae > Lycosidae > Pardosa > Pardosa pseudoannulata. The sequence continues at coordinate 132,911,942 of CM063502.1, read as the reverse complement.
ATGAGAATCTCACACCATACATGGCTGTATTGTGGCACAGTAATATAAAGAAAAAGGGAAGCACAGAAATCTAAACACCCAATACAAAAAGTGTTCTAGGACAACCGATACTAAAAATTACTATTTCAATGAGAAAAGTGAGAATGGGAACATGCATGAACAAGTCCTATATACTAGACCCAAATCAACTTAATGTTTTCTTACTTCCAATGCTTCCTTAGTTATACATGCTTTTTCCAAGGCAGCAATAACTTCCAGAACTGCAGCCATGTCCACAACCTAAGAAATAAATTTAACTTAACATTAGTAATAATATATTTTATTAAACTATAATTTCTAAAAGGTACATATACTAAAAAAATACAATTCAATATTTATATCATTGTGAAACTAAAAGTATCTAACATAGTAAAATTTTAAATTTATGTAAAACTTAAGGCTCACACCATCTTCCAGTTCAGAGACAAATAGAGGATGTTAAAGCAATAAATATACATTGATAAAATAATACACATCTACAAAAATAATAAATCAAATAATATTGTATTTACCACATTGAGTGCAAAATTTTTTTAAATTATAAAATTGTGATTTTTAATACAGGTTATTTTGCCATCCTTGGCATAGAATATATAAAATTTAATTGTATTTCCTTCACGTTAAGTTGAACAAGGGCTCAGTGTTATTGCCCAAGAAAAGGAACATTAGATGAACATGCAGCTTTATGAATGATTTTAATGAAATTGGAACTCAACATTAACAAATTGTTCAAACTACACTAGCCTTAACCGGCATTTTTTTTTCTTATTGATTTTATACTTATTCTATATTTTTCATAAGTAATTTTTTACTAAATTTGATGACTATTTTAATTTCTAGTTTGTGTTTCAGACAAATAAAATTTTGACAGATAAACATAAATAGGTAACAATATTTTAATATTTAGTATAATTATATATTAATATAACTTATGAAAGAGGAGGCATTCAAATTTCTTATAAAGGAGACAGTTGTCCAGACAAGATTAGCAATCTCTGGTATAATTTGTCATGTTGAAAACCTCAAATGTTATACTTTTTGTAATACTATAAATATATTGAAGTCTTTAAACATTGCTGTATTAAGATAATGTGTAATATTAAATTTCTTTTATTTTTAAGAAATATGGTAAATCATCTGATTTTTTTTCCCCAACATGTCTTAAAAGGAAAGGAGAGTGTGAGGGGGGAGAAATAATTTTATTACACATCCAATTCAAAGCAATATTGCTGCCATTAAAACATTAAAATTCTGATTTATCAATATGTATAAAAAATAAACACATCTTAGTATCATTCATTACTTTTAAAGTTTTAAGTATCAGAATGCAAAATACCAATAACAATATTAAATCTAGATGTTTTATAGTAAAATTTGCTCTAAGAAAGACAAAATTAATAGAAAAAATTAAAAAGACTTCAGCTATCCCTCTTCTTTTATGTTCCCATTCCCTTTTTTCTAATAATCTATGACCAAAACAAGTTTTTGACATCAAAAAACCAACTATGAGAGTCTGATAGTGAACTTTTTAATCAGGTCTCCAAACTATTTGCTATAATGGAGTTTGGCTGTAGTTGTATTTTGCAAAACACCATTTGTTAAGTTTTAAATAGGTAGTAGATAGTTTACTCAGCTTCCCTAGGATACAGCAACCACAGAGCTTTCACTGCTATTTATGTTTGGTTTAGAGAACTACAGTGTACTGTTTGCTACAAAATAGCTAATGAGAACAGGAACTACTGCTTAAAACTTATTCTGAATGGCTACAAACATCTATGCCATCAGCAGGATTTGAACCCACAAACTCCAGTATCTAAGAGCAGTATATGCTTTACCATTCAGCCATCATTCAGCTTTTACTCTTGTTTAAGGATTTAAGTGTTATCTATATCCTTTAATTATTTTCCCAAAAATCTAATAAAAGCTAGAACACTAATTACAAACATACCATAAAGATTTTTAAAAACTTTAAAAATAAGTAATAACAATATATTATAGCAGGAAGCAGAGAGCAATGGTAAATTGTTATGTTTTAGTTTTATATGCTTTATCAACAAATAAGTAGAAATGCTGTGATTATAATGTTTGACAGTGACATTAAGTGTACATATTAATTTTATTCAGAACTTTAAGCTCTACAATTTTATATCAGCACTTTAGTTAGTTTTATTTAACAAATCCTGTTTTATAACTATAAATCTGTATGCATCAGCTAAAAGCTCACCTAGCACAAGACAAAAATCTTTATATTACTTGCACACCTAATATGAAGAAATTAAAACAATTTCCCGCTTACTTCTAAATTATATATTGCCCAAACAGTAACCAAAAAAAGGTGAATAATATGCCACTCAACAATTTTTTTTAGTTATATTTAAACAATTTTAGCAGAAAATTGATTAAAAACATTTTCTATGAAAGATACATAAGAGGAAAGGATATATTAAAACGTATAATTTCTTATTAAATGTTAACAGTTACATAAAATAGCTGTTATAAACTTTACTAAGAACCATGGGATTATAAAAGCAAACATGTATAACAAGAAATAAGTATAGGGCAAATGGAGCATTGATTAATCAATAGGCTTTTAAATACCCTAAAATAAATTAGTCAAAATGAAAAAAAAAACCTTTATTCTTATTCTCTAGATTGTAATGAATACTGCTTGCATAATTTATATATATATATATATATATATATCTATATATATATATATATATATATATATATATATATATATATATAATAAAATAAAAGCTGTGTGAAAAGAAACTGTGGAATTCAACAAATTCCCTTCAAATACTAAAGAAAGAAAACTGCAGCTTCTTAGAAGGAAACCATATTGAAGTTATTAATTAGCAAGGATGGAATTTTAAAGTGCAAAACAAATTAACAAAAAATAAAATAAATTAGATAAAAATAAACAATTTGTAGTGGCTAGGGGAAAGTGGTCAATATAATGGTATCTAGTGCAGGTCCAATGAATGACCAAAGTTCATTAACTGATCATTTTATTTTAAGAGTTAAGATTTCTGGAGATTTTGAAAGTCAATTTTACAACTTTGTCTTCTAAGAAACTTTTTAATAAATTAATCACCTTACATAGAGATGCCATCATAAAATTTCTCATTTAAAAAAATATTTATTGCTTATTATATGATTAATCAACTAAAATATAAAATATCACTGTTCTTTCCCATAAATTTAATGAGCTTGGCAGTAAAGGAAAAGAGATACAAAAATTTCAACCTTGTAACTGATCTTTCAACTGATTGAAGATTCTTCCCTGGAATAACTACTACAAAGAGTTTTATAGAAATAGAAATAAGCACGATGCCAGTATGTTGCCCAAAACGCTACAAGTGGCCAGGGATGAACAAAATTTGGTATGATTCCATAAACATTAAGTCCTAAATCTACCACAACTGGCTAAGCATTAGATAAGAATTTGATAAATATTTTTGAAATTTTCATATTTTGTTTTGGGATGTTATGCTTTACTTTTTTGCTACATGAGGGTTTGGTTTGGAGTGCTACGGTCTATTCTTTGCACCACAAGGGCTAATCAGACCAGGACCTACAGCTTAAAGCTGATTCCAAACTTGCTACATGAGGATTAATGAGACAAGGAACTACTGCTTTCAAATGACTATGAACATACAGCCAGCATTGGCATTTGAACCCAAAAACTGATACCAAAGAGCAGCATCCTAGTCATTTAGCCATAGTTTGGCAATTGTTTTCAAATATCAGTATAGTGGATAGTTTTTCTTATGGTAAATCATATCTTAATGCTCTAAAAGAATTTTTAGCATATTCATGCAAATTAGCACAATCTATATATGGACTAATCTATATATCTTATATATGGACATTTAATATCTGTTTTCCTAAGCTGAGAAGGAAAATTAATAATAAAAACTATTACATATATGAATATAATGGAAAAATTATGGATTCAAGGAAATAAATAATAAACACGTTTGTGATTTGTTATGTTTTGTGAGAAAATTACATATTGTGATTGTATTGTACAAGTCTAAGATAAAAATAGATCAATTTATGACTAAAAACCAGGATAAAACCAACTAATAACAGTAAAGAAAACAAAACAAAAAATAAATAAATAAATAAAACTAACAAAATCAGATTCCCTAGTGAATATGCCTAAATATTTATCAAATATTGTTACTGTTGTTATGCCTGCAAAAACTTTAAAAATTAATTTTTTAAAGCAAGGAAAGGCAAATATATGTTTTATTTTTAACGATGATTTATTGTACATTAAATTTATTTCTAACTTTCACCATATTTTAATTACAAAACATCCATGACACTATCCTTATGTCTCAATTATAACACAGGGAATACATGCAGCATTTTGTTTACTAACAATTATGATCCTGGTTCCTATATAATGAAAAAAAAAAATACTGAGTGGCTAAAAGCAATAAAAAACTTACTCAAAATCTGTTTCACAAAATAGTGGTTTTACAAAAAAAGAATGAACTAATAAAAGTAGCTAAGGGAATTAAAATTCAGGAGGAGTCCATGACAAACGAATGCATTAACAGTAATGAAATTAGCTGATATTTAGGTAATTAATCTGAGTAAAGCAGTATTATTTAAAAAACAAACTTTCCTAAATAGCAAGTTGAGTCTACAGTGTACGTCTACATCAATAAGTTCAAATGTGCTTAAAGAAATAGTCAAAATATAAGGACATTCAGTAAAGTCTTATTTAAAAATTATTTTTTAAAACTTACTAATTTTTTTTATCAATACTGCTAAAAAGATGCCTTTATTATGTTATGATCTAATAATTTGAGAAAAAGAACTTTGAAGACAACATTGGAATGTGTTAGTTTTATATATTTATGCTACTAAATTGAATTTAAAAACCAGGATATAGATCAGCCATCAAACTTTTCAGGAAGATTTTAGAATATTTAATTGAATAGAAAAAAGTTGTTTACAAAAGTTGTTGTAGATCTTACTAAATTTTGATATGAGTGACTTAAAGGAGTAACATCAATTGAAGCTGATTTTTGACTTGATCCTACTCAAGAGATCATACTCTTTTGTTTCATCTGATTAGAATGCACATAGTTGTGACTTGTAGGCAAAATTTGATATCTCAATAGATCTGTAAAAATCCCACTATACAAAAATTAGGAAAGCAGCAAAGATATTTTAAAAATATTTAAAAAGGGAATTTAACATGTTAAGTAATATATGCAAAATGAAAAGGCAAGTTTAATTTATATTATGAGGCTAACAATAAAAATAACAGAATAAGCACATAGAAGCAAAACATTTAATGGTGGTAATGAAGATTCGCAGTTTTCAAAAGAAGTAAAGTTTTATACATCAACTTAAACTGAATGAATAGCAATAGAAGCTCAAGAAGTTTAATATGTAAAAGGAATACTGAAGCAATACTTTATAGGCAATTTACAACCACTTCAAAGTCTAATAACTATGATAACAGACATAACAAGAATACTAACATTTTATGGAATAAATGTAGAATTATTCAATATATCAGGATAATTTGGCACTATTTTCACAAAGAACTCATAAGTTTCTTAAGCTTAGTAAATATTCCAGCTTCACATGAAATTTGATGGTATCAGCAAAGAAATTTTACCCTATTTTCTCTTTTTAGATTAAAAAATTTAATCACTATATTGCTCGTGTGATGTAATTTCGCCAAATTTACTATGCCTAGTAATAGGATTCACAATTTAAAAATTCTCACAGCAAACATTGATAATTTTGTTTTTTCGGGTAAATTTGGGAATTAGCTTTCACCGCGAGTTTTTAGTCAAAAAACAATCCGGTAAGACAATGAAACGCGATACTTAATTAAAAGGCATTTATTATTTATTAATCAATTAATAGCACCTTACATTGCCGCGATACGATTTTTCGAAAACTGAAATGCCAGTTGCATACGGCAATTTGTAAATCCTACTCTTATAATCAAATTACAATTTAATACCGAGTGCAAATACGAAAATTCTAATTCAACATCACTCAATATCAAAATTGCGATACATCCCATTTTCCCAACTCCTAAATAATTGAGACGAACGACAAGTTGGGTCCTATTCGTACAACAGTGTCTATAATCATGAATGTTCGTAGTAATTGGAAATTGCCGTTTAGTAGTAAAACTAATCTATTCCCTTGCAGATTTTTTTTTTTTTTTTTTTTTTTAATAAAACGAGGGCACTTGATATTAAACATTCGCTCATACAACGCAGCGGGTTTTGGTGATTTTATCACGGGATCGCCATATAGGCGGTAACCTTTGCTTCATATGAAGAAACAATACAAACTGACAACCAAATTTTCGCAGGATTTGAAACCATGTAACCTCCAAAGTGGTTTTATTAATGTTATCAGCGTGGTAGGCGGAGGATCTAATAATTGTGCGGGCTTGCAGAAAAATATTAACCGTAGTGTTTGTTCATAACAGACGAATATATTTTTGAACAACTATTCGATGAAACTTTTGAAGTTCTAAAATGAACTAACCTTGTTCACTATATGCAACACGAAAAAAAGTATATCTCGGTTATTAAAAAAAAAAAAATATGACTACCTTACACCATTTGATGTTAATACCCTCCTGGAAGGGGGGAAAATTCAAAAGCATTTGTTGTATCTCGTAACACGTTTATAAAACTAAATATTAATTGGGCTCTGGTGCATCTATCCGATGCTTAACGGCTGTCAAAAAAGTAAATAGAAAGTCAAAATAATCTCACAGGGATATTTTAAAACTATAATAACACATTTATTCACTTTCTAAAAACTAGCAACATTCGCCGAAGCGAACCAAAACTCAGAATACTAAAAAGAATAACAATTTACAGCGTTGCCACAAAACTGAATACAAACTGAAAACATTGGAATTTCGATAGTGGCTTCAACATAGTTCGTTATTTCCGTGCGAGGGGTGTTCGCAACATACTCCCCCCTCTTGAGTCGACTCTGGATGACTCAAAACCTCAGCAGCATCAATTTGGTCAACATCATATACTCTTGATTTGGATTTTTCAAGTAAAAACGAGGCTGGTGTAAGCGGACTTAAATCGTCGGTGTCTTCAGACACGTACGTTAATGGTCGAGAGTTTATAACACATTCGCAGTCACATAAAATTGTGTTCAGCTCTTCGTAAGTCAATACAGCTCTTCTTACAGTCCGTTTAAGAAGCTCCATCATGCGAACTAACCTCTCCCACCAGGCGGCCGTAGGAGGATTAAACCTCCAGGAGACTATGCAATTCGGCTTCATCCTGAACTCTGGTCCAGTCAATTTTACATAAGCTGTTATATGCACCTTTAAAATTTGTTCCATTGTCCGAGTAGATTATCCTTGGGCGGCCTCTTCTGGCAACAAAACGTCGGAATGCGAGCAGGAAAGCATCAGTGTTCAAGGAGGTCACCAGTTCCAAGCGCACAGCTCGGTAAATTGCACAGGTAAAAACTATCCATGTTTTATCTCCCCGTTTGATGTACAGGGGTCCAGCCAGGTCAATGCTAATCACCTCAAAAACGGAGGCGTCTTTGACCCTATCAGCAGGCAAAGAAACTGGATCTGAAACTAGAGACTGGGTTTTGTACCGTTTACACTTGATACAATTACTTACAATACTTCGCACAGTTCTTCTTCCTTCAACAATCCAAAACTTTTCTCGTAAAATGCTCAAAAGTATCTGAGTATCAACATGACAATTTGACCCATGATAATGCTCAATCAATCGTTTAGTGAAAATACACTTGTTCGGTGTACAATATCGGAGATACAAAAGAAGGCTTATCAATACGCTCGGTGATTCGAGTTTTTACTCTTATGACTCCATCTTCATCTTTGAAAGTATTACATATAGGATTACAAGTCTTTGGAAAATATGATGATTGCACGTGCTTAATTAAAAATTTCTCTACATTTTCCTTTTCATGCAAAGAAAGCCTTCCAAATTTTCTTTCGCTGGACTTTTTTCTCACGTTACTAACAAAACGCAGAACCCATGCTGTTAGTCTAACGACAGATACAAACCGGGAAAATTTCACCGCATACCATGAAAGTGCTTCAGCCTCTAAGTTTAAGTTACTCAAATTCACTTTACGTCTTTCAAGCTCAACTCCTTTCTCGCAAAATATTTTATTACATGGCCAGTCTTCAGCATTCGTACACAACCATTGAGGCCCATTCCACCATTGGGATTTAACCAACTCTTTTGGTGTACATCCTCGGGAAACAAGATCAGCAGGATTCTGGTCTCCTGGAACGTGTCTCCAGTCTTCTGGAGAAGTTAACTTGCGAATCTCTCTGACACGGTTAGACACGGACCACTCTCCATGCTCCCTAATCCACCAAAGGGCAGTCATGGAATCGATCCAGAACGTTAGATTCATAATACATAAATCAAATGCCAATTTCATTGAATGAGCTAATCTCGCTCCTATGCAACAGGCCATAAGCTCCAACTTTGGTATAGACATCTCTTTCATTGGCGCGACTCTTGATTTTGCTCTTACGATTTGAACTTGAACTTCATAGGAGTCTAATATTAATCTCATGAAAATACAGGCTCCGTATGATTTTTTACTGGCATCAACGAAAATATGCAATTCAGAAGTGACATTGGCATACAAATGCCTAGGGATTCGTATTTCATTAAAAAAAGTAATTTCTTTTAACCAGTTAGAAAATTATTTTTGCAAGTTAAAGGGTAAAATACTATCCCATGGTATTTTGCTCTTCCAAGCTTCCTGTAATAACAACTTAGGTAACAAAGTAGCAGGACTTAACACACCAAGAGGGTCAAAAATTCGTTGAACAATAGATAGAACAGTTCTTTTAGTTTGATCTCGGTCAAGATCTATTTTCGTCGGCAAATTACATCTTAAGGTATCTTGATCTAGATTCCAAATCATTCCCAAAAGAGAAGTATCTCCAGTAGAATAAGAAAGGTAATTACTGCTAATGTTACCTTCCCATCCTCGTAAATTAAAACAGGCATTTTTCATTAATTTTTGAGCTTGGGGAACAAAATGAGCTAACTCTTTCAAACTAGATACTCCGGTTACGCAGTTGTCGACATAAAAAGAATTCTTAAGCTTGTCAACTATGTCATGATATTCTTCATTCGCATTTTCAAACAAATGATACAATGATGCCATTAAAAGAAACGGACTGGAGGTGACGCCGAACACTACTCTACAATGTCTATAAACACTAAAGTTCTCGGTTTCAGAAGGAAAAAAGAATCGTAAAAAATCTTTGATCCGGGAAAATGCTCAGCTGCAAAAAGACTTTTTCTACATCTGCAGAGAGACCAATCTTATATAATCTAAATCTATCGATAATATCCGGAATTAATTCAATTAAGTTCGGCCCTTTAATTAAACAGTCGTTTAAGGAAGGTCCGTTACCGTCTTTGGCAGAAGCGTCAAACACCGGTCTGATTTTAGAAGTGTGACTTGCTTCTTTAATCGCAGGTCTATGTGGTAAGCAATGCCTACCTAAATCTATTTCCTCATCTGGTACCTTTTCGATAATTTTCAACCTTTCCCATTCCTTAAACACTTCAATATAATCTTTTAAATAGTTTCCTTTTGCCTCACGTTTGCACATATTTCTATGCCTTTTCATGGCTATTTCTTTATTGTTTGATAGCAGGGTATCACACTTAAAAGGCAATAACTCATACCTTCCGTTTGGAAGAATAGTTAAATTATCTTGAAATTGCTTGACAGTATCAGAAAAAATTAACTTCTTTTTAGAATTTTCCCATGGATCTGTTATACCAATAATATCAAGATCCCACAAATAATTAGCATCAATATTCATAGAATGCAATGTAATAATAGAAATATTACAATTACTCTCAATTGTATCTGTTTCATATATAACTTCACATTTATAAGGCATGTTTTCCATTCCCATTAAAGTGAAACCTAATTTTGTTTCCAAAACAACTAAACCAGAACTCAATTTAACAGAATTTCCAGTCATTATTAATCCAGCAACGTTAGCTCCTAAAAGTAAATCAATTTCTTCATCTGGGTGATTCAAATCTGGTATCATTAAGTTGTTTTCCTCTAACTCTTTCAAAGTTAAAGCTGTTCTAGCTTTTGGGACTAATCCACAAATTTTATCTTCTGATAAAACATCAACATTAACGGAAAATGTTTTTTGCAAATCAACAATTTTGATTTCGTATACTTCATGTACACAGGGCTCAGATTTTCTCCCCCCAAATAGGCTATGAACAAGATTTTGTTTTCGTTTTGGTTTTAGCTTAAATCTACTAATAACTCGGTTGCTTAAATAGGCGAGCTGAGACCCAGTGTCTACAAGAGCTCTAATCTTTAACTCATTTCTTCGGCTCTTAATCTTAACAATTAGTCATCAAAAGAACTCGTTCAACACTACAACTATCAGTTAAAATTTTAGTTGTGTTAACTTCTGTTTTACTTTCGTTTGTGCTTGTTTCTCGGTCAAGACACACCAAAAGAAAATGATTTCGATTACATTGTATACACTTTATTTGAAATTTGCAAGTTCTAGAAGTGTGTCCCACCTGCAAACAAGAAAAACAAGCACCTTTTTTAGACAAAGGTTTCTTTTTATCTTCAATATTTAACTTTCTAGTCATATAGCAATCTTGACTAGGATGTTTCTTATCACAAAAGAGACAATTTAAATTTCTCTTACCTGGGTTTTCAGGAGTATTTGTGCTTACCAAGGCTGCAGCAGAAGATATTTCATGAGCACGTTCATTAAAAGCGTCTTTCGATTTCTTGTGATGGTTAGCTCCAAACCCGGTACGAGCGAGCACAACCATTTCTTCCCCCATTAGTTCTTGTTTCAAGAATTCCATTAAATTTTCGAGAGTTCGATCATCGGATGTAACAGAATCAGTTCCTTTATTTCGGCTTCTTTCCCAGGCAACAATTATATCTCCCGGAAGACAGGATTCCACAAGAGGCGTAAGAAAGTCTCCGTATTTTTCTTGAGTTCTACCTAGACTATCTAAGGCGCGGAGTTTTCCTTCTAACTCGTCATATAAAATTGGAAGTTCCACTTTCGCTCGTCCACTAACTGCATTTTTCATAACCATCGTTAAGAGCTCTCGTACATAAATTTGGACAAGTAAGTCCTCACGGCCGAAACGTTTTCTCAGCTGAAAGACAGCTTTAGAATAATTTGCAGCTTTAGTGGGAAAATTCTAACAGTCTGGCTGCTTTCGATTTCGGTATAACAGACTGCAACAAGTACTGGAATTTGCCTTCATCAGGTAAGCTTTCATCGAGGGGAATCTTCTCGAACTGACTCCAGAAAGCTAAAAATTCTTTTGGATCACCGTTAAATTTCTTGAGTTCAATTTCAGGAAGTTTGAACTTCTGTCTCTCAACCTCTTCCGGCAGTGAAGAATTGTACAGCATACTTCCCAAAATAGCAGAAACTGCATGAAATTTGTCTCTATACTCTTCAGCTGCTTCAAAATTCTCTGAAAACAATTTATCAGAGTTTTCGATTTGTAAAATTTTATTAGATATTTCTTCTTGGCAAGCAGTCAAGCGTTCAAATTTATCCTGTAGTTGATTTTTCAAAATCAAAAGTTCTTTTAAGTCCGGAGTTTTCTTCAAAAGCAACTCCTCAATTTTATTAACACAAGTCGTGAATGACATTCTAAAACCTTTTCGTTTCGCTTTTAAAGCATCCATTTTCAAATTCTTCCTAAAAATCAACCGCTAACTTTTGCCTCACGTTGGGAGCCAAATTAAATATGTTGTATCTCGTAACACGTTTATAAAACTAAATATTAATTGGGCTCTGGTGCATCTATCCGATGCTTAACGGCTGTCAAAAAAGTAAATGGGAAGTCAAAATCTCACAGGGATATTTTAAAACTACAACACATTTATTCACTTTCTAAAAACTAGCAGCATTCGCCGAAGCGAACCAAAACTCTCAATACTAAAAAGAATAACAATTTACAGCGTTGCCACAAAACTGAATACAAACTGAAAACATTGGAATTTCGATAGTGGCTTCAACATAGTTCGTTATTTCCGTGCGAGGGGTGTTCGCAACAGCATTGACGTCACTCCTCGTAGTCTCTCGTACACGAAGAGAAATAGATAAAATCCAAAGCGGCTAAATATCAACTATAAATCTAACACCAACTATTTTGGCACCTAACACCATACACCGTATTATTTTAAACTATACAGATACATTTAATTTGCTTTTTAATAACAATTACGGAAAAATAAAGGCTTTTTTTTTTAAATAAAAGCTTTTTTTGTTATCTTTAAAAGAATGTAAAATTTATGGCTAGTAATGTACAAATTAGAAAATCTTATAATTTCACATACTAAACACACGACCTAAAAATCTAGACTGAAAATACATTCCCACCTTCTTAAAATATTATTCCCCTTTTATTTAGTTTTACCCGATTCTTAGGCATAAGTTTTAATCTACAATACTTTAACAAATCTTTATCACAGAAAACGGATTAAAAATTATATGTGAAGTAAATATAAATTTTTAGTTTGTATTAAATTAGTTATATTATTACATGCCAACCCCTCCCTTTTCTCTAAAGAGTTGGTCTGATTTGGTGTGAGGCGTTACGGTCTACTTTTTTGCAAGACGAGGGCTAATGAGACCGAGGTCTACTGCTGTAGAGCAGATTCCAAACGGCAATGAACATCCATGGACAGTGGGATTCGAACCCACGAACTCCGGAACCGAAGCTCAGCGCCCTAACTATTCGGCCAACGTTGGGATCACCAAGAAGTTGAAATATCAATGAAGAACTTTATACGCACATTATTACCTTTAATGTGAATAACGTTTCCACGTAAATAAACCAACTTTGTATACAATCAATTACTTAAATCTTTTTTCTTAGGGGGGGGAATAGAGCAATTTTATGATTCACCACATAAAAAAAAAATTCTGCATCGTGATTATAGAATGATTGCGTAAGGATTAAAACCTTTCTAAACAAGTAACTTGAACAAATCAATAACTTATTTCATGCTATCACATGCACATGGATAGAAAATATACAGAGCGACTGAAACTGCACACATTTTACTTCCCACACATTATATAATGTTGTTAAAAAATCGTTCTATTAAAACAAAAATTCTATTTGTGTTTTAGGTGCTTGATTTTGCTTTGGTCAAAAACTCTTGCAATAGTCTGCTTTAAAGCAATGCTTGTGTATATTAATTTTAGATAATCTTAATTCTTAAAAAGGATGGACTTTTAAATTCACTACTTGAGATGAGCACACTGCTGAATTCTTACATTCAGCATTGGTATGTGGTATTGTTAAAATGTATGGCAAAACTTTTGAAATTCAGCTGTATTTTAAGGTTTTATCCGACCGCACACCGCCTGATAGTAGACAATATTTTTGTGGTGCGAAAGGTATTAAGTTGCATTCCGAGCGGATAGGTTCATTTGTACTCAACTTCCCCTCATCGCAGATTGTAGAAAAGTATTGTTTTCGGTTTTTATTGCGAGATTAAATTCCTTAGTTTTATCCCCTCCCCTCTGAACTAAATTAACTTAAAAGCGCACGTTTTTTACATGTTTTACAGCAACTGTACAATGTAGAACTGATATCCAAATCAGAACAATGAATCAGTAACCGGCTAAAGTTGACAGGTACGAAACTTAAATTAGTAAGCAAGTGTAAAATTGATTTAAAATACTTATAATTGCATAAAACAATACGAATATAATGCGCTGGAAGTGTTAAGGAAAATAGTTACTTCTTCCACCCGTCGAGCTAGCGTAAGTGCAACAATCTATACTGTGATTGTTCTATCTCGTAACACATTTATAAAACTAAATATTAATTGGGCTCTGGTGCATCTATCAGATGCTTAACGGCTGTCAAAAAAGTAAATAGGAAGTCAAAATAATCTCACAGGGATATTTTAAAACTATAATAACACATTTATTCACTTTCTAAAAACTAGCAACATTCGCCGAAGCGAACCAAAACTCAGAATACTAAAAATAATAACAATTTACAGCGTTGCCACAAAAGTGAATACAAACTGAAAACACTGGAATTTCGATAGTGGCTTCAACATAGTTCGTTATTTCCGTGCGAGGGGTGTTCGCAACATACTCCCCCCCCCCCTTTTGAGTCGACTCTGGATGACTCAAAACCTCAGCAGCATTATGAAGGTTCAGTCTATGAGGGTTCCTAATTATTTGTCCAGTTCGGGTAATATGAGGCAAGCGAGTAGAAGACTGACTTCACAACTTCAGAATTGCCCTCCTTCGGATGTACTGTAGGAACTTTTTTCGTAACATGCAAGATGAATTCTGAATTATCGTTAGACGACAATTCAAGAGGGTAGATTCTTTGGATGGGTCTTGTTAAGACACCATTTGGAGTCTTCAGATTCGTACACAACCATTGTGGCCCATTCCACCATACGGATTTAACCAACTCTTTTGGTGTACATCCTCGGGAAACAAGATCAGCAGGATTCTGGTCTCTTGGAACGTGTCTCCAGTCTTCTGGAGAAGTTAACTTGCGAATCTCTCTGACACGGTTAGACACGGACCACTCTCCATGCTCCCTAATCCACCAAAGGGCAGTCATGGAATCGATCCAGAACGTTAGATTCATAATACATAAATCAAATGCCAATTTCATTGAATGAGCTAATCTCGCTCCTATGCAACAGGCCATAAGCTCCAACTTTGGTATAGACATCTCTTTCATTGGCGCGACTCTTGATTTAGTTCTTACGATTTGAACTTCAACTTCATAGGAGTCTAATATTAATCTCATGAAAATACAAGCTCCGTATGATTTTTTACTGGCATCAACGAAAATATGCAATTCAGAAGTGACATTGGCATACAAATGCCTAGGGATTCGTATTTCATTAAAAAAAGTAAATTCTTTTAACCAGTTAGAAAATTCTTTTTGCAAGTTAAAGGGTAAAATACTATCCCATGGTATTTTGCTCTTCCAAGCTTCCTGCAATAACAACTTAGGTAACAAAGTAGCAGGACTTAACACACCAAGAGGGTCAAAAATTCGTTGAACAATAGATAGAACAGTTCTTTTAGTTTGATCTCGGTCAAGATCTATTTTCGTCGGCAAATTACATCTTAAGGTATCTTGATCTAGATTCCAAATCATTCCCAAAAGAGAAGTATCTCCAGTAGAATTAGAAAGGTAATTACTGCTAATGTTACCTTCCCATCCTCGTAAATTAAAACAGGCATTTTTCATTAATTTTTGAGCTTGGGGAACAAAATGAGCTAACTCTTTCAAACAAGATACTCCGGTTACGCAGTTGTTGACAAAAAGAATTCTTAAGCTTGGGAACTATGTCATGATATTCTTCATTCGCATTTTCAAACTAATGATACAATGATGCCATTAAAAGAAACGGACTGGAGGTGACGCCGAACACTACTCTACAATGTCTATAACTATATAACACTAAAGTTCGATTCGGTTCATGAGCAAGAAAAAAGAAGAATCGTAAACACTAAATCTCTGAATCGTAAAAAATCTCTGATCCGGGAAAATGCTCAGCTGCAAAAAGACTTTTTCTACATCTACAGAGAGACCAATCTTATATAATCTAAATCTATCGATAATATCCGGAATTAATTCAATTAAGTTCGGCCCTTTAATTAAACAGTCGTTTAAGGAAGGTCCGTTACCGTCTTTGGCAGAAGCGTCAAACACCGGTCTGATTTTAGAAGTGTGACTTGCTTCTTTAATCGCAGGTCTATGTGGTAAGCAATGCCTACCTAAATCTATTTCCTCATCTGGTACCTTTTCGATAATTTTCAACCTTTCCCATTCCTTAAACACTTCAATATAATCTTTTAAATAGTTTCCTTTTGCCTCACGTTTGCACATATTTCTATGCCTTTTCATGGCTATTTCTTTATTGTTTGATAGCAGGGTATCACACTTAAAAGGCAATAACTCATACCTTCCGTTTGGAAGAATAGTTAAATTATCTTGAAATTGCTTGACAGTATCAGAAAAAATTAACTTCTTTTTAGAATTTTCCCATGGATCTGTTATACCAATAATATCAAGATCTCACAAATAATTAGCATCAATATTCATAGAATACAATGTAATAATAGAAATATTACAATTACTCTCAATTGTATCTGTTTCATATATAACTTCACATTTATAAGGCATGTTTTCCATTCCCATTAAAGTGAAACCTAATTTTGTTTCCAAAACAACTAAACCAGAACTCAATTTAACAGAATTTCCAGTCATTATTAATCCAGCAACGTTAGCTCCTAAAAGTAAATCAATTTCTTCATCTGGGTGATTCAAATCTGGTATCATTAAGTTGTTTTCCTCTAACTCTTTCAAAGTTAAAGCTGTTCTAGCTTTTGGGACTAATCCACAAATTTTATCTTCTGATAAAACACCAACATTAACGGAAAATGTATTTTGCAAATCAACAATTTTGATTTCGTATACTTCATGTACACAGGGCTCAGATTTTCTCCCCCCAAATAGGCTATGAATAAGATTTTGTTTTCGTTTTAGCTTAAATCTACTAATAACTCGGTTGCTTAAATAGGCGAGCTGAGACCCAGTGTCTACAAGAGCTCTAATCTTTAACTCATTTCTTTGGCTCTTAATCTTAACAATTAGTCATCAAAAGAACTGGTTCAACACTACAACTATCAGTTAAAATTTTAGTTGTGTCAACTTCTGTTTTACTTTTGTTTGTGCTTGTTTCTCGGTCAGGACACATCAAAATGAAATGATTTCGATTACATTGTACACACTTTATTCGAAATTTGCAAGTTCTAGAAGTGTATCCCCCCCGCAAACAAGAAAAATAAGCACCTTTTTTAGACAAATGTTTCTTTTTATCTTCAATATTTAACGTTCTAGCCATATAGCAATCTTGACTGGGATGTTTCTTATCACAAAAGAGACAATTTAAATTTCTCTTACCTGGGTTTTCAGGAGTATTTGTGCTTACCAAGGCTGCAGCAGAAGATATTTCATGAGCACGTTTATTAAAGTCAATTTCCCATTTCTTGTGATGGTTAGCTCCAAACCCGGTACGAGCGAGCACAACCATTTCTTTCAAAATCAAAAGTTCTTTTAAGTCCGGAGTTTTCTTCAAAAGCAACTCCTCAATTTTATTAACACATGTCGTGAATGATATTCTAAAACCTTTTCGTTTCGCTTTTAAAGCATCCATTTTCAAATTCTTCCTAAAATTCAACCGCTAACTGTTGCCTCACGTTGGGCGCCAAATTAAATATGTTGTATCTCGTAACACATTTATAAAACTAAATATTAACTGGGCTCTGGTGCATCTATCCGATGCTTAACGGTTGTCAAAAAAATAGGAAGTCAAAATAATCTCACAGGGATATTTTAAAACTATAATAACACATTCACTTTCTAAAAACTAGCAGCATTCGCCGAAGCGAACCAAAACTCATACTAAAAATACTAAAAATAACAACAATTTACAGCGTTGCCACAAAACTGAATACAAACTGAAAACATTGGAATTTCGATAGTGGCTTCAACATAGTTCATTATTTTCGCGCGAGGGGTGTTCGCAACAGTGATATATATGTGTATCTCTCATATACATATACATAGTATTTTACTATAAACATCTTTATTAAATCCATCAAAATGTCTTCGTATATAGAATGCTTTCGATAGGTTTATACACACGAATCAGGTATAATGTCATTGTCAAGGAAATATAAAGTTTTCCTGCCTAGGAGCAAGAACTAGCCATTTAAAAAAAAAAAAAAAAAAAAAAAAAAAAAAAAAAAAAAAAAAGAACTCCGTTACGAAATACGACAGCGACAAATGTGTGACCTACTCCCGGTTTAAAACTACCGATCGGCAACGAGTCTGACGCAAATCTAATTTCTCCCTCTAATACACGACGCTGTGTTACACATTCAGTATGATGGGAAAATTTATTCTGGTCTTAAGAGTCCCAGAAGAAAAATCACGGTCAGTACGAAAGTATTAGGAGGCAGGATTATAGCTAGGAAAAAAGATTCTGGGGGATTTAAATTTTATGTTTCTATGTGATAATTTTCGTTTTCCATTACCCAATTAATAACACAAACACCTGACAATTTACAACGAAAACAATTGAAGCGAGGAGGTCAAATACTTGAGAGAACGAGTGTTTTCCAATTCTTCTATTTTAAGCTTCAATTACATATCTTTAAAAATGTACCCATACTAGTACTGCTAAGACCCGTGCCTCGAAACAATGAGCTTTTAACTTCAAAAATATTTTTATCTTTTAAATGCATGCAGAGGAAATGCATATTTAAAATTCCAAGATAAAACAATCTTGAACAAAAAGTAAAATTTATTAAAGAACGTAACTATTGTATTCATAGTAATGTAGGTTTAAAAAAGAAGGGGGGGGGACTCCCCACTTGGTTACAGTTTTGTAAGGGAAAAGTTGATGACAAATTACAATACATGGTAAAAGTAGTAAGTCATGTAGGCAAGTTTTACTTATTTGGGAAAAAACATTTTAATTGAATGTAATAGCTTTTTTTATTTATTTTTTTTTTCAAACCTTAATGTTTCAAGTATCACAATTTGAAAGAATTAAAAAATGTATTTTTAAGGGAAGAAGGGAGGGGATGGAGAATCTATGAACACCTTTTACCCATTTAGTCAGATGTTATAAAGGAATGTCAAGTTTTCCAACAAAATGTTACCTTTGCTTTCCCATAAAAATGCTGTATTGTTTGTAGGCACACTAACCAATAACAATATAAAACTGAAGTAAGCAATATATTACAGAGAACTAATTATTGATTTCCAGCAAACAAAACTTTTTTTTATTTATTTCAACCTTAAAAAATTATAAAATAAATTTTCAATTATTTACATGAACTTTTATATCATCCCAATTGAAAGAGGATAAGCATTCATATTTTCATAAAGTACGAGATTCAACTCTTGCACTTCAATAACTCATCTCCCCTTTCAAACAAATAAATTGAAAGCAATGATGAAAACGCAATATTACTGAGGTATCTTTTATTGAACCATTACTACAGAACATTTGAGACATTTCATTTTGAAAATACATAATTCCATGGCATTTAGTTTAGGGCAGCTTAGTTTTTAACGTTTGAGACAAAAAAAACTAACTCAGGAAAATGAATTAATGAGTAAAAATATGACATAAGTATACAAATATATTCATAAATGACGAGACTGAGAAAATGATGCTAGAAAAATTACCCTTTAAACTTTTGGATGTTGTGAACCAATTTACAAGCAAAACATTTAAGGTATGTCAAATACACTTACATTCTTTAGTCAACATTATGATTAAAGTATACAAAGTTTTAACTGGGGATTTTTTTTTTTTAACTTTTCTCAAAAGTTATTTATAAGATTTTTTTTGAAAACTTTTCAATCAATGAATTAAAAGATACTTCTTTTCAATTAATTGATTAACATAATATGACAATGAAAAATTTAATTGAAGATTACAACTTTAACCAAATTTTGCAATAGTGAAAACTATACAATTACATTTCATGTTTCAATTAACAATATGAAAAAAAATAAACATTCTTTAGAAACATATGATTAAAGTATACAAGTTTTAACTGATTTTTTTTTTTTAACTTTTCTCAAATAATTTCTTTATAAGATTTTTATTAAAATAATAACATATGTTTCAAACTTAAGATAAATTCTTTGAAAAAATGCAATAACTATAACTAAAAAATTTAGTGTTTAATTAATAAATTTATGCTTAACAGAAAATTTATACCAAATACTTTGCAATAAAGTGAATTATTTAACAAGATTCAACTACACTAACTCATCATATTTTGCAACTTTGAAATGCATATATATAGAAAAAATAGAATATAAAATAAGCTAAGAAAAGCTATATAAAATACATTTATAAATGATAAATAAATAAATAGTTCTATAAATTTATATAAAATAATGTTTTAATAAATTCATTCATTTCACAGAAAAAATACAAAATATTAAGAGAATAAAATCATTTTTAATTCATTTAAATAGCTACATTTTAAATGCTAAAATATAATTTATCATTAAAATTAATAAATATTTAAAAATAAATACAGAAATATTTTTTAAAAAATAAATTAAATATAATAAGAAATTTAAATTAAATTTTAAATATTTTTATGAAGACTTCTTTATAATAATCTTTTAATAAATGTAATTTTTATAAAAAAGTGACATGTTTAAGTCAAAATAGAAATATAAAATTTAAAATCACTATGCTAATTTAAAGAAAAAGTAAATTAGATTTTAATAATTAAAACTGTTCTAATTTTAATTAGTTAGTCTAAAAAAGTTTTTAATTAATTTTACTGACTAGTTTACAATAAAATATCAGAAAAAAAAAAAATTTGTTTTTAAAGTTGTGAAAAAACTAAACAAAAAAGGCCAAAGTTTTTTTAAAAGTTAATAAAAGTTATTAATTTTGTTTTTCAAAAATTATAATTTCTAACATTTAAAATAATAAATTAATTTGACTAGCAAGTTTTTTCTTTTAGCTTTTATTTTTTTAAATTTATAACACTATGTTAATCTTTTTTATCTAAAATATGAAATATAAAATTTAACAATCAGCTGATGCTAACTTTGAATTTTTAATAATTTAAAAGCTCTTTGTAATATATTTATTATTATACATTTTTATAAATATATGCCTTTCTTAATAAACTTAATTATCAGTAGTATACAAAAAAAATTTAAATGTTTACTTACATATTTGATACATTATAAAAATGTTTAAAAATATAAACACAAGTGATACACAGATTAATCTACAACAAATTTAAAAATTTTAACTTAGAATAGTTACTATTACAATAAAATATAAAATATACTATTTTTATTCATAATTTTGTAAAAAACTTAATTCTATACATAAAAATGCATTTTTCTATTACTATTTTTTTGACTTCATTTTTTATACGTTATTTTTTCTTATTATTTAATACTAACATTTTAAAAATATATCTAAAATTCAAAAATTAATATAGAAAATTATAAAAAATATACATAAACTTTGTGAATTATCTTAATAAAAAACTTCACTACAACATTTTATATAAATATTCATAATACAAATATTATTAAATACAAAAATTTCAAAAAGAATATAAATTTAACCCAATCTTTTTGATACATTATAAAAATTAGTCATAGAACATTAGAAAAAGTCACTTTATGTTAATGTTTAATAAAAATTTCACAAAAATATTTTTAGAACATACAAATTTCACAAAATTAAATCTAAATAATTAAAAACTTAATTTAACTAGATAGAATTAAATGATTATTTATTTATTATTTTATTATTATGTTTAATAATACAATGACAGCAGTTGAATAATAGTTTTTTTAATACTTATATACATTTTTTACTATAATATTGGGTAACATTAGAGCAGAGGTTACCAAACTTTTTCATACATGTGCAAATTTTTCTAATTATTTAAAGGTTGGCAAACTAGACATTTTGATAAAAAAAAGTGCCTAAATAAATAATTCTATGAATATGTACAACCTAATAGATATGCAATTTGTTTACTCAAAAATATAACTATAGGGACTTCTATTTCTTGTGTATTATGTATGCTTTTCAAATTTTTTATGTTATTTACATTTTGTATAGTATAGGCAAATGATTCTTTAAATACAAATTTTATATACAAACAAGATTTTAATACATACAGATATCTTACAAAAAAAATCTTTGAAAATATATTGTACAGGAGTGAGATGTGCAAAGCCACTTATATTTTGATAATATATTGTTTATATCGAGCTCAAAAGATGTGTTACACACAAAATATTTTTAGAGACATTCAGCAATTTAAGTTTCAATTAAAACATAATTAAAAAATTGTTCAAACAAGAAAAAAAATTGTATAGGGGAGACAAAAAATGGACCATCCCTATATTCTTTATTATTTTTTTTTTTTTTTTTTTTTTTGATTTTTTTTTTTTTTTTTTATCTTTCTTCATTTCAGAATTGTTATTTGTTTAACATTATTTTATTTAATGTAGCTATTTAATTAGATTGTTTTTTTTTTTTTTTTCTGATTTTTTGTCTTTTTTTTTTTTTTGTTTTTTTTTTTATTTCTGTAATTTTTCTAAATTGATTTTATGTGTGATACTTTAAAAAACATGCAGGATTTAAAGTAACAGATATATGGCAATTTTATTCTTATCTGTCATTTAACTGATTTTTTTTTTTTTTTTCATAATAATCATAATTCATCATCAGTTATATCACCTTTTGAATTATGCCCCTTGGCAAAAGTTGCATTTTTTGATGATGATGATTTTAAAAATAAAAAATTAAAACAGAAAAATGCTGCTTTAGTTAGAGATAGGAAGAATTTAGAAAAAATGTTAGTCTTAACTAAGCAGAAAAATGATAAAAATGTGAATTTTAAAGCAAATAAAGAAAATTTATGTGGATCAGAAAGTTCGAGTGATTCGGAAAATATGTCTGTTTATAGCGATACACAACACAGTGATAAAGAAAGCAATTCACAGCATGATGCTAATTCTGATAATGAATTAAAAGTTGGCAAGTATGTTTTGGTTAAATTTTTGACAAAAAAGAAAGTGGTTCATTTGGTTGGTTTAATAACAGAAAAAAATTATGAAGACTACGCTCTTGTGAAATTTATAAGGCAAAAACCTAATCAAAATGTGTTCATTTTCCCTGACAATGTTGATGAATCCCTCAGAAATGTTCAAGATATTGTGATGAGTCTCCCAGATCCTACTGCTTCTCAAGAAAATAGCAGACTTTCAGTAACACACAAATCTTTTGGTGTATTATTCATTAACTTCAATATTCGCTAATATTATGCTTTATGTGTACAGATTGAAGCTATAGAAAATAAATATAATACATTTTATGTTTTGTACTATTAAATAATGTACTACATTTAAGTTAACTGTAGAAATTTTTTGCGGTCCATTTTACCCCGTGCCATGGACCATTTTACCTCGGAGTCGGGGTAAAATGGTCCACTTTATCGCTTGCTATTAAAAAAATTATAATAAAAAAAGTAATTATAATAATTGGTTTTAACTGAGTGTAATATAAAGCCTAATATATAGGCAATGTGTATATATATTTTCAGATTCAAAAAATCATTAGTTTGAGAGCAAATACTTAAAATTTACAAAAGCGGACCATTTTACCCCGGTTTCCCCTAATAATATTTGACAAGCAATTGACTGCACTTAAATAACCCTTACATTAGTAATTGTCTGTAATTAGCAACTGTATGTATTACAATTTTCAGAAAAGATTTATATATGAACAGTAACTTATTTTGAGCATAAAATACAAATTTCAGTCTAATGGTTTAAATGCAGAGTAATAAAAAAATTTAAGTAATAGAAATATTTACCATGCCTTTCTTTCAAGTTTTCGATAATTATTTATGTATTAGAAATTGTACATTTATAACTTCCTCAGTAATCCTTTCAGGCTTTAATAGTAGTATATACTGTACTTTGAATGTGAATTGTATGTATCCAATTCTTAGATGCATAATAATGAAAAATTTAGTAATAATTGTAAGGGGAAAAAAATCTTGATTTTTAAGCATATCATGACATTTTGACAGTAACTTCAGTTATATGTGAAGCATTCATAATTTTAAATCCTTTTATTTTATAATTAGATTTATATAGAAAAAAGAAATGGTTATTAAGTTTTTGTGCTGAGCTTCCCCTACTTCTTAAGAATATGTTTAAGATGACAGGTAATGGTAACATGTCATTCATTTGTGAAGTACCATAATGAAAAATATACAACCAAAAGTGACAATGATGATTGCAGTGGCTAGTATTGTTAAAATGTTTAAAACACTGTAACTGTTAACGTCTTACTATTAATTTCTAATTCATATCTATTTTTATTTTCTAAAAATAAACAATTTGTTTGGTTTGGGGCACTATTGCCAACATATTTAATATATGAGGGCTAATTCAAGAATGTACAAATATAAAAGAAAGTATTTTATAATTGAAAAAGCAATTAAAATTTTAACTATTCAAAAATTTATTTTAATTTCATGTAGCAGTTTAAAAAGTTCATACTAACAAGGACTTTCTTAAATTTAAGTATCTTCATACAAACAATATAACCAAGAACACATATTTTCAAACAATTTACTCAAAATGCTGCATAGTTATTTTATGAAACGGAAAGGGGGCAAATAACAAAGGGCAATAAATGCTAAAGTATTCGTGAAAGAAATTTTTTTTTCTGTCACTTAAAAAAGGCCTCAAATAAGAAAACCCTATGAATGACATATTTAACTAAACAATTCTAACATACGTTAAAAAAGTTAATGAAAACTTGCAAATGTAATATCAAAAATATATATTTTCATGTAATATATGTGCATTAATACAATTATTCTAAAACAAACTTATTTACGAAAGAAAAATAATGTAAAAGAATTACAAAATATACACTATAACTAAATAAAAAAACTACTAAAAATTTTGAAACTTAACATGCTATTGCAAGATGTTTTCAACAACAATATACTAATATATTTATTCACATAACTAATCGCAGTAGTTTTGTTCAAAATAAAGTAAAATAAAGATATTTTTAAAAGAAATAGCTGAAAATAGAATCGATAAAATGCTGCTTCATACTTAATTTCCTCAAGGAATTTGCAGTTATATGATACTCGATACTGAAAAATAATCCTCTTGTTTATACATCATTATGCTATTTCCCCACAAGATTAATATCAACATTATAACATTTACTTTATTCATAACATCTGACCTATAATAGAAATGCCACATATAGGCAAAGTTACTAATTTTCAAAACTACTTTTAAAATTTAAGAAAATCATTTTGAAGGAAATAACCTCAATGAGTTGACCTCAATTTTCTTTGTGGTGTTTTTTACTTTTTTCAATTACAGAAAAAACATTCAGAATACTTGTTACTTACACATTATGTCTATAATAACATATGTCCATAATGATATTGTGATTAAGAACATTAAAATCAGTCAAATTACCACTAAATAATTAAAAAATTTTAGAATTTAGGAGAGTTAAATTTACTAGATATTATATTTTAATTACAAACCTATTAATCTAAAAATAATCTAAAAATCTAAAGCACAAACCAAATTAAAAAGGAAAAGTCATTCAGATGTGAGCTTAAAATAGGAGATAAAAATTTAATACTTTGGGATAATTATTTTTAAATCTTCACCTAAAAATAATACATACCAAAACAAAAATTACAAAAATTTTGAAATGAACAAATTAAAGCAAGCAAATCTCAACTGTTGGTAAGTTTAAATTAGTTTTCATAATATGAATTTAGTACACATCACAAAAAACGAAAGGATATACGAAAAGATATATAAAAGATGAAAGGATATATGAAAGATATATGAAAGGATGTATAAAAGATTTATGAATGCATTCTTTCAAGTTCAAATTGTTCTGAACTAAAATTTTAAAAATGGACAGCTTTCAATGGGATGAAATTAATGAAAAGTATATAACTGTTTATAGAATAATTATCTGTTTATAGAATAAGTAGGCACATTTGTATGCAATTTAAATTTTAATGAAAAGAAATAATGCAGTAAGGGCAGTTATGATTAAGGCTGCTTATAATCACATTGTTTAGCTGTTATTTTTCAACAGTAAATTTGTAATTAAATGATCACACTGAAGCTGCTAAACATATAACATTACTTTAAGGAACTACTGAGTAAAGTTTTTGATTATTAAATACTTCATGCATACACATATGTAAGCTTTGATGTGCATCCCCATTTGAACTCAAATAAATTCATAGTTATTAATGAAAAAGTACTAAAGCACATCAACCAACTGGAATTAGAATATCCCATGAGTACATATTCTCTAGTAAGATAATACCTTAAAAAAATTCTTACGGGAACAAACATAGTAATTTATGTTACAAAATCTACAAAATTTTCTGTAAAATACTCATCAATCAGGGACAACTCTGATCACCTGAGGCCACATCAACCACATTACCCGTACTATTGTGCATATGCTACAAGCATTGTGCATATTTCAGACAACAAATATTAGAGTTTATATACAAATAAATGTGGCAGATTAATTGTATTAAACACACCCGCCAATTTTAGGGAATATATACTGAAATAAATAACCTATTCGCGCATGTGCTTTGACGTTTACATGACCGACTACGTGATAAAGAGTATCATGTATTATCTACTACCTATTCTCTTTCTACAAAAAAATTTAACCGAAAATTAAACGAAAAAATGTGTTAAAAACATGCGTTAACATCTATTAATAATAGCTATGATTTTAATACATTGAATCTTCATGTTCAAGGCATATAGTAAAACAAAATGTTATGCCTAACGCTTATATCGCTGCACGGAAGTTGAGATCTGAATTTGATTCCAACATTTGGCCCAGACCGACAAAATTCGCTCTGCTTTTATGTCCTTTGACAATGTAAACAATGACACTTACATTATATTCGTGGTCCAGAGCTTGTAATAACTTGTCTTTTATTTCGTATGGCGAGTGCTGCATGGGGCCGCGATTCGGTTTCCCCAATATGCCTGCTTGCACACCACTGTGCTACTTCCTACTGTTAAGTCCGTGTTAGCCCGAACAACGATATGGCGGACATGAGGAAGCAGTGGCTGATGGGAAATAGTCGTTCAGCATATAAATGGATAGGGAGCATATGACGTCATGAATGCATGATAGACAACGATTTACAGTTAATTTTAGAATGAATTTTAACCATTGAGAAAAAAAAACTATGAAATATAGGGAGAAGAATTTCACAGAATTTAAAATAATACAGTATGTCAATAGCCATAAATAAAATAGCTGTAACAGAAAACATCATAAGATATAATTTTTTTATTTTAAAAGTAAATAAAATCAAACATTAAAATATTTTGCACTAGTTCACGGGTTTCAGTTTTACCCAAATAGTGTTACTAAATAGAAAAGTCAGAAATACAAAAAGAAGGTATTGTTCATGTTAAAACACCTCTAAAACTACAAAAGCACTATATATTTGATGAATGAATGAAAATTTCGAAGTAAATTGTATTTTACTTTTTTCTTAAAATGGTGGATATTTAACAAAATTTTAATGAAAGACATTTAAAGAATTGTTGTTAATACACCTCTTACATTTATACCTTACTTTTTAAGAGAATCTATAGAAATTTTTAGAGTGTAAGGCTCTTATTTCGTATAACCAGAAAGTTGATTACCTTCCTTCCCCCTCCTACACTGAATAATTTTTTTTCTTCTCGTTATTAGACTTAAAATTCACTAAATTGCATATTCAAATGTATAACACATACAATTCTGATTTTGGGCAAGCTAAAATTTACGGAAATATATTCGGATCCTTGGTTAAGCGTTAAGAAACCAGCATGTGAAAAATGACGTCATAGGGATTTATAAACATCTTCCAATCGATATTAAATGCATTACATGTGACACCATTTCTCTTCATCAAAGTTTAAACAAGCCTTATTTTAATAAATGTTAAATTTAGTATTAACCAGTTAATACTTTTTCTCCAGTATACATCTAATTTTTTAAAACTGTTTTCTCATACGAAAGTAAGGGATTATTTCTCCATTAAAAATTAAATCTTCGATTAGCTAATGTATACGTAACTGAATGTAGAGAGATGAACCTAAAATGTTCTATTTCGAGAACGAAACTGAGCTTACGGCTAGTTTATCGATGATTTTCAAGATAGAATTTTAAATGACTGGTTGACTACGTCAGGAATCAATTGTTTTTACGTCTATGGTGTATTTACGTCTTTAAACGATGTTTCATTTTGTAATTTGTTATAATGTATAGCGTGCCGTAATAAAAAAAATCCAATATAAAATAATATATCCAATATAAAAATCCAATATATAAAAAAGTCATATAAAAAATATTATTTTTCAATTATCAGTAATAACTTGTTTTAGAAGTTCGATCGATTTTAGATTTTTCTCTCTTAAATATTCTTTTTTTAGACTTAAAATTCACTTAAGCAATTCAATTAAGCAAATATTCCTATTTATTCTTCAATTCTTAATATTTTTGATTTGTATACTGGGAAATATAAATAGCTAGAGAGTGAGTATAGATTTTTATTTTCACAATTTCCGGAGAAGAATAATTTAAGTTCAAGATGCAATAGAACCATGTTTTAAATATCTAAAAATATTTAAAACCTTTAACAATAGATATTTTCACATCAAAACAAAAACCAGTTTTTGTTCATTTTAAATTAAAAAACTGCGTCTTTTTCGGCAGTTTATATCAGCAGTACTCTGAAATGTTTATTTACACGTTTCTATTATAAAATGTGTAACTCAGTCATGGTTGAGTGTATACTTCACCTTAGGGCCGATCCCACCAAAGTCGTTTAACGCTATCTGTGATTAATCTCGGTTTAAACGGAAAACTGCGTTCCCCCATTGGTTGGCACCAGGGTTAATCGTGGCTAATCGTAGTTAGCCATTAAACGACTTTGGTGGGATCGGCCCTTAATCGATTAGAAGTAATCATAGATTAAGTGTCGTACATTTATATTGTAAATAATCTACAATTAGCTCTCAGCAACAATGGTGAGATGAGGCCTTAAGCAGGTAGAAAACAGTTTTCAATACCCATGAATCATTTTTAATTTCTGTATTAAATATACATCAAACATATACATTAACAAAATATTTTAACTTTATAGAAGGCTTTATAGAAGTATATTTTTATAAATGTGAACTTTATGAGAACTACTGTCTGCGTTATTAGTACCAAGTAGGTCACTTTGAAACTTAAATAAATTTTACGAATGATCTGAAATAGAATAATAAAATTGATACCAGCATATTGATAGTAAGCTTATTCAGTAATTTCACGTCAGTTCGAAAGTTATTTTACAGCTTTTTTTTTTACTTTTATTGGGTAACCACATGAATTGTAAAGTTTTTAATAATAGCCTACCAAGTTGCTAAAATTTAACTTAACAAAAAACTTTTACAGTGGAATACATTTTTTAAATTAACCCTTAAATGTCCGATTTTTAAAAACTAATTAAAAATATCTTGGGCTATAAAGAATGGGAAAATACTTTAAAAAATCATAATAGTTATGCTGCTACAAATTCATTACAAGAAAATCATCCTAACCTGTTTGAAACTGATCACCACAAATAGCTGATGATTTTATGGGAATCCAATTTTTTCTCTTTACTGCTTTAGTCCATTTTTCTCTCCTGGATAAATCTAGGGTAAATTTAAAAAATGCTCTGCCATTTACCATTTGATAACGATTTGTGCAGTTGATTGCACAACAACTGTTTAGTATCTTTAACTAATACAATGATACCAGTAGAGTAAAAAATCAGTAAAAGGAAGTAGATGAATGGGATGTGATCTAATTCAAAATAAATAAAATTTGCAGTAAATGATATTTGATATACCAAGTACACAAACATCTATACATATGCATTCAATAACCAAAAAATGAATGAAATTCAAACTTCACTATTTGTGGATAGAAAGCAAATTTTACTAAAATTATTTAAATATCTAAAAATTTACAATTATTAATGATATTGTTCCATGTGAACGTTTTTATTAACCCTGCAGAACAATAAAGTGATTCAGAAAAGTTATATAATCTGCATTAAATTAAACTGAATTATTCTACTGAGAAGCTAAATAAAACCTAAAGTAAAATTTTGTATCAATGAATATCAAATATTTGAGAAAACTAAACTTAAACTTTATAATGGTTTTCAAAATGTATAAAATTAAATTTCATGCAGAGATACATATCAAGCAATTCTAGTATGTAATGTTTTCTGCACATTCATTAACCTTCCAGTTAAATAAATCTATTTTTAATTGAAATATTAATAGTCAGTCTGAAATAAATTTCTTCATTTCTACAGTATCATTTACTTGGTAAAGATATAAAAATTAATATAATAAGAATAATATAATAAAACCCACCTATTTCCAATAATTTATTTTAGTATAAAAATGCTTTTACGGACGGGTAAACGAATGAGAACGTAATGCGCTTTTTGCCCAACGACGTTCAAGTGAGTATAGCAGACGACGTTGACAACCCACGGACCTGCTGTGTGACGTTTCGCGCAATGAGGAATTTGCACATGTGGGGAAATGGAACAACTTAATATTTTTCTGGTAATTCCAGACTCGTTAATTCCAAAAATGCTCTCAAAAATGCATAAATGAAAAAAAGTGAATTTATTAATTTTAAAGTTAAGAGAAAACCACTTGTCTTGAAAGCGCTCCGTAATTAGTTGTGACGTCACAGTTCAATGTTGACATCTTTGTTAGCAAGTGCATTCTATTTCCGGATTCTGCTTTGCACGTATTTTAAAATTTTCTAGTCTTCAATAATTATTTCTACTCCGACTTTTATGATAATTTTATCAATCTTGATAATATATGTATCTACATTTGTATAAAATGTCTCTCTTACCAAAGAACAATCCGAAAATTTACAACATATGAATGTTTTCGTTTTTGTAAATAATCTGGATTTAATAGAAGCAGAAAAACGAGGAATCTAAACCTAAAGATATGTAAAATTATTTTTTATATTTTTCAATTTATTTTAATTTACTTCAAATATATAAGTGCTCTATTAATACTAACCACAGCTATTCTGTTTGTAGACACAACAAGTCAAACATATTTATATTTATATACGCATACACATTTTTTGTTGCAGTATCACGTTTTATATATTGAGATAGAAGTAATGTTTAAATGATAAATTAGAGAAGGCATTTATATTTATTTTAATTGGAAGTTATTTATCAATGTTATTTTGATCTGGTAAAATAAAAAATATCTGAAAAGTATTTTAATAATGTTGTTGGAAATATATTAAAAAGCATTCTTGAATCAAAACACTTCTTATGTGTTAAAACTCTCATCATGTATGATTATAAAGATCACCATTGTAAAAATCCCCATTTATTATATTTCCTAAAGGTTTACTTTTTTTGTATACAAAATACTATTTATTTTATATTTACATTCAAAATAGATTCATTTCATGAATTATTTTCATAAAACAATCATGGCTGTATTGCATTAAAGTTTCGTTATTAAATAATTTATAGAAATGAATAAAGAAATTTTATAAAATTATATTAGCATAAATTGATATGTACATATAACAGTACGGCCTGTGCACTTTTGATTTAGTGTTAATTTTAGGAGTAGTATAGGCTTCACGAATAACTTGGGCCCATAAATTTAAACAAACAAGAAGCAAAATAGGAATAGAGTAAATATATATTGGCCAGTTTTATGCATATAGAACCTGTGTTTGATGGTAGATGGAAATAATGATGTATGTATTTATGAATATGATTTTATTTGTTTGTGCTGAAATATGAAACTGATATTTTGTGGTTGTACTTTAATTATAAATATATATTCACTTTACTATTTATTTAAAAAAAAAATCACAAATTACTATTTGAAATGTATGCATTGTTCAGATTCTTCATAGTACTTTTTTATATTTAAAGATTGTATTACTTTTGACTTATATATTAAACATTAATACATTTTTATAGCCTAATATAAATGTTAAATAAAAAAAGTATATAGTTTCTGGAATTAAATTTACATTTTTCAAATAATATCAGATGAGTATTTAAAAAAATATACATTTTTTTTTTCAAATTACTCTCCAATTGAATTGAAAGCTGTCACAGTGTGAACCTCTATATTTAAGAAAGTAGGTATCTCTCAAAAATATTTAAATACCTTGACAATACATAATTTTTTAAAGTTAACTATTGCAATTTATATCTTTCTTCATAAACTCATTATAAAGTAACTAAGCTTTGTGAAAATACTCCAAAATGAGGGATGTTTTTAAAGTAAAAACAGTACTGGTTAACCAACAGCACTTTTAAATGTAATATTAAAAAAATAATACAGGTTTAATTATAGTAAAATGGTTATCAGAAATCCAAAGAGATGATTTTTAGGATAATTTGGGGTTTAATTTCTCATCTCTTTTCATAACATTAGTCCAAGTTTTACGTATACTGGGATCTTTGGAAAGCTGAAAAATATCTCGTCACTACAATTAGTTGTATTCGTACAGAGTGGCACAATATAGTATTTAGAATATGACTTTTAACGTCAAACATAATAAAAAAAATTCTATTTATGTGATTCTTTGAACAGAAACAAATTAAAAAGTCACCTTCTCCCATGTAAACAACATAGGAGACCGTGTTTTCATGAACTGTGACGTCACAAACTAGGCGGAGGAAAAGTAGCGTTTTCGAGAGACGTTAAAGAGTCCGATATAAAACCCATTAGAAATCCCTAATTAGGGCCCCAAACAAAATGAAAAAAGGCACTGTCCTGCTTACTTTTCTGTCTGCTATTGTTTAAAAATAAAATTAGAAAACATGAAAATTCCTCATTGCTCTATTGCTTTAAGTGTTGGTTACGTTTTAAAAATGGCTTGTTGCCAATCGGCAACACTGGGCTTTAATTAACATATTAATTTTTCTTGATAAAATTTGATATATTAAACACACATGAATTTTAAAAAATCAACTACATTTATAAACTACTACAAAAGTGAATTACTTGTGTCCACTAAACCATTGTCAGAATCTTTAAGAAGTGCATGAAGCTGACTGTATATACATTTAAAAAGAATAAACTACAATTATAAACTACTACAAAAATAAACTACGTCTGTTGAATATAGAAGAAGATAAAACCAATACTGCTTATTATTTTCTAAGCTTAGAGGAACTTGATGCGTATTGTTGTCAACTGGCAACAAAAAGAAAAGTCTGGTTGCATAAAATATTTTACAGTTAAATATCTAAAGAAAGTCATAAATATGGGATACATACGTTAATTTTTCATGTAATAATATTTACTTAAGCAATACAGAACAAAACAGTGAATATTCGTCGGATTAGTTGAGGACTGTAAATTCCACACACATTTAATTAACAAATACTTTTCACAAATAAAAAAAAAACATACATTTTTACGCAACGTGTGGCAATAAGAGGCATACTGTCTTATCCGTGGCTGCGTAGTAGCCTCTGTCCCAGCGACTCACACATAAGCGCTGAAAACCAAAGTGCCACCTATCGGCAATAATTTTACAAATACTTAACAAGTGTATTTTCAAGGTTAAAAAAAAGCCCATGCAGGAAACAAATGAACGAATAAATCTATCTATATTCTTAAAAGAAGTATAGGTGCCATTTACAAGTTAAAAATGAGTTTAATAATATCTTTAGCATGTATTTCATTGACAACATTAGGTATTAGAGCTTCAACATTATTCTAATAGTATTTTAGAATACTAAATTGGGTGTGTTTCAACCGTTAAGATACATAAAATGTTAATTATGTTCCATAATAAGGGCCTGATTAAAGCACGGGCCGACTGGGCCTAGGCCCTGGACCCCCTAATTTTAGGAGGGCGCCTAAAATTTGGTACTTAATTATTAAATTTTAAATAATTTAATTAACAAAATTTGAAAATGTTTTTTGTTACTTCTTCAAGTAATATTTCATGAAACCTTATTCAGAAATTAAACAAAAACAGTTAAAATGTTGACAGTTTTATCTAAAACACACACAGTTTACATCCTTGAGGATATACAGATTTTTGGCATTCGACTGTACTACAAAAGTACGTAAACATAAAAAAATTAATATAAACTTTCCTTCAAAAATATTCGTTTGTATCCTTTTTTATAAACTTTTTTTTCCTTGAAAGGAGGGTAGGGGGGGCGAAAAACTACCAGGCCCTGGGCCTAACTTTGCCTTGATCGGGCCCTGTCCATAATGTATACAACATACTTTAAACGCAAATAAAACTACCTTGTTAGTCAATATTGTAAAATCGATCTACACAAAGATACATAAAGAAATCAATTTTGAGAAAGTATGAGATTTCTATGATGAATTGTTACATTTAAGTTTCAAAATTTTCTGCAGAGTAACCCATTGAAAGCTTAAAAAGTTGAATATATACTTCTGGGGGTTAATTTCTTACTCTTATAAATGTTTATAGTAAAAAATTGTAACATAAATTATAAAATTTTGGAATTTTAAATTTACCTTTCTGGAGAATACAAAGACGATAGAACTCTGACTTTTATCATTTTATAGTTCTGTAAATTCCTGTTTAGTTAATTGTTTCTCTCTGATCATGTTACGATTCCTGTACCAATATTCCGTCATTTATTTATTTATTTATATTTTGGGGGGAGGGGATCCAACCTATACAAGTAATTATTTTTTTACAATTATTATTTTTTATTTATTTTATTTTATTTTATTTTTATTTTTAATAAATGAAATTGCTAAGAGATTCAATAAGAAATGCGTTAAAAACTATTAGTGCTAATAACAACAATTATTTTAATTGTTGCCATAAATAATAAATAATTATACATTTCTTGCTCTAAATTAATAGCATAAATTGATCAAATTTAATAAATAGAAAGTCTTGCCTCTTGTTCACTAATCTGCAACCTTTTTTTAAATTATTTTTATTCTTATATTCTGAATAGCATTTGAAAATGACACGAGATACCACGAGAACACGATCTCTTTGATAATCATTTACATCTATTAGGGACTTTTTGTTCCGATTCAACTTTTATTTGATAATTTTTGGTGGTCTTAAGCTAAACAACAAAGACACAAATGTATATTATAATGAGTATTAGGTCACAAGAAAAATTGGAGTGGGTGCATATAAACTTTATGAAATTAAAAGGAAATTAAGAGCAATATAAAGTATAATTAATTTTATGAAACTGTTAGAATTTGAAAAAATTAGTTTTACAGAATTTTATTTCTATGTAATGATAGAATTAGCCTACGGGTATTTTCACACGCTGAAGAATATCATTATGTATTATAACTGTCATATAGCGCATCAATTTATGCAAACATATCTAATTAGCAGACTAAAAATTCTGAATTTTTCTTTAAATAATATAATTTCAGAGGAGATTCGGCTCCTGCGACCCATTCTGGGTACAGCATCCAAGAGTTGTCCTGCAGTCAGACAAACTGGAACCACATGCGGCATATTTTACAGGTGGCATTTTTATTGGAAATTGAAAAGTACTTTTCTTTTAGAAAAAATATCGTATAAAAATAATCTATAAAATATGTTTTATAGCTTGGAAGCCTGGAACATAGTTATTTTATTAATTTTTTATTAAATTAAATTAAAATACCATCTAGTACATGTAAAATTTATAATATACGAGCATGTAACTTTTAATACAACAATGTAACAAATCTTTATGCAGCGCATTGGAGCTGCATAAAGATTTGTAACAATTATATGGACGGCCGTCGAAACATGAAAGTATAACTGTTTTGACACGATTTTCACTGCCCTATTACTAAAGGAAAAATGGTTAGGCTGGTTATGATACTACTATATTAAGGGTGACATGGGCTTACATGACTGAATGTTTCGTTTAAACAATTCATGGTAATAAGAATAACCAATCAGTGTAGTTATATTTATAAGATGAGTAAAATATATATTTTATGGCCATACACTACTTGAAAATTCACATCCTACGGAAAGTTTTGTAGTAATTTTTATCGTGGGGCGGGAAGAGCGGTAGAGCAGGCCCTGATTATGACCTTCCTATTTTCCTTGGCCGATAGATGGCCATATGGTTAGGGAGCTGATCTTCGATACCGAAATTTGTGGGCTCGAATCTCACTGAGGTATGGATGTTCATAGCCGTTTGGAAACGGTTCTAAGCAGTAAGTTTCACCCACTGTCATAAGCTTTCGTGTTGCAAAAAAGTAGACCTTAGTAAGACCAAGCCAAATCACACCTATTTTACTTGACAATTCTTTTTGGTCTACCCATCGTAGTATCATGCATATTACAGAATTTCTGTCTATTCCTTTTAAGAAATATTTCATCTGTATTATAGATGACAACAATAAGTAAATAGCAAAGCAGTTATCATATAGTTGATGTAATGCTTAAAAGCCTCTAATAATAAATGAACTAGTTAATACTCAAAGGTATTTTCTATTTTTGAGAGGGAATAAACTTCTATTTATCAGCATCACCTTGTAGATATAGAACACAATAATTCTTTCGAGCAAATACACCATGGGTTTTTTTTTATATATTTTTTTTGTATAAATCTCGGTACATTTAGACTTTTAAGAGCATTAGTATTTAACTGTGTCAGTTCTTATTAGTTTATTGGAATGTAACAAAAATTGTATACCAATATTTGTATGTCATAAATATCCAAAATATGGGGATAGAAAATTAAATATGAGGGACAAAAATAAATAGATTTGCAAATTAGTGAATTAATAAAAAAATTCATTAGTTTAATCAACTATAAATCTTAATTGCTTATATATTTTCACCTTGTATGATAAAATGCAAAAAATAGCGTAATCCCCAGAATTCGGCTTAGCGTTTGAACCGTACTGCTTCGTGCAGAAGAGTAAGGATATAAACATCTAAAAAATTACAATGTAAACATTCTTAAAAAAAAGAAAAAAAGGAGGGGGGAAGCGCATAAGGTGATTTTTAATTATTTTAGTTTATTGTGTTACTTTTAAAGACGTTATTGTGTTTTCAGTGTTCTTAAGGCATTAGGGAACAAAAATATGACTTAAGAAATCTGGTACCACTTTCAAATGGCAAATAGCGCTCTTACGTTTTTGAGCCTGCCCATTACACAAGTTTCGGTTTGTCAATTACTTTTTTTTTTTAATTTTGTAGAAAGTGCACATACATTTAAGGATTATTTTGTATGAAACAGCTCTTATTGCTATTATTAATTTATCATTGTCGTATTTAAGAAATCTTTTTAAATTTTTTTTGTGGGATATGATGTCACAACCATATTTCACAGTAGGCCCGTCAGTGATCAAATTATTAGAAGATGATATGCTATGTTTGTTTCAATAAAACATTTATGAAGATCTTGGTAATATTAAAAGACTAACCTTGATGACTAGGCTAATAGTCTGTGCCTGCAAGACATACAGGTCGGACTCACAGCTAGTCGGGGGCCGTACAAATTGAGGCGGATTCTACAAATAAGAGTGAAGATGCTCATCAAATATACATACAACAGGGTCAATATGGGACTACGCTTAAAAACCGCTATCTTAGGGTACACCCACGTCCTGACTGAGATAACGTAGTACATCTCTCAACTGTGAGAGAGTTTTAATAAAATAAAACTTTATTGTAATCTTTAATAGTTTGCAAACACACTAATAACAGTAATTCATTTATGTTAACTTACTTTAAATTTGTTCTTATGCAAAAATTATTTTTGAAGTTGTACTTGTTTTAGCTTGGAACTGAAATAGTGAATTCTTATTTATCTATCTTTTAGTCTTAAAAATTTTGTGTTGAAAGTTCATTGCCTTATACAATCTGTATCGGTTACCGTGCATTATTATATACCGTGCATTTTTAATCCATAACAGAACAGTCTTATTCACATTCCCATAAGGTGACAAGCTCTAGCATTTTCTTTCTTGATCACCGAGAATTCTTGAGGAGCAAAGTTTGGCAGCTAAAATGTTGTTTAATGTCGTCCGGGTAATCGAATTTGCTTTGGCGGATGCAGCCATTGAAAGATTAGATTTTTTAAACTTTTCAATCAATTCAATTTTGGCAGCAAATGATAAATTCTTTCTTTTCGAAGCCATAATTAAAAAATTAACGTTCTTATTCCTGACGTGTGATCCAAATGCAACAAAATGCAACAAAATTTTCCTTTACTTGTTTAGTCTCAATTTCAACTTAAGCAGGGAGAGATTACTTTAACCAATAAACAGACAGATGTCCACCTCTTGTCAAGGTGCAAGAGAACTGAGACTCCGAAGAAGAGTCTACATTAACAAGAAAAGGGGAAAGGGAGGGAAATAAAGACTTGAATTCAGGTCATCTCCGATTTCGCACTAACTTCTTAAAAAAAACGAAAATAAAAAAAACGGAAACTCGTTGAAAACATGAAATTGACCATAGAACCGGAACAAGAAAAAGAAAATGACTGTATAAGCGGTGCGCTTTAACACATGTTCCCTTTTAAGTTAGACAGGACTTTAGAAAACTGACCATATAAGCGGGGTGACCGTATAAGCGGGTGACCATATAGCCAGTACTGACTGTAACATTAATTTTAATCAGTGTACCTTTTTTCACCTCATTAATGCTTGCATGCATGATATTTCCCATATTTATGAATAATACCTCTAATCCAGAGGGCTAGGTTTAGGAGGATTAATAAAAACCCTTTCTATGTTATTCCCATGTAAACGTCAGAGAAGGTGGTAGAACCTCTGAATGAGCGGATGAAACTCCACTTATCTACCTGACTTAGAATCCACACACCGGGAATGACTGTTCGACGAATACAGTCCGTTTCAATGCCGTTGCAATTGCCTCAGGTCCCAGTAATACACTTCACGCTAAATTTACAAGTTTGAATCTATATTGCCCTCCTCCTTTGTTCTTATTTTCAACGATGGATGAATGGGTAGAGCATTGCTCTTCAGTACCAGAGTTCATGGGTTCGAATACCACTGCTTGCATGGATGCTCTTAGCCATTCGGAATCAGCTCTAAGCAGTAGGTCCCAGTCTCATTAGGCCTCGCGTATCAAAACAGTAGAGCGTAGTGCTCCAAACGAAATAATTTTCCATAGAACTCTTAGTGTATTCTTTATGTAATTCTTCATGCAACTATTAATATATTTTTCATAGAACTATTAATATATTTCTTTATACATTCTTCGGACCTTTTGCAAAATTTGTTCTATGTTTAATTCCCAATTTTCACACCATTTTTCTTTGCTATGTGTATTAATTGTATATTAATGAGAAAAACTCTATATATACTAATATTCAATAAATGAGACGAGGTAGCACAGTCGGTAAAGGCAAAGTTCTTGTAACTAGAGGATTGCAGATTTGGAGCCCGAACCGGCCTAAGATCCGCCGAGTTCGTTAAAGGTGACTGCTGCACGTAAAATAAGTTCGTGGTCGCAATATATCAACCAATACCTCTGGGGGTAGCAGGCTAAGCCTATGGGTCTTCTGCTTTGCCCCGTACTTCAAAATGAGTCTGTGCAAAAAGTCGTACTTTTCATCCTTGTGGCGCTCGTTAAAACTAAAGGATACGAGTAGGGTATGACTCAATCTTTCTTGGTTTGACCAAGTGGCATTAGAAACAACATGTTAAAAAATATTGATTTTTTAAAACTTATGTTTATGTCTACTCATCTGGTACTAAAAGATTAGTCCTGTAAAAATATGTAAACTATAATCATCTAACTAAGCATGTGCAGTAACAATAACACAAAGAATTGTTCTTGAAAATGTTTCTCTCGCCACTATACACGATAGTTTAAATTGTACTATAAATATTTATATATGAAAATAATAACTACGTACCTTTTCTAACAATACTTTTAAAAGAAAGCATCTGAATGTCTTCATAATTTGTAAAAGAAAAAAAAAAAAAAAAAAAAAAAGTCTTTTAGCCTTCTTTTCTGAGACTGAATAGAAAAGACCTAAACAAGAAATAAATAATTTTAGAAATCCTAAAAGATATAACACTTTTGAACAGAAGACATTAGCCTTTTTAATATATGAAAATATATAGTATTTTAAGTTCTATTACGGAAGTGTAACCTCAACTAGCAAAATCCTAAAATTTATACCATTTAAAAACTATCCATCTAAAATGTTATTGAAAGAGATCAATAAAACACCAACAATACAGCAAATTTTACAACTGTTTAAAATGATATACAATGTAGCGTTAAATCTTTCTGCGATAAGATGGATAAAAATAATTATATTGTTCAGAAAAACTTAGTTTGATACCTTGCTTATATTACTATTTTGATAGA
The DNA here is from genome assembly GCA_032207245.1 of Pardosa pseudoannulata. Classification (NCBI taxonomy): domain Eukaryota; kingdom Metazoa; phylum Arthropoda; class Arachnida; order Araneae; family Lycosidae; genus Pardosa; species Pardosa pseudoannulata. The sequence goes on along the minus strand of CM063502.1, from coordinate 132,871,772 downwards.
AGTAAAATGAGATCAGAAACTACATATACACATATTATTTTACCATCAGAACAAGGTTTGTAAATTATGTATTCATACGAATTTACTTGTATTTCCCTTCTCCATTTTTATGCAGGAATATATTTTTATGTTTTACTTTTACAAGCCTTTCAGGGAGCGACGGAGTTACGTATAAGCTAATAAAATATACAGTTTAGAGCTTCGCATTCTGCAGGAACCTCCAATAAAAATAAAAGAACAAATATAACAATTGATAAAAAAAGAAAAATCTCGTAGAAAAATCACTCAAATGAAGTGAGACATTTCGCGATGATGATTTATGTAATAATGGTCTGAAACTGACCATAAAGAATCCTTCACGAAAATATAACACAGGACTCTGATGATAATGTAACCAAAGAATACACGCATATACATACATATATGTGTGTATATATGTATGCATGCCACATGCACGCAGACGGACAAATTTTTAAGATGATCGATGGAATAAATAACATTAAATAGCTAACTAAATATTTTTTAAAGGAGATTTTACTTAAAGTATTTAGTGAATTCAAAAAAGTTATTTCATTCTTTGCCTTTTCGATTCTGGGAATCATTGTTATCTGGGAATCATAGGTTAGTTTTTAATGAGTAATTCTTCAGTTATTTTATGCTTTATAAAGATATTGATTTCCATTAAATTAAGTTATTTCAAAAGAAATTTAGAAAAAATTATATATATACATATGTATGTATTTATGTATGTATGTATACTGTAGCGTACTGGGGCTCTAAGTGAGCCCGAAAAAAGGATAGTGGAGGCCTACGTACAGACTATGATATTTATTAAGAAGCACAATATTGAAGTTATGATAAATACAGATGAAATAATGAATATCTACAATGAAAAAAATGATCGATGCAGGAATCAGCTTCCTAAGAGAAAATAAAGGGGGGTGGACGCTCAGTCGCTCCCTCGTCGTTCTGGGCCGATGAGTTCACAGCCGACTCGATCGGTCAAAAATCCTCTCTGGGCCTCGAACTCTCTGAGATTCAAGAAATGACAAGTTACCCTTATAGGCGTTTATTAGGTTGTCTTTCTTTTATAGCGAATCGAACCCGTCCTGACATTAGTTATGCGGTAAATATTTTTAGCCAATGAGGAATTTGGACATGTGGGGGATTCGAACAACTTAGTGTTTTTCTGATAATTTCAGACTCGTAGATTCCAAAAAATGTTCTCAAAAATGTAAAAAACTGGGTCCATTATTTAAAAAATTAATTTTAAAGTTAAGCGTAAATCACGTGACATCAAAACGCTCCGTGATTGGTTGTGATGTCATCGTTCATGCAGACCAATATTTTTGTATTGCTTTTAAAGCGCACACTATTTTCCGATTTTGTTTTTGCAAGTTCCTGAAATTTTCTAGTTATCAAAATTTATTTTTATTTAAACCTGAAGGTTTATTTTATCGATCTAGATAGCTTAGTTATCTCAACTTGTCATAAATGTCTCTTCTACCTGGAATTACCAAAGGACAGTCAGACAACCTCCCGAAAATTAACAGCATGTCAATGTTTTCGTTCTTGGAAAAAAAAAAAAAACGGATTTTATGGGAGCAGAAATACGGGGAATTAAAACCCAACGGTATGTAAAATCAGTTATATATTTATTCAGAATTTAATTTAAATTGTTAAAAATTGTTTTTTTTATGTTTATTTATTATTCTTTAGTCCTTTTTCGGATTCTTAATGCAATTTAATTATTTTTAAAACATTTATTGTTGCTTTTTCAAAATTTTCAATTTTTTCGATTTTGACATTTTAATTCATTTATTTTTTTTTATTTTGTACGGATGTCATGGCCGCAAAAATATTTTATGTTTTTCTATCCCTAAACTTTCAACTCTCGAGTTATTGTGCTATGAACTCACGAATCCACCCTTTTATTTCTTTGCTCTTTTATGTGTTTATTTTTCGCTCGTTGTCATTTTTGTGCTTACTGACAGAAGCCTCTGGATTGAAAGCCTTTAACCTTCGTGTTGTAAAAAGTAGATCGTAGCGCTCCAAAACCAAACTAATTCTTAAGAATTTTAAATTTGATGAAAAGAAATTTAAAATCTTTAAAAGGCTTTACTTAATTATTTATGCTTTTTTAAATAGCAATACAATTTTATTGTCTTTAATGTTAATGTTAAATTAAAAAATGTATAAAGTTTCTGAAATTTAATTTAATTTTTAAAGTAATATCATTATAAGTATTTTAAAAATATTATATACTTTTTTCAAATTAGTCACCAATTTAATCGAAAAATATCACTGTGAATTGATTCAATTAAGAAAGTATGCATCTTTGAAGAAAATATTTATAATATCTTAAAAATACAAAACTTTCCCCTCCCCCGAGTTATTTATTAGATAATTATATGCTTTAGATATTTATATGTTTTACGATATTTATATGTTTTATCAAACATTTATTGTAGTTGAACTATGTGATAATACTCGAAAATGAGCAGTTTTAAAAGTTAAATAGCACTGGTTAATCAACTGTTCTTTTAAAGGTATATATGTATTTTTATATACTTTACTTTTTCTAAACTAGTAATATTTAAACAAAAGCAAGCATTTATTTACCTAAAAATGGTGTTCCCAAACCCATAGAGATGATTTATAGGATAATTTGGGGTTTAATTTCTCATCCCTTTTCATCGCAGTTGTCCAGATTTTAGGTGTATGTGGATCTTTGGAAAAGCTGAAAAATATCTTCTCATTGCAATTACTTGCTGTATTTTGACAGAGTGGTACAATACAATATTTATACTATGATTTTTTAATGCCAGACATAATAAAAAAATTTCTATTATATGCTATACTTTACACAGAAACAAATTTAAAAGTCGCCTTTTAACATGTAAACAGCATAGGCGGTCGGTGTCGACATGAACGATGACGTCACAAACTCGGCGGAGAAAAAGTATCGTTTTTGAGAGACGTTAAAAAGTCCGCTATAAAACCCATCAGAAATCACTCATTAGTCCCTCAAATGAAAGAAAAATAGCTACTGTCCTGCTTACTTTTTTGTCTTCTATCGTTTAAAATCAAAATTAGAAAACGTGAAAATTCCTCATTCCAGAATAACCCGGGATTATCACATTGGGACGGACTTTTAAAACTTCTAGGGTATATCTTGTATACTAAAGAACTCAAACTTAACCTGTCATGTCAAAATCCCATTTTAAATGTTTATACCGATGCCGATTTTGAGGCAAATAGGGATGACAGAACCTCCATAGGAGGGCAGTTAGTTTTATTAGGAGGAGCTCCAATTGCCTGGCGGACATTTAAGGAACGCTGCGTTAGTTTGTCGACGATGGAATCTGAGTTCGTCGCACTAACAGAGGCAACCAAGGAGTTGTTATGGTTCGATAGGATCCTAGAAGAATGTATTAGTAAAAGGATCATTAAATATAAAGTCCGTTCTGTACGCCGATAATATCGCCACTATAGACTTCGTGAAATCGCCCATAGAAAACTACTGAACGAAACACATAGATGTAAAGTTATTTTTTGTAAGAAATCTTATTTACACTGAAATTTTTGAAATTAAATACGTTAAAAGTAAGGAAAATCTGGCAGACGTTTTTACAAAGCCGTTAGTGAAAGTTGCATTGTTAAAATTTAAAGAACATGCGTTTACAACTAAGTAGCTAGATTTTTTTTGGTAAATATTTATTGTAATTTTTTTACTGTATCAGAAACGGGTGTTTATACTATATAATGGTATCAGAAATTAATGTATCGTGTTGATAGTTTTTTTTTGCGTTGTTTTTATACCTTCAAACCCTTTTTTTTAATTTTAAGTAACTATACACTAATTACGTTCTCAAATTTTTTTTATACAAGTATCTAGTGTTGTAAATATGTAAATATATATATATATATATATATATATATATATATATATATATATATATATATATATATATATATATATATATATATAGTAGTAATAGGGTTTGTTACGATAGGTTTGTGTAAAGTTTTAGGCCCTTGTACGTGTTGCGTGAATGTCTTGTGAATTTGTATTGTTATAAAATTTGTATTTAATAGATACTTGTATTATCTGAATTCATTTTTTTTTCCTTTTGCTTTTAACAGAGTTTCTGTAACAAATTTTGTTTTAAGTCTATTTTCGTATAAAGAACTTTCCTCGCGTATCAAGAACGCTTTTGTAAAAAAAAAAAAAAAAAAAAAAAAAAAAATTTGTAGTCACACTAACTTGGTGTGATGAGGTAAACTAGTATCAAGAACTTTTGTAAACTGTTGATCACACATCTGTGAGGAAATTATTTTTGTATCAAGGATTCTATTATTTTCATCTGTGAAATTTTACAAGTCTTGTGATGTATATTTATTGAAGTTTTTCTTATGTAATATTTGAGAGTCAGTTACCTGGTTAAAGGTGAACATAATTTTTTTTTGAAGAAGCTCGTTTCATGGGATTGCCGTGAGGGGGGGGGGCATTGTTAGAAGTTACAGCCGAATCGGCACCTTCCGTAACTTTCGGTGAATCCCGGCAATTTGTCTATTAGTTTATTTATTTAAGTCAAATGAGGCAGGAGATTTGACAGCCACCTTAATCATCAGTTAGATTGTTTTTGTTAAGGAAGCTGACTCTCGCAGTTATTTTGTTCGTGACGTCTGCACGGCAGACACTAATGTGGGTTCAACTCTCACTCGGCGGTACGATCTGTGTAATTTTGTGATTGGCTGAGTGGGGGAGGAAACCTCATTATTATGTTAATTAGCATGATATACCTGCTACTGGATATATAAGGCTGACAAGCAGGAGGCAAGGTATCCCTTATTTTGGTCAGCTGTGAGGGTAGCAGTATCAGATTAGAAAATCGTTTTTTTTTTACTTTGTATTTTTTTAATGGTATTAGGGTTAAATGTTTTTCTGTAATAGGTGATTGTTAAATTTATTATGTTTATTTTGTTAACTTTTTTTGAAAAACTTTTAGAACTTAAATAAAAATGTTTAGTTCAAATACTCGATTTTTTATTTCTCGTCATTCTGCACAAGTCATGCTAGCTTCCACTTTAAATATCTTTTGTATCAGAGATGTCCAGCACTATTAGGTAGCTGGTCATCATAATCTGTACAATTTTCATTTCTGCGCAAATGTCGTTCCGACAGTATTTTATGAATATCCGCTGATGTGTATTGCTGGTCAAATTCACCAAGAGAATAAAATTTAAAGGATTTCCAAGATGTAACAGTAGGAAGAGATTTAAGAAACGTTCTCGCAGTACCGGTGATACAGCGCTTAGCCACAGCTAAAATCTGTATATCCGTTAAGTTTTATAACACTGAAATATTTTCTATTGAATCAATAAAATTATCAATAGGTGTTAAGTTCCAAGCTCGCGCACTGAGCATGCGCGGAGTTTTGTTAGAGAGAGTTTTTTCCTCTACAAGATCGAGTGAGTTCTGTGTAACATGGCAGGCCTTCTGTCAACAAATCCATCCATATTTTTGTTCAATAAATGTTAGTGTTCGTGAATTTCGTCTTTTATTACTTTAATACAGTCCATTAAAGGCACATACATTGTTGTGGCTCCTTGACCGGAGGATAAATAATTAAAGAACTGAAAATGAACCACAGTTTGACCTCTTTGAATAGGTCACGATGGACCTTAAAACCGAGACTAACACGAATAAAGGAGTTTGTGGACAATTTTGACGAAAAAGGATGTAACAGTCAAGCTTGCATTAAACAAGAATTTATCTAGGTTAAGTGAAATCAACGATTCCATTAAAGAACTGAGGACTAGTTATTGTTCCCTTTCGGATACAAAAGATCCAGGCGACGCATTAGAAAAACTTGGAGAACTGGAATCAACAGCCGACGATTTTGAGGTACGTTTGCAATTTCTTCTCTCAAAAATTAGTGTTGTTCAAAACGAAACGAAAGTAAATTTGTCACAAAATTCTTTATCAAAAATAAAATTGCAGGACATTCCACTGCCTGAATTTTCAGGAAATTATGGTGAGTAGAGCAGTTTTAAAAATCAATTTAATAATCTTATTACATCTAACGAAAGTTTAAGTGATGAACAGAAACTACGCTATTTACAAGCTTCACTTAAAGGAGAAGTGAAATTTATTCAGACAGTAGATGATACTTTCAATTCCCTATTTCAAGAATTAGAATCGCGATTTGAAAATAAGAGATACATTTCAGACACTCATATAAATGCAATTTTGAACTTAGAAAAAATTACTCATGAGTCAGGTAAAGACCTTCAAAAATTAATTGATAACATTCTAAAACATTTTCGTGGTTTGAAACTTTTTAAACTCGAAACAAACTAACGGAGCTTTTGTAGATTAATATTGTTATTTCGAAATTAGATCGTGAAACAAGAAAACAGTATGAGATGTCTTTTAAAACAACAGTGGGAGCCCCGAGTGGGATGAATTTATAATTTTTTTGCAAAAGAGAAGTCAGGTGCTTGAGAACATTCAACTCGCTTCCATCATTCCGAAATCGAAAGTGGATTTCCCTCCGAAACATAAAAGTTTATTGTTGCATTCAAAATCCAAAGTTCAGTGCCCCATGTGTAAGGATTATCACCCGATGTATAAGTGTAAACCGTTCCTTAATTTATCAATTGAAGAGAGAATTAATATGGTCAAAAAGAATTATTTGTGTTTCAATTGCTTTGGGCCTCATATTGTAAGCCAGTGTACTAATGCAAAGGCGTGTAAAATATGTGAAAAATCACATCACACTAACACATACAACAAAAGCGGTTAGAAGAGAGCAAAATACCGTTATGCAAGAGCCAGTAAATCAAAACACTTTAACAGATCGTTAAATTCATTCAACAGATTTCATTTGTGTGCCGTGATGTAGCCGATTTGTTGGGAATAAAAAAAAGAAAAAATAACGGTTCCAGTCACAGGATTGAACGGAGCTAGCTTAACTATCAAAAACAAAATATCCGCTATGAATTCTAATTCCAGTGGAGCATTTAAAACAAACGTGAATTTGTTTGTGGTACCTAAGATCACAGACTTAACACCATCTACACGATTTAGTATTTCACATATTGATTTTCCACGCAATATCACTTACGCCGATCCCCAATTTTATATACCTTCCAAAATTAGTGTCTTGTTGGGGGGGGGGGGAGAGTTGTTTTACAAACTTTTATGTAACAATCAAATAAAAATATCCAATGAGTCTTTAATTTTGCAAGAAACTGTTTTCGGCTGGATTGTTACGGGAACAGTAAAGGGTACGGATCAAATTATAAACAAAACCACCTTTAGCTGTCATTTAGCGCAAGAGCCCATTGAAGAGACATTAAACAAATTCTGGGATCTTGAATCAATTGGAATTAAAGAGGATCCTAAATGTAACGAAGATGATCAGGCCCTAGACATTTTCAATAAAACTGTAGCTTACAAAAACAATCGATAGGAAGTTTCTTTACCCTGGAAGGGGGACTGGAAAGAGTTAAACGATAACTATGGTGTTGCAGAGGAGAGATTAAAAAGACTTATAAATCGCATGAAACGTGATCCGACTTTAATTACGATCTACAGTGAGATTTTGGTGGATTATTTAAAACAAGGAATTATCGAGAAGGTAATTGAAACAGTAAAACCTACTGAGAGGCCATTATTTTACTTGCCGTACCAAGCGGTTTTCCGAAGTGAAAGCCTTACTACAAAAATGAGAATAGTTTTCGATGGTTCTTCACATGAGCTTGGACAATTGTCTTTAAATGATTGTCTTTGGCAAGGCACAAACCTGAATCCCAACATTTTTGACTTGTTAATTTATTTTCGATTAAATGAGGTAGTAGTGCTTGCAGACTTAGAAAAAGCGTTTCTTCAAATCTCTTTGGTCGAAAAGGATAGACATGCTGTCAGATTTCTTTTCCCCAGTGATGCTGAACATTTTAATACAGAAGTTTACTGGTTCAATAGAGTAATCTTTGGAATAAACTCCAGCCCATTCTTATTATCTGCCACGATTAAAAACCACATTAAAAAGTTCCAAGAGCCGTATCCTGTAACTACAGAAATTTTAAATACGTGCTTTTACGTAGATGATTTAGTGACAGGCACTGACAACATCAGTGATGCCCTAGAAGTTTCCTGCAACGCAGAGCAAATCATGAAAAGAGCTGGCATGACTGTAAGAAAATGGTTGAGCAATAATCCCATCTTAATCGATAAATGGATGAACTTAGGATTCGAAATTCATCCTTTTCATTCAACTAATAATTTTCACACAAATCAAGTGAAAATTCTGGGAATTTCATGGAATCCTGAATCCGATTGTTTAACAATGAATATGAAAAATCTGGTAGATTTCATAAGTCACAATGAAAGCACTAAACGTGTTTTACTGAAGGTTGCAGGAAAGATTTATGACCCTGTTGGACATTTGACACCTTTTACAGTTAGGCTGAAAATTTTGTATCAAGAACTGTGGCTACGGAAAATATCTTGGGATGAAGAACTTCCAGACAATACTAAAGAAACGTGGCTTCGCTGGTGTTCTGAAATGCCACAAGTTTCGGAGCTCAAAATTCCAAGAACAATTTTACACTCTTCCAAAGATGACATTGCTAACATCGAATTACATGCTTTCAGTGACGCTAGTCAAAAAGCGTATGGTGCAGCAGTTTATCTCAGAGTTGTTTACAAAGATCACGTTACGGTGAATCTCATAGCTTCAAAAAGTAGAATTGCACCTTTGAAAAAAATCACTTTACCCAGATTGGAATTGCTCGGTGCGTTGATAGCCACTAGACTTATGTGTGAAGTAAAAAATCGTCATCTAGTTATTCCTGGACAGACTCCCAGATAACCCTGTATTGGATAAAGGGATCATCTAACAGGTGGAAACCCTTTGTCAGAAATTGAGTCGAGGAGATACAAGCCTTGACTGATAAAGGAAGTTGGTCTCATTGTTCCAGTTCTTGTAATCCGGCTGATCTGCTGACAAGAGGTATTAGTGTGGAAAAACTTTTAAGAAATCTAAAGTGGTGGTATAGTCCAGACTTTTTGGGACAACAGGTATTTTATAGAAGTGAACCTACTTTAGTGATTCCAGAAGAGATGTATTCCGATGAACTCAAGAAAAACCCTACAAAAGAACTTGATACATTAGTGATATTCATTTTATCCAATCAGTGTTCCTTTTTGGAGTGCATACTTAAGATTACAAATAATTATGTAAAACTTATTAGTATTATAAGCTTTCTTTTCAGGTTTATTTTTAATTGTAAGAATCGTAGCATCAGGCTAAGTGGACCCTTAACTCTTCGTGAATTGAATTTAGGCGAAGTGGGGGGTTAATTTGATCTCTGCAAAAATGTGAGTTTGCAGACGAAATAAAGAACTTGGAAAGAGGTGAGCCTGTTCCGCTAAAAAGTAAGTTAACTGCTCTAAATGTATTTTTTGATGAGAATAAGGTAATGAGAGTAGGAGGAAGATTGTGTCATTCAGACATAAATGTAAATAGTAAACATCCCATTGTTTTACCTAGTAAACATTGTTTAACAAATGTAATCTTAAAATACTTCCATTTAAAGTACTTGCACTTAGGTCCCAAAGAACTGTTGTATCAAGTTCGACAAAGATTCTGGCCACTTAATGGTAGGAATAATTGTAGAAAAATTGTTCACGATTGTGTCACTCGTTTTAAGAATAAACCTATTGCAATTACTCAAATAATGGTTGATCTACCAACGGAACGTGTAATACCGCTTGAAACGTTTCTTTGGTAGACGGGGCAAATGTTCAAAAATCTTGACAGACAATGCCAAAACTTTTGTTGGTGCTAGTGTTGAAATTAAAAAATTGCTTAAAATGGTAAAATCTCCAAATGCAATTCTATCAAACTACTTAATTTATGAGGGTATCGAGTGGAAATTTATCCCCCCCCCCAATTTCTCCAAATTTTGGGGGTATTTGGGAAGCGGGGGTGAAGTCATTTAAATTTCACCTAAAGCGTACTGTTGGTCGTCAAGTATTGACCCTAGAGGAATTTATTACTATACTCAATGAAATAGAAGGCGTATTGAACTTTAGACTCCTCAAGCCACCGGAATTTGACAGTTTTGAGGTACTATCACTAGGACATTTTTTGATAGGCAGACCCATTACTGCTCTTCATGAATCTCAGTTAGTTGATATTAGTAACAATAGACTTTCTAAGTGGCAGAAAATTACAAAATTGAGTCAAAGAATTTGGAAGTCGTGGAAACATGACTATCTAAACAACTTACAAGAAAGGAGTAGGTGGAGATATAGCAAAAATGAGGTTAAAGAGGGTATGCTTGTTTTAATTAAAGATGATAATCTTCCCTCTACAAAATGGTTCCTTGGCAGAATAATTGAGGTATTCTATGGAAGGGATAAACGGATTAGAGTGGTAAACCCGCGTTTACCTGATGGTAAAATTCTGAAAAGAAATATTCGGAAGATTTGTATCATTACTGTGGAATAAGTCACTTTAATTTACAAACTATGTTACGATGGTTGTTTTTATGTTATGTGTTTATTTGATGTTACTTATATGTTAAAAATTGTACTGTGAATTTGTATTTGTATTGTAATTACTATAATGTGTATTTGAACTGTAATCGAATTTTTCAAATGATGTTGAATGTGTAACATTCACCGGTGGGGAGTGTTACGTTCCACGCTTATGCGCGGAGTTTTGTTAAAGAGAGTTTTTTCCTCTACGAGATCGAGTGAGCTCTGTGTAACATGGCAGGCCTTCTGTCAACAAATTCCTCCATATTTTTGTTCAATACATGTTAGTGTTCGTGAATTTCGTTTCTTATTATTTTAATACAGTCCATTAATACAGCACATACAATAGGGTACATCGAGGTACCGTCAAAATTTTTAATTTCATCCGCGATGTCTTTGATGCTGAATCCAACATTGAATCCTCGTTGACCAGGCGGAATACTATGTTCAACAAAATTAAAATTATTAAGTGCTGTAGTGTTAGGATTAGGCACTGATGGGGAGAAAGCACTACTTTGTGATGTCTGATGCTTGGAAAACTGTTGTAAGAAAGGCACAGTGTGCTCTTCTGTTTCGGAATTAGCAACAGAAATCAAATTCTTTAACTCAGCAATATTTCTGAGATACATAAATATAGAATCGCACAATAAATTGGTGTGCGTGCTAATTTCGATATGCAAAATATTAGCTACTTGTACTAGATCTGCTAATAAGAAAGATTCTTTAACATTTTGAATCTTTTCCGTTAGACTAGTTTCGACGGGGAAGCCCGTAAACTCGCGTAATTTCGCCCTAGTTGCTCTATCATGGGGTGTATCGAAAACAATACTGTTGAGTAAAGTAATTGCTTTAGTGCTAGCAAATTTTAGAGAATGGGCAATCTGAGGGATGTCTACTAATCCGAGGGCCATTTTCTGAATGCAAACCAATAATAAATTACAGTAAATATAATCAACAGTGGGAAATTTGCATAAATAAAAATTATTAAATTCAGATGAACGAAGAAGTAGTTAAATAATGCAATAGAATATACTGTAAATACATGAGAATAAGTACAGATCTATAGAATTGAATTAGTCAAATTACTGTAAAATACTCAAATCAATTTATATCGGTAAGTCTATATTCATTCAGTCACTTTCTTCTGTAAATCAAAATCTCGAAATCGAAAGTAGGTCAGCTTCAAAATTGTTCTAAAAAATGAAAATTAAAAAATTTTAACTTACCCGATTCCATGTCGAAAATATTAAATATCTAGGATAATAAGTATAGATGTAATAATTTTATCATATTCAGAATATTTCATCAAACACATTTTGTTGCACTATAATTACGTACACACTCAAATTGAAGATTCAAAATCAAACATATTGAAGAGAGGGAAAAAAAAATTTCTTCTTTCGTATTTACTACTTATTCTCGGAATTGACGAAACAGAACTTCACCGGTGAATAAAATCAACGGCGATAAAAAGAATGTTCTGATGAAAAACACTGATGAAAAAAAAATTAATCTTCGAACGTCTAAATCCAAAACAGAAATACATACATCAGGGCAGGTGCACTTGGGATGATTCGCACTTCTGGTTTCACTCGAATCGAAAGTGATGGCTCGGAATTCAGCAGAAAAAAAAATAATTACTACAACGTAATTATTAACGACTTAAAAACAACTTAGAATAGACTCAGATGGGGTTCATTGGACAAGACGATCCCCCATGTTTTTGTGAAGGAGAGACAAACTCTTACTATGAACATTACTTTAATTAACGTTAAAGGAATTATATACAGAGGGGTCTAGGGATAAACTTGGTTAATTATGGCTCGATTAATCATATTATTCCTCTCTCCCACACACGTCACTCAGAACTCGGAACTCTATTCACATTCTTTTCAAAACCAACTGTTGCCAACTCAGGAAGTCGAACTGATGACTTCGCGATGGACTCTGCTACTCTGGAGTTGTAGTACTTCGTTCAGGAGTGGGTAAAAGGAATATGTTTACATATATATTCATGCATATATACACACACAGACACACACACACACACATACACACACATATATAGCTAGATATAGATATATGCACACACACTCACACACACATAAAAGACCGTTCCTGGTGGGTATGCAGTGAATGCTCACAAACAGATGGCAAAATTTAGGGAGCCAAATTCGGTTAGTTAACTTCATAAAAAACTGTATATTTTTTTTAAAAGTTAACGTTTTTTTTATTGTTGGTTTTACTGTATTGAAAATAGCTCTTGTTTATTTCCTCTGACATCAATAAATTTTTGCTCACATAGTATTTTATGCTTTTTAAATTTAAAAAAAATTGCAGGTCGGCGTACGACCCCTCCTCCCGCTAATGACCCGACCTGTATATACACTGAATAGCCAAAATATTATCATCTTTGTAATGTTAAGACTTAAAAAAAATTAAAAATAATTGTTTGAAAATAATTGAGAAAGTAATTTAGAAATTTTATACACTCATTTGCTTCTTTTACACTGAAAAGCCAAAACTTTGTTATCACCCGTTTCAACTCTCTAATGTTGTAAAATTACGTTCTCTATAGTTTTCAAACTTTTTATTTTGGCAATTTGTGAATGAACCCTCCTTTATAGGTGCTACTTTCAAGGAAAGAATTAAATACAGTTCAATATAGCGTCGATATTTTTTGTTTAATTTTTATAATATACACCTAGACATTTTTTTAAACAGCTCTGTAGTATTGGCAACAAAATAATGCAATAAATGTATGGGTATATTTCGTGATACTCAGTAAGAGCTTTTCTTTACCGGTTGATATCTCATCGTCAATTCAATTTTTTCCGAATTTGTCACATTGTGTTCCTCTTTCAAAATTACGTATTTCCTTCTAAGTTTCGTATGCTGCTAAGTTTCGTATGCTGACTTTGGGGATCATGAGGAAATAACTTGTAAAAAATGTTCTCTTTTTTAAAGAAATCTTTATATATTCTTTAAACCTTATAATCTTTATATCTTATATAACTTTAAAATATTCTTGGTTGCATTATATTAAATTGTAAGCCCTCTCTTATTATCATTATTTTTTAATTCTATACCATTTATTTATTAGTACGTTTTCTGCTAATCCACAAAATCTAATTAACATTTAAAACTAATGTTTTACCAAGACAATTTCTTATTTGGTAATCATGTCTACACAAGGAGTATATGCATGGCAAGTGTTTTAATGGGTTAATTTATTATTTATTTCTATAAGCCTCCTGTTATATTTTGTGGAACATTAGGAATTTTATTGTTTTCATACAAAAGAATGTCTAAACATGGATAAAATAGAAAAAATGAATTGATTTTATCAGGGCCTTGATAACATACAGAATATACAATTTATAAATACTATCGTAAGAATTTGAATATTTACACTTTAGCATAAAGTAACATTTATCTGCTTTGTTATAGCTATATGAAATCTTAGCTCATAAGAAATCTTAAATTTAAAGAAAAATAATAGTTTTTTTTCATATTATAAAATAAAATATTTTGCTTGTATTGCAATAATTGAGGTTAAAAAGGATTAATCTCTTCCCGGTTTTTCCCGAGCTGAACTCGGGCAGGCGAAATGTACCATCCTGGCTCATCCCGAGTGTAGCTCGGGCACTGTGAAATTTTACACTGTGCAATTAGTCTTCCCGGAATTATCTCACATATGGTTTCGAATGCTTGCGTGTACTTTTCTGGCTACTAGATTATTTGCTGCTCAAAGAGAGACAGCAGAGGGAAGAAGGTAAGGAGAGAAACAAGGTTCTACTGTCGAGATTGCGACTTTGGACTGTGTGCAGTACCGTATTTTCGATTGTATCATATATGATCAAATTTTGATTAATAATTTCATAATCATTTGTGTAAATGCAAAAGATATAAATAAAATTTAATTCAAGATAAAAGCTAGATATTCTAAGATTTATATTTATAGTTAGTGTGAATTGACTCCAAAGTCTAATGATTTTTGGCCTACAGAAAGCCAACTATACAGGTAAATTACTCATTTATTTAAATTGATATTTTTACATTAATTTTTAAGAAATTTTGTATGCGAATGATGCTAACATGTTTAAAAATCTATGTATGTATGAAAATAAGCATAAAAAATTGACATTTTTTGACCAATAATCCCGAAATAAAATGAACCTGGAAGGAGTTAATTGTTTTTCTTTGATATAATAATCTTTGCTATATAATTGATTTTGATAAAAAATTAGTTTTCCTTTTACCAGTTTCAAAATTTATTTTAAGGGTAAGTGGATTTCTATTTTTTTCCCTTTTGATGTATATATTTTATGCTATTTTAAAAAAATGCACTGTTTCATATAACAAAACTAAGTAATTTCTATAAAGCTAAACCCTGTAGCGGGTACAATTACGCCCCTCTCCTTTTTCACGATAGGTGGCGCTAAAAAGCCAAGTAGTGTTTTTCTAATGAGTGTCAGTAGTCTATGTGAGTGTGTTTTGTTCTCTTTGTTGTTTTGTGTTTTGTGATGTGGAACTTTGCAATAAAATAAAATGGTTCCTAGAAAAATAGTCTTTTGATATAAGAGTCTCGTCCTTCTACAGTGGCGCCCAACGTGAAATTTTGAAAGAATGGAAAAGTGTCATCCAGACACATGCCATGTTTCTTCCCGTCCTGGGAAATAGTAAAACTCTGTCAAAGTATTGATTCATCTCGACATGTGTTCCCATAACACGATGTGAAAATTTTTGTGTGTTTGTTCTACGGTGATTTTGCCGCTTTCACCAAGAATTGTGTGCTTCAGCTTGTGTGTGCTTTCGTTTCAGTGAAATTTCCGTTTTCAACGAAATTGATTCTTTCAAGAATTTTGTGTTGCATTCTCATGAAAATGAAATATCCATAAATCTGCGTTCTGAAAATCATCTTTATAATTAAATGTATTACTACAGAGTAAAACCATAATGTAACAGCAGTTTTGTTTTCGGTCGCATCTGGAATTCAAACGTCTCTTCTACTCGGAAGTAAGCTGAAAAGTTCTTTCCCGCTTAATTATCGTTTTGTGATACCTTTTTATGTATCATATTTTGATTTCGTTTTTATCATTTAATTGATATATTAATTTCTTTTAAGAACAAGATATATGTATAAATTGTGTGTTTTTGAAAATAATCTGTTTCTATTGGTTGTATAAAGTACGTCTAATGTATATATCCTGAAGGAAAGAAACATGTTTAAATTTTGAGAACTTGATTTTTTTTTCTATTTTTCTCTCTCATTGTTTTATGGAAAAGGAAATATCAATTTTGTGTTGGATCTAATTTTATTTTTTTTTTTAAGAAAAGAAAAAACGTATTGATCTGGTTAATTAAATTTTCTATGCTAGTTTGATATTGTATTCTGTGTTCTTGAAAATCATATTAAAAATGATCGATTATTCGAAATAAAATATTCTTATTCATAATTATTCCTTTTTTACTATTTTAAAACATAAAATGTGTAATTCTATTTCTGGTTCTAAGTATGCTATTCTTATAATTCAAATAGTAGCTAAATAATAATATGTTCTGCTTGTTCACGATATATTGATTTTTTTTAAAGTTTTATGTTTTCATACTAATTGTCGTAGTTATTGCATACCAATTATATAAAAGGTTATTTGTAAGAAATTCAAATTGTAATTTTAAACGAGTAAATATAAGGTATTAGTACTGCTTCAAAAGAATTTTATCAAAAATATTGTTGTATTTTAAATTGGTTCTTGATTTTATAGTATCTTTATGATTGCTTATTTCATTGGTTATATTATCTACAAAGGAGAGGGTAGTTGTGTAACCATTACGTAATATTGAATTTACAAATTTTCTTGAGTTATTTAACAGTTTCAGTTTCGGTTCAATAATTGCGTAGGGTAAAAATGGCTTATCTTTCTAAGGGCAAGAAAATCGACCTTTTTAACTTAGCATCAGAATTAGGCACCGATGTCACATCTACTGATAAAATAATTGATTTATATGGAAAAATAACTAAATCTGCTATTTTTACGGATAACGAGCAGTTTGTTAAAGATACGTTTAACAATGTTGTTGACGAGCGGAAAAAGTTGGAAGAAGCAGAAATAAAGAAAGCAGAAACAGAAAAACAGCGTCTAGTTGAGGAAAGATGGCCCTTACATCATTTTGTCCCAAAAATCCCCTACTACATTTTTCATAGCTAGTTGTGACAAACCTGATGAACCTTTAGGTGCATACCATGCATCAGCTTTAACACCTTTTCAAAATGTCATACAAAAACAATTTCCTGTGGTGCCGCTCCGGAAAAGAGGTAGACCCCCTCCTGTTTCTGTGGACACCGAAAACAAATCAAAAATCCCACCACCTCGCCGAGACGGTCTTCGGAGGTGTAGGGGGAGGATGTAGCGGGTACAATTACGCCCCTCTCCTTCTTCACGATAGGTGGCGCTAAAAAGCCAAGTAGTGTATTCTAATGAGTGTCAGTAGTCTATGTGAGTGTGTTTTGTTCTCTTTGTTGTTTTGTGTTTTGTGATGTGGAACTTTGCAAGAAAATAAAATGGTTCCTAGAAAAATAGTCTTTTGATATAAGAGTCTCGTCCTTCTACAACCCTTATTTTTGACGTACAGAAAATATGATTATAAACAGAGCACAACTTTTTATTTTATATTGATGAATCATAATTCGTCTGTTTTATTAGACTTTTCAGCTCGAAAGGTACTATACCCTTTAGAGAATAAATATTTTTTTAAGAAAAAAAAAAAAAGAAAAGAAAACAGACGATGTTTGCAACCATATTGCTTTTTAATTCTGTTTTTTTCCCCAAACCAAAACACTTATCTAAAAAAGTTGGTTTTAAAATTTATTTTTAAAATGAATCGCAGGAGGAAAATTTTTTATCCTTAGTTGAAAATTTTAAAAGATTCGTGTTTGTAAAACATGAAGGTCATTTGAGGGTCATAGATAGGGTTTCGTTTCGGGAAGCGGAAAGCTCGATTTAGACGGAGCCTCCCCCTGAGACAGCACTAATTTTTAAATAAAATGCATTAAAATATACATAATTTAATATTAATATTTAATTTTAATAATTATATGGCAAATTTATATAACATTTAACTTTGTATATATATCTAAAAGTTCATACACAATCTTTTGCTATTAAATGTACGAAACAATTTGGTGCAAAGATATAAAAATTAAACACATGTATTGAAATTTTTTTAAATAAAATTTTTTAAAAATGAAATTTTAATTTAAAAATTAAATTTTAAATAAGCATGTAGTTTAAAAAATATTTTTATTTGAAAATAATTTCAGTGTTGAAATGCAATACAATAAACTCCAGAGATTTTTGTGGGGTTTGGGGGGGAACTCGAGCCTTCTAGCCCCCCCCATCTCCTCTGACTAAGGTAATGAGTCATTCTTGACAGCGAAAAAAAAATAAAGTTTTGCACAACAGTCTTTCGTTCATTTAGTACTAAGAAATCTACAATAACAGTTGAACCCAACTCTACAGTTCCCGCTTCCCAAAGAGGAACTTACTAAGAAGGTTCGTGAAACTTAAAGTGAAACTTGAAGTGACTTCTTACACGCTTTTAAACGTTTTCATTATATTTACGATCGCTCAAAAGTCAATGTGTCAATTTTTTAATATTTTCTTCTTTTTGTCAATGTAAATGGAATAAATAATTTTTTAGTTATTAAATATTTTTCTCGCTGCTTTTATAATAATTATTATTGCTTATTGTTAACACTTTCAATAAAATAAAAATTAAAAAATTAATGAATAAAAAATCTTTAATATTCTTAATTTTTACCCGGAATTAATCGAATTGGATCCCGAGTGACTTATTATTCTCACATGGAGGGAAATTAAATTCTAATTGTAGTTTATATATCACCAAATACAACAATGTGTGATATCAATTTATTCCTCAAAACCCTTTGTTATAATTTTATAAACATATATTGACGATGCACTTGGCCACAACACTAACAAATACTTGAAAGAATAATACAATTAGCGAAAATAACATGTATCAATCTGCATGGGGAATTAAAATAAAATATATAAGCTAATACTCCAAGAATGATACTTTCCCTCTACTAGCTTATTATACACGTTTCGGTTATTGTACAGCCCTTTTCAGAGAACCATAAATAGCGCAACATAATTTAATTCTCATTATTTGGGTCCTACAATAACCATAGGAGTTCATAAAAAAGTTCTGAATTTGTGCATGACATTGATATTTCTAAAATATAAATCAGTGCTGCGGTAGATCAATTGGCATATACTTAAACCCACAGCCGGAGGACTGAGAGTTCGAGGCCTGAGCCTGGCAAAAAAAGTCGCATTCACTAATGGCGGCTGGTAGGAAAATTAAAGGAGCTGAAATTTTGATGTGCGCTGGCTTACCCGTTTCAAAGCACCCTCGTGTGTGGACAGTGTTATTCCTTTGCAAATAGCTGATTTAGACTGGATTTAGAGCCGATTTAGATCACTGTCATTTGCTAGGCATGCTTCGCGTTGGTTTCACTTTTTTCCCCAACTTTAATTTACATTGCGTGTCTCTTTTTTAATAAATGTGGTGTGTCTAAAAACCATAAGTATTTTATTTATTTTCGGTCCATGTTTTTGAACATACGATGCTACTTTGCTGAAAGCGTAGTAATTTTTTTTTTTTATCTGCTGGCTGTTATGGAAGACAACTTCAAGAAACAACGGAGAAATACAGAAAGAAACTGATATTCAGTGTCAAGAATTAGAAATCGCCTTCAAGCGAAAGTAATTACTGAAAATGGGAATTAAAAACTCCATACGAGGACCGATGATTTGACGAACTTTAATTTTCTAACATGCGTGCGGCGTATATACCAGTGCAGCTTATCTGAGGATCAGAACTTTCGGTTTTTTTAGGTCAGCTATTACGTGTGCGGCGTATACGTCGGGGAGGCTTATCTACACGAAAGTATGGAATATTTTATTTTTTATTTGTTAGTCTTATTAATCACTAAATTGTAGTTCATACTCTTTTTTTTTTTCTTGGCGAAATAAAATAACGATGAAAAATAACTACTTGAGAGTGGACTGATTTATATCTTGACCAGTGGATACTCGGATAATGACATGAGTCGGTAGGATTCGAACCTACGCGGGAAAATCCCAATGGATTTCGAATCCTACCGACTCATGTCATTATCCGAGTATCCACTGGTCAAGATATAAACCAGTCCACTCTCAAGTAGTTATTTTTCATCACTTTATTAATCCACTTCATACTCTAATCAACATGGCGTCTCATTTTGGCGCGCAACTGCAAACAAAGGCCGTATTTACTATTTCGAGAGCCAAAAGGTCCGACTATAGTAATTGCTTATCGCTCTCTGCTAAAATCCCTGCGCGTGAGCCGTATTTATGTGACTAGTAACGCGAGGCGCGTTACTCCCATTAAAATAATCCCTAATTAAAATCTCTTAAATTACTCTATATTTTAAATCCTGACATATATATATATATATATATATTAGTTTATATACAAATAAAAAGTTAATTTTAAATATAAATTGATTTTTTAACCAACCCTCCCGTTCTGTGGTTACGCATCGACTGATGTAAAAACTTTTTTTTATTTGTCTAAATTTTTTTCCAGAATCTATGTAGTAGACAAGAATATTCGGCTTCGTTTTCCTGTATATACCATTATTTTTGTAACCACAAACAAACCATGTTACACTAATCCGTACTAGTACTTGACCCGCGCTCATATCAGTCGTCAGAAAACGTACTAGTACGTGTCGTACATACAATGCGTTAAGCGGTCGATCTGTACAGCAGCTAATATCTGAAATACATTTACAAAGTTTAATGGAAACAGCCTCTAGAAATAGGTAAAATTTGGATTCTAAGATTTTATTTACACACATTCAGATCGACGTAAAAATAGCATGATAAAAATTATTTAAGAAGAAAAAAAAAACTAACTTTTATGTTAAAATAATTAAAATGACTTTACATTTTTCTTAGTTACTTTTTTATTAGGAGTGTTTCTTTTAAGTCAAAATACACTTTCAAAAAATATTTCAAAAGTAAGTGTTGGCCTTTTTTAAAATTAATTTTTTTAATTAATTTTTTTTAAGAGCAGATGATACGGAACTACTTTGAATTGGATTTTTTATATCTTTACAAGTAGGAGATTGAAATTTGGCGATTCAATATTTTAAGGGTCGGGCTTCAACTAATCGGTTAAAGCGAACCGTGACTGAATTGCCCTGTTGGAAGTATTTGAAGCTTGTTGAATCAAGTTTTAACGAAAACTTTTGCATATGTGACGACATGAAACCTAAAAAAACGTTATAATGGTAATGACATACAAACCATTTGATATAAAATATTCGAAGTGACTTAGAATGTCTTAGTTTTATTCTATGCTATCGAAAGTACTTTACAGGGTCACCAGCACTTCTGTGGGGGTTTTCCCCTGACTCTTCCGGGTTTTGTAAAAAAAAAAAAAAAAAAAAAAATTGTTTGATTTTTTTTCAGATTTTCTTTTTTTTTCTCCACCTTTTATAAAATAAAACATCTGAGATCGTAAATTATAACTGCAAGTAATGTGAGTTTTTTTTTAAATTTTATTTTTATTACGAATGTCATGACCACTACTGTGTACTGTGCTGGGATCTATGATTTAATTTGAATTTCGCAAGATGAAAGTGAATTGTTTTGGAACAATTATGTTATGGCCATCAGATCACTCCAAATGTTATGGGTCGTGGCCGTAACATAATTGTTCCAAAATCGAAAGTCCGTCGTGATCTCAAATCCAAAATCAAAAGTAATTCAAACTTGAGCGGTTACTTTAAATGCCTAAGAAATTTCATCTTACTAGCTGACTAAATTGATTCAACGATGCTGACATAAAACAAAACCTCTTTTATTTACAGAAAAACATTTAAGAAATATATCCGTGATCGAGCGACGGTCATACAATCGAAAACACCAGGTATTTTTATTCTAAAAGCGCCATCTGCTATCAGTAAAGGGAAGCACATTAGTAACCCTGTTCCAGTGATAACGATGAGAGATTCTTAGCCTTCTGAGTTCTGTCAGTAGGATTACCGAGCGCATAATCTCGAATCGATTACAGACACACCTAGATTTAAACGACAGTATCATTCTAGAGCAATTTGACTTTAGACAACGCCATAGCACAACACACCAGATGTAGAATTCGCTAGCGAAGGATTGCAAAACAAGAAGCCAACTTCCGCACTCTCGCCAAACGATGGCCGATTGGTTAGGTGCTGCCCTCCGCAGTTCGTGGGTTCGAATCCCACTGTGGCATGGATGCTCATAGCCATTCGGAATCGGCTTTAAGCTGTAGGTCCCGGTCTCATTTTCCCTCGTGTTGCAAAAAGTCGACCGTAGCACACCAAACCAAACCAAGCCGCACTCTTTTCAGATGTTTCAAAGACATTCGATCGCATTACACAAGACGGACTTATGTTAAAATTAATTCGACTCCGTGTGCCTAATGCCCTTATACGCTTATTGACACACTACCTTTACAGTAGATATTTCATAGTCCGTATCAACAATACCTTTTCTAATGCTAAACACATAACTGCTGGAGTCCAATTGTGAATCCAAGTCTGAAGTGTGAATGAATAAATGTTTATAAAGTTAAATGGAGTCAGTCATCATTCACCTTGGTGATGACCCTGTGATGTCGATCAGGACAATATTTCGTGCTTCACGTGCCTTTCACGCCTGCTTATAGGATCATTTTGCTTTCCTCATCATCGACAGCAACTCTCAGAACTGAGACTGATGCCGGCAACAACCCATGGGTAAGAAAGCGCCAGCACAAGATCATCGAGGTTAGTTCTATTTTCGTTTATCTGAAAGAGATTTTAAACTTCGTAAAATTTTATAGCATATTTGTCTAATTTTTTAATCATATTTTGCTTATTTCTGCCATTATTTCGCTCAGCACAAACAACGAGTCCATCCCGGTGGATATTAATAAAATCGCCCTTAGAATATTCCCATTTTGGAAAAATAACATCCAACTGTGGTTTTCTCAGGTAGAAGCTTCCTTTATCCTTTCCAGTGTCACTGCCGCCGAAACAAAATTTTCAATACTCGTTGCTCATATCGATGCATAAACATTAAATCATGTTACCGATATAATTTTACGGTCTCCAGCCAGTGGCAAATATGACGCTCTAAAAGAAAGACTTATAGAAGAATTTGCAGATTCAGAGGGAAAGCGCATAAAAAATTACTAAGCGAGTTACAATTGGGCGACTGTCAACCTTCTAGCTTGCTTCGACAAATGCGTGATTTAGCCGAAGAGAAAGTAACTGACGACTTTCTCCAGAATTTATGGTTACAAAGATTACCGTTAAATATTCAGACAAATCTTTTAGATTCGAGTGAAAAACTGCCCCAACTATCAATTTTGGCGTATAAAGTTCAAGAGGTAACTTCGGACATTTCGCATGTTTATACCACAGACACTCCAGGCGCGGCAGCAGCAATTTCCCCCGTTACTCTCTCATGTTTACAAAAACAAATCGCTCACTTGACCTCCAGGTCGAAACACTCACCCGGGATAGAAGCCGTTTCCGCTCTCAGAGGCGTTCAAAATCTCGCAATCGGTTTCGGAATAGCGATCGGAATGTTCCACGTGACGATCATAACTCTGGATTTTGTTATTTCCATAACCGTTTTGGTATTGCCGCAAAGAAATGTAAACAGCCTTGTTCATTTTCGCGATACGCATAGCAGCCACCGCCCACACAGAGGAAAGCGGTAGCGCCATGAATGTAACTGAAATCACCAATCATCTGTCTATATACGACAAAAACACCAATATAAAATACTTAATAGATACTGGAAGTGATGTGTCATGTCTGCCCGCGAGAGGAAATAAATTGGGAGCTCCAGATTCTTTCGAACTTACCTCTGGTAATCACTCAAAAATTAAAACATATGGTAAAAAGTTGTTACACCTTAGTTTAGGATTACGGCGAGTGTTTAAATGGCATTTTATTATTGCAGATGTTTCCACACCTATTATAGGAGCTGATTTTCTAACTAATTTTAACCTCATAGTCGATTTGAAAAACAAGATACTAATCGACGGCATAACAAAATTAGGCTCCGTAGGAAGTATTTGCTATAGTACACAAATGGCTATAGTACACAAAAGTCGCTATCGAAAGTTCTAGATACTATTTGATTTTACGGAAATATCCCGACATTACTTCCTCTACACCAAAATTTAAAGAAGTTAAATACTCTACCGTTCATTACATTGAAATAGTTGGTCCCCCAGTTCATAGCCGCCCTAGGCAATTGCATCCTAAACTATTGGACGCGGTGAAAAAGGAATTTGAATACATGGTAGAGAAGGGCATCTGTTGACCCTCGAAAAGGTCTTTCACCTTTGCATGTCGTAACGAAGGCCTCAGGTAATATTCGTCCCGTAGGAGATTACCGCCGTCTTAATGCTAAAACAGTTCCTAATAGCTACCTGATACCTTGCAGGATTTTTCCTCTTCTTTATACAGCAAGAATGTTTTTTCAAAATTAGATATATTCCGCGCTTACCATGCAATTCCCGTCAATAAAACTGACAATCCAAAAACTGCTATCATAACACCGTTTGGATTGTTTGAATTCCCCTTTCTTAATTTTGTACTTTGCAATGCCGCTCAATCTTTCCAGCGGTTCATTAACGAAATTTTACGAGATCTCGATTTTAGCTTCGCCTACTTAGACGACATTCTAGTCTTTTCTGATAATGAGGATGAACACGAGTCCCATTTACGCACAATATTCCAAAGACTGACCGATTATAGAATTCAATTAAACACTTCCAAATGTATTTTAGGCGTTCCTGAACTATCTTTTTTAGGTCATCTCGTTTCGAGAGAAGGCGCCAGACCTTTACCTGAAAAAGTTCAAACTATTTTAAATTATAAGGAACCTACGACAATCAAGGAATTGTACGCATTTTTAGGCCTTATTAACTTTTATCGTAGATTTTTACCCCGAGCTGCGAATTATCAAACAGATTTAAATGATTTTCTTAAGAATATAAAGCAAAACGACAACAAAAAATCAAATTATCTGATTCGGCGAAACATGCCTTTGAGATCTGTAAGCAGCAATTGGCTAATTCTACCTTGTTAGCACATCCGTCTAATACGTCCAAATTAGTGTTGGATGTGGACACTTCAGACTTCGCTATAGGGTCCGCGTTAAATCAAATTACTGACAATCAATTAGAACCCCTTAGATTTTTCTCTCGAAAGCTCTCAGCAACTGAAAAAAGATACAGCGCTTACGATAGGGAATTATTAGCAGCTTATGCAGGGATTAAACATTTTCGATGCATGCTGGAAGGAAGGAACTTTTGTATATTTACCGACCATAAACCCCTTACCTTCGCATTCACACAAAAAATCGAAAAATGTTCTCCGAGACAAAATAGACAATTAAAATTTATTTCACAATTCACAACAGATATCCGTTTTGTCCCAGGAGTGGACAATACTGTCGCGGATACTCTCTCTCGGATAACGGCCATTGACGTACCTCTTGCTGACTATTCCCTTAGGAATGAAAGCATTCTCGCTGAGATCCTTTCACGGGTGGAAGAGGTCCAACTACCCTCTTCTACCGATTTTGCCGCCATTGCGAAAAAACAGGAACACGATGAAGAGCTCCAAAGGCTACTTTCTGGTCAATCCTCACATAATCTCCGTTTGCAACCATTGGAATTGACACCAGGAACAGTTTTGTACTGTGACGTACAAGGCTCTCGATTTCGACCATACATACTAGAAAGGTTTCGGCTTGATGTATTCCTGAACTTACATCGCATGTCGCATCTAGACATCAAATCATCCCGTCGACTTGTGCAAAGACGTTTTGTTTGGCCTGGGCTGTTAAAAGACATAGCAGGATGGACGCGCTGCTGTGTTGAATGCCAGGGGTCAAAAGTGCATAAGCATACCTCCAGTCCTCTGTCAACATTCGATTTACCATCTCAACGTTTTAGTCATATTCACATTGATTTAGTAGGTCCATTGCCTCCTTCAAATGGTTATACTTATTTGTTTACATGTATCGACCGATACACTCGATGGCACGAAGCAGTGCCAATACCGAACATCTTTGCTGATACCGTGACCAGAGCATTTTACAATATATGGATTTCGCGTTTCGATGTTCCAGAGTACATCACTACCGACCAAGGTCGGCAGTTCGATTCTCAACTTTTTAAGTCTCTCACCAAACTTTTAGGTATCCACCGAATTCGTACCACCCCTTATCATCCCAGTTCTAACAGGATGGTTGAGAGATTTCATAGATCTCTCAAACAATACATCAGATGTCATACATCGATTCACTGGTCTGATGTGTTTCCTACAGTGCTTCTCGGACTTCGAACGTATCTCAAAGACGATCTCAAGACGACTAGTGCTGAACTCACTTATGGGACTGTTCTTCGCTTACCTGGAAAATTTATGCAACCCAGAAATAACGCTCTGGATACCAGTGTTTTTGTCCAAAAGTTAAAAGACTGTATGGCAGCCCTAAGTCCAACTCCCTCCAGTGCTCACTCCAAAAAGGCAGTTTTTGTACACAAAAGTTTAAGTTCATCGACACATATGTTTCTTCGTGTTGACTCGCACAGAAAATCTTTGGACCAGGTTTATTCTGGTCCTCATTTGTTTCTGGCTAGAGACTCTTCAACTTACCGGATTTTAATTAACAATGGCGAAAAAGTAGTTCACATGGATCGCTTAAAACTTGCGTTGTTTTGGGTACCTGAGATCACGACAGCTACATCTTCCACACCTACAGCCCCTCCGGTGGTTGCGTCGCCAGCGGCAGATGAGTATACAAGAACCACTCCTTGCAATTCCAGTGAGTCATCCGGTCACTCTATGACGACCAGCGGCGTCGGGTTTAGTTTAACCTGCCGTTTTCACTGGAGGGGGAGTGATGAGGTGTCCAGACTTTGCGACTCAATGGTGAGCCGCCGACTCCTACTCAACTCTACAACTCAACTCTAACACGCGCACAAAGCTTATCAGAGACAAAGAGTTGGATTGGTCAGATGAGGACGCTCTCGGTCGTACTTCTATTTCTACTTCTATTTAAGGGTGAATAAATAAATGTTTATAAAGTTAAATGGAGTCAGTCATTATTCACCTTACTGGTTTTAATCGGTCCAGGGATAATGTAACAGCCTTTCCCCGTATTCGAAGTTTAAAAAACTTGTCTCCTCCTTCAACAACATAAAAAGGTCCCTCGTATGGTAACTGTAGGCTTTTTCGCAGTCCGTCCTTTCGGACAAAGACATGGGCCAACGCTGAAAATCTTGCGAAATGAAAGTTTTTACAGCATGATGGGACTTATTTGACGTAGGCTGAAATTCTTTGAAAACTTCTCGTTGGCGTTGGATGATTTGTTCAGGGTCTTTAAATGAATTTCCACGATCGAAAAGGTCTACTGGCAGTTTTAAAGTTGTGCCAAAAATCATTTCAGCTGGAGAAGTCTGGAGATTGGTTTTGAAAGCTGCTTTCAACCTGAGAAGTATTAGAGGAAGATTTTCGGTCCAACGTTCAATTCTCTCCGCTTTCAGAGCACTTTTTAAAGGTCTATGGCAGTTCTCAATTATACCATTGCTTTACGGGTGATATGGTGACGATCTGAATTTTTCAGCTCCTTAAAGTGTAGCTAGTTGTCGAAATAGCTCGGCTTCGAACTGTCTGCCTTGGTCTGAAGTTATTTCTGCAGGACATCCAAATCGATCTATCCACTCGGCTAGGAGAGAACGGGCGATGGCTTGTGCTGTTATCTCGCTCAGCGTATACGCTTTTTGCCACCGAGTTATTCTGTCAGTTACTGTTAGGCAGTAATTTTTACCATTAGATTCAGGAAAATGCCCTATTATATCCAATAATAATTTGTGCAAATGTATCAGTTGGCAGATCAAAATTTCCTATCTCAGTTCGCATACGTTTATGAATTTTCGAACAATGGAAATCGAGGCATTCGAGTGTCCATGTTTGGCAATCTTTCGCCATTAAAGACCATACAAAACGTTTGCGAACAAGATTTAGAGTTATTTTAATGTCAGGGTTGATTTGCTGCGTTTTTAATAAATCTACGAAAATAATTTAATAATCTTAAGAATTTTCTGAGTTTAGCTAGAGTCTATGGTTTGGGGTATTGCTTGATTATATCCACTTTGGCCTGTAACGGTCGGATGCCAGCTGGAGAAATTTCATGATCATGAATAGTTACAGTCCTTAGTAAAAATACACTTTTGGATAAGTTTACATTTAATGCATAATTGGCTAATCTTTCCAGAAATTGCTTGATATGGTCAAGATGTTCTGTTTCGTTGTCGTAATAAAGTAGTATGTCATCTATGTATGCAATTGCGAACGGCAAATTTACAAGTACTTTTTTAATGAATCTTTGAAATGTGTTCGCTGCACATTTCAGACCAAAATTGACATATAAAAATTCGAAGCTGCCGAAAGAAGTTGTTACAGCAGTTTGGGGAATATATTTTCGTACACGAGAATATGGAAATGCGATATCTATTTTCGAAAATATTTTCTCACCGTTTAGAATATTTGTTAGATCGTGTATATGTGGAATCGAGTAGCGATTTGGTACTGTTACAGTGTTTAATCTGAGATAGTCTCCACATACACGGTACGAACCGTCAGGTTTCGGTACAACATGGATCGGTGATTGCCAAGGTGATTTGGACGGGTGACAAATTCCCTGATCCTAGAGATACTGGAATGTTTTAACTTATGCAATATGTAATGTGCTGACGCCGCTACGCCAAAGGGTTTTTCGAGTGTGGACATAGCAGCGGATATTAATTTTTAAAATTTTCTAAGTACAAGGTTCGCGGCATTTTCTTACGCTTTCACTAAATTTTGCATGATAAAAACAATTTCCGTAAGTTTCACTTCTTTCAGAATAACTTGATTCTCCACGAAGAGAAAATATTGCGTCAGTAATTTGATCGCTTCCGAAATTGTGGAAGGCTAGTTCTAGCGCTTGAAATTTCCACAATTTGAATGTTGAGTCGCTTTACTTGTTCTTGTAATTCGGCTATTAAGGGGTTTGTTTCGTTTTGCATAGAGCCGGGAGTTTTCGCTATAGCGTATGCTGTTTGTTCCATTTTGTTTTCATTAATTTTATCCGCTAAAACTGCCAATGAGGAATTTTCATGTTTTCTAATAATATGTTTAAACAATAGAAGACAAAAGAAGTAAGCAGGAAAGTACCTTTTATTCGTTTCGTTTGGGGCCCAAATTAGGGATTTCTAATGGCTTTTATATCGGACTCTTTAACGTCTCTCGGAAACGCTACTTTTCAACCGCCTAGTTTGTAACATCACAGTTCATGAAAACACTGACAGCCTATGTTGTTTACATGGGAGAAGGCAACTTTTGAATTTGTTTCTGTTCAAAAATTCGCATAAATAGAAATTTTTTTATTATGTCTTACATTAAAAAGTCATATACTGTATTGTGCTGCTCTGTACGAATGCAACAACTAATTGTAATAAAAAGATAATTTTCAGCGCTCCAAAGATCCCAGTATACGTAAAACGTGGTCCAATGCTATGAAAAGAGACGAGAAATTAAACCTCAAGTTATCATAAAAATCATCTCTTTGGATTTGTGATGACCATTTAACTATAATTAAACCTTTGCTTTTTTTTAATATTGCGTTTGAAAGTGCTGTTGATTAACCAGTACTGTTTTTACTTTCAATACATCCCTCATTTTGGAGTATTTTCACAAATCTTAGTTGCGTTATAATGATTTTATGAAGAAGGATATAAATTTCCATAATTATTTAATGCATAACTTAAAGAAATTATGTATTCTCAATGTATTTAAATATTTTTCGAGATATACCTACTTTCTTGAATATAGAGGCTCACACTGTGACATCTTTCAAATAAATTGGATGCTAGTTTGAAAAAAATGTATCAATATATTTTTTAAATACTCTACTGATATTACTTAAAAATTCTAAATTCAATTCCAGAAACTATATAAATTTTTTATTTAACTTTTATATAAAGCAATAAAAATGAATTAATATTTAATATATAAATCAAAATAATACAATCTTTAAGCATAAAAAAGTACTATGAAGAATCTGAACAATACATATATTTCAAGAAGTAATTTGTGATTTTTTTAAGAAATAGTAGAGTGAATTTTATATTTATAATTAAAGTACAAACACACAATATCAGTTAAATATTTCAGCACAACAGCATAAAATTTGGTTATTAATTTTTCTGAAATTTATACATCATTATTTCCATCTGCCATCAAAAACAGGTTCTAGTTACATAAAATATGCCAATATATTTACTCTTTTTCCTGTTACTTTTCATGTTTGTTTAAATTTATGTGCCCCGTTATTCGTGAAGCTTATGCTACTCTTAAAATTAACATTAAATAAAAAGTACACAGGCCATACTGTTTATTTGCATATCAGTTTATGCTAATATAATTTTATAAAATGTCTTTATTCATTTCTATAAACTATTTAATAAAGAAACTTTAATGCAAGATAGCCATGATTGTTTTAATTAAAAATAATTCATGAGATTAATCTTTTTTTAATGTAATCATGAAATAATTGGTATTTTGCATACCAAAAAAAGGTAAACCTTTAGGAAAGATAATAAATGGGATTTTTACAATGGTGATCTTTATAATCATACATGATATGGGTTTTACTACATAATCTAAGTATTTTGATCCAATAAGGCTTTTTAATATAATATTTCCAACAACATTATTAAAATACATTTCAGATATTTTTTATTTTACCAGATCAAAATAACATTCATGCATAACTTCCAATTAAAAGAAATATAAATACCTTCTCTAATTTATCATTTAACCATTACTTCTATCTCTATATATAAAACGTGATACTGCAACAACAAATGTGTATATGTGCATAAATATAAATATGTTTTACATGTTGTCAGTGTCTACAAACAGAATAGCTGTGGTTAGAATTAATAGAGTACTTATATATTTGAAGTAAAGGAAGATAATCTGAAAAATATGAAAAATTATTTTACATATCTTTAGGTTTTGATTCCTCGTATTTCTGCTCCCAATAAATCCGAATTATCTCCAAAAATGAAAACATTGATATGCTGTAAATTTTCGCGAGAATGTCGGACTGTTGTTTGGTAACAGAGACATTTTTAACAAATGTAGATAGAAATATTATCGAGATTGATAAAATTATCAAAAAGGACGGAGTAGAAATAATTATTGAAGACTTGAAAATTTTAAAATACGAGCAAAGCAGAAACCAGAAATAGAATGCACTTGCTAACAAAAATGTCAACATTGAATATCGTGAACTGTGGCGTCAAAACCAATCACTAGTCGTTTTCAAGTCACATGGTTTTCTCTTAACTTTAAAATTAATTTTAAAAAGGATGGATCAATTTTTTTTACATTTTTGAGAACATTTTTGGAATTAATGAGTCTGGAATTACCAGAAAAATATTAAGTTGTTCCATTCCCCCACATGTGCAAATTCCTCATTATAACCTCCCTGTATATTTGTGGTAGTCAGTGCAACTGAATCTTATTTATTTATTTATCTGTATTTTGGGATTATTGTACATTTTAAAATATCTTACATTATGAAGTACGTTAATTCCGCACTAATTAGCAATTGGTATATCCTAAAATATCGAGAATTTTTTTTTGAAATATTGACATTTCCATATTTTAAATTTTTGCTCAAAACAAACATTTTGTTTTGAAGAACATAAATCAAAATATTTTGGAATTCAGTCCCTGTGTTAAGTTTATTTCAAAATTATGAATCATATTTTTAGTTTAGAATTTAATTGATTTAACTTTATTCTGCAACTAGTTTTTAAGAAAACTGGGTGAGAATGTTTGTAAAATCAGGCTAAATTATTAGAACAAAGCTAAAAATTTATTACTGGGTGTACTGCCGTAGTTATAATTTCCATTTGTGAACATTACTAATCTAAAATTATAAGTTTCAAAAGCATGCGCATGGTATATGACATCACTGAATTTGCTTGTGATATATTATCTAATATCACCTAAAAAAAAAAAAAACGCGTTTAAAATAATATCTACAAATTATATTGGAGTTAAAAATTACTTTAATCTTAAACTCGTATCAATTTCCAAACATTATTGTGAACAGGTTTTCTTACGTCACAGTTTAGCATGAATTTTCGTTTCCCTGATCAAAAGTGAATACTATTTAGAAGTTCTTAAATAATCGGCTTTCACAATTTTTTAGAAAACGCATATCTGGCTGCAATATGACTCGTAGATTGAGTTTGTACGATTTCGTAATCGATACCTACAGAAGATTTGGTCTGGTTTGGAGCGCTACGGTCTACTTTTTGCAACACGAGGGCTAATGAGACCGGGACCTACTACTTAAAGCCGATTCCTAACGGCTACAAACATCTACGCCACAGTGGGATTCGAACCCACGAACTCCGGTTCCAATGGGAAGCACCCTAACCATTCGGCCATCGTTCGGCGTACCTACAGAGCAGTGGTGTGTGGTAGGTGTTCATGCAGGGTGTGCAGAGAGCAACAACAACAATAATAATAAAAGCATAAAAATGTACATTAAACACTTCTTTAACTTTTATTATTCATTTGTACACAAAATCCATACGTCTATCCTTATTAATAAAAAAAAATAACGAAAAGCTTATATTTCCAAGAAAAACTTACATTTTCAGCAAACGTAGCACCACACGGTACCCGCCACTGCGGTGCCTCATCAGGAGGTTCATTGGTGCCGACAAACCGAAAGTCTAGTCCACGTGCAGAGGATTTCACTGCACGCCGGTGCAATAGAAAGAACTGTTTCTCGTTCGGTCAGTGGATTAAATTATATTCATTAATTGTTTTTAACATTTGAAAATCATGTATTCTGCAAAAAACATCTTCCCAATTTTAAAAAACAAAACCAGGGTGTTACAGATATAACTTATATACTGTCTGTAAAACACAATGAATGGTAAAATTTGGATTGTTATTTCAGAGTTCGTTTCTTTTTTGTCTAACAAAACAAAATTGTTTTCCAGCGAATTATTTCTATAAATATAATACATCACCGAAATTACTTTACCACACTAAAACATTTCCCTTTATATTGATGAAATATATCTTTTATATTTCCATGAATACAAAATCTTACGATATATAAATTTAAACATTGACCGTCTGCAAAATCGTATGGGCAGTTAATCAGTTAAAAAACCAAAAGCGCTTCAGCACGTAAGTCCCTGCTCTATTGAACGCTTAATAAACCGTACCTTCGGATAATTCTAAATGCCAAGTGCAGGAAAAATAGCTGCACTTGCTTCAGAGCTATAGTATGCTGTGCTTCTCCAGTAGCCCATACATATAAAGCATGATTTTCTATTAGTGCGCAGTGCGTACACATAAAAATTTCTTACGTTTGTTTGCTTGTGAACGCGCTACATGGTGCAGCACCTAGTACCGCACGCACTGCGAGAATACAAGCAAGCAAATCAACATAATATTTGAATATATTATAAATAATATTTATTATATATACCACAGGGAAGCACAGACCACGGCTTGCGGGCCGCATGCGGCCCGCCGGTGAAATACTGGTGGCCCGCCGACAGCAAAATAATACTCTCGTACATTCGAAAAATATTGAATTCTATTCCAGAATAAAACCAAAAAAATATGTTCCAAAAGTAAAGACGTCCATAAAACTTATGAAAACCGAGCCAGTTCATGAATGAAACGACGCCGCCGAATTAATCCGAATAGTCCCGAATGCCCGATTGCTCGCGTAGATACACGAAGCTTCCAGAGTCGGGTTCGAGATTTTTCGACTCTCTACGCGCGGTATAAAAGCCACGCTAACCGCAGCGACCGACAGTTTGGTATTAATTTGAGTGAAGTGTCAACAGAAAGAAGCAGTTTAATAGTGTTTTTGGAAGGCAATAGTTCTAGTGTAGATTTTAATGCGACTAGCCGGTGTCATATATTTTGATCCAAATTCAACGTAGATTTCCTGTTGCAGTGTTAACCCGTCAAGTGCAGTGTATAATTGTGTTGTAAAATCGTAAGTAAAACTCTGTTATTAATAAATGTTTCTCTACCTATTTAATCAATTATTTTTGGTAATTTAAAAAAGGATGGGTAATTTAAGTAGGTACTGTAATTGTTTTTAGGTGCAGTGTTAACCCTAGACAGGATTAGAACGCAACATGGACAAGCCAGGACCTAGTAAAAAACGTAAGGCTAAAGATGAAAATCGGCAGTTTCAAGAAATATGGACTGAGAAATACTTTTTTGTATGGTCGCATAACAAAGTCGTTTGTTTAATTTGCAAGAATTCTGTTGCGATTGCAAAGGAATATAATGTAAAAAGGCACTATGAAACGCAGCATTCTACTTTTACCAAATTTACAGGCGAATTAAGAAAGCAAAAAATGTTGTCTTTAAAACGGAAGCTTATTGGTCAGCAAACTGTGTTTACAAAACTCGTTCAAGATTTAGAAACAGCTACAGAAGTTAGTTATGAAATTTCTTAAATGATAGCAAAGCGAAGTCGCCCCTTCAATGATGGGGATTTTGTAAAAGAATGCATTGAAATTGCAGCTAAGAAAATGTGTCCAGAAGCAGCAAAAAAGTTTGAGAACATTCAACTGAATCGTATGACAATCCAAAGACGAATTATGTCTTTGTCAGGTAATATTGCGGAACAATTAACTGAAAAAACTAAGATTATTGAATTTTTTTCATTGGCACTCGACGAATTCACTGATATTAGTTCCACAGCTCAACTACTTATATTCATATGAGGTGTTACGTAAGATTTTGAAGTCGTAGAAGAGTTATTAGGAATGTGTTCATTGAAAGGTCAAACCAAAGGAGTTGATATACTCAATGCACTTTTGGATGAGTGTTCAAAAACTGGTTTGGACTTATCAAAATTATCGGGAGTTGCGACTGACGGTGCTCCTTCTATGATTGGTGTCAATTCCGGGCTAGTTACTTTGCTAAAAAAGTATCTGCAAGAAAAAAATCATAAACGCTGAAGATCTCATGCAGTTTCACTGCATTATACACCAAGAAGCCCTCTGTTCTAAAAAAATTGAATTTCTAAATGTAATGAAAGTGGTAGTTTCGACTGTAAATTTCATAAAATCACGAGGACTCAATCACAGGCAATTCAAACAATTCCTTGATGACATCGAAAGCGAATATGGAGATTTGCTGTTTTATACAGAAGTAAGGTGGCTAAGTCGTGGATTGACACTGGAACGATTTCTAAATTTAATAGAAGAAATTGGAATATTTCTGGCGGAAAAGCAAAGGGATGTCCCGGAACTTCAAAATCCTGGTTGGTTGTGTGATTTGGATTTTTTAGTTGACATTACAAATCATTTGAATGTTTTGAACACACGGATTCAAGGCAAAAATCAACTGATATCCCAGCTCTACGCTCATGTATCATCCTTTCAATGCAAGCTGACACTTTTCAGATCGCAACTGAATTCTGGAAATTACAATCATTTTCCGAATTATAAGAAAATGGCCGAAAAATTCAACAAAACTGCGATTAATTTCAGTTATGTAGAAAAGCTAGATATTTTGATTCAATCTTTTCCAGACAGATTTTCGGACTTTAAAAAAGTGAAACCTCTGTTGGACATATTCAGCAATCCTTTCACGATTTCAGTTGAAAATGCGCCAGAGTCAATGCAGTTAGAAATTATCGATATCCAAAACGACCAAGATTTACGCAACATATTCGACGAAGGAAACTTGTTGAACTTTTACCACTGCATTGATAAAAATATGTACAAAGAGTTGCGCATAAACGCTCTGAAATGTGCCAGCTTATTTGGTTCTACCTATATATGTGAACGAACTTTTTCAATACTAAATAATAATAAAACAAAAAATCGAAACCGCCTTGCAACTGAAAGTTTAGAAGCAGTTTTACGGGTTGCTACAAGTAAATTTGAGCCAAATATAAAAAAGATTGTAAGCACTATGCAGTGCCACGCTTCAAATTAATAAATTATTTTTCAATTTTAATACATTATATCAATTCTTTATTGTCTTTAATTACCTATACTTCTGGCGGCCCTCCATCAGTTCATGATTTGGCCCCTAGTCTTAATAAGTCTGTCCATGCCTGATATACCATATAAAGATAGGTAAACATAGGTGAAGAAAATTATTGTCTCTCGTAATTTTGCTAGGGTGTGCAGTGCACACCCTGCACATATGGACCGCACGCCACTGCTACAGAAGAAGATGTATGAAAGCTCGTGAAAATCATATAAGCATTACAAAGACAAAAATTGATTCAAGTTTCGAGAAAGAGAAGTTTCGCACGAAGCCATGAACTGCTCTACTAAATTTCATGCGTGCAACAATGTTGTACCGTGTCTGAGCAGTAGTGTCTACATATATCCACGCTAATCATTTAATGTATAAGGTAATAAGTTATAAAAGAGTCCATTCGAAAATATATACTTGAAAAATACATATTTATAAAAATTATTTTAAATACAGTTTTTGTTAATATATAATTATCAAAACGAAAAAAAAAAATTAAAGAAGAGCTCAAATACTTATAGCTGAGAAAACTACTGCATGTACAAATACCAGAACTCAACCGTAGTACCAAATGGCAAGCAGAGATAGGAAGATGATCTTGTTTTTCATGAAGCTTAAATAATCTACAGCTACGCTATATCCTGGTTGACTCCCGGATTTCTAACGAGAATTGCCAATTTCGCGGAAATCGTCACATTTTCTTCTAAGTTATTACTGAGTACTGTATGCTACGTATCAGAATATAATTCGAAATAATTAACCCATCAGCGCCGGAATCATTTCGAGTCGATATTTATATGAATAAAGAAGGGTGTAAATGCGTGGATTTGTCTATCAGATTGTCTTTGAACACGATTTCACAAAACAGTGAGAGCTAAATGAAAAAAAAAGTTAAAGATATCGAAGCATTTTTTTACAATTCGAGTTATTTTTTGTTTATTTCGTTTGCATTATTACAGGTACAACCCCCCCCATACCAGCACCAATCGGCCCCAAATTTAATACACGTTTATGTCATGTCATACAGAACATCATATAATTTCCTTGATTCGCTTTTGAGAAGCCGTTTTAGAAATAATGGGAGAAAACTGGAAAAAAAACTTTTTTTATCGCACGTTTTGAAGCCAACTCAATAATTTTAAGTGTTGATTTGTCTTCAATAAATGTCGTTTCGTCGCAATGGCATCATTGTCGCTAATATTTAGTATTCTGTTTAATATCTATCTATTTACCTACCTACCTATATATATATATATATATATATATATATATATATATATATATATATATATATATAATTAAAAAAACAGAACCAAAACACTATAACTTCATTAAGCCCAGTAAATGTAAAACTGATAGGAAGAAAAATGGATTGGGTGTAGAAGGTTTACAACTTCCATACACAGTTAAAACAATTGTTTGAACAGGCCTGAACGTTCCCGTGCACCAAAAAGACCTGAAGAATATGAAATGAGTATACGAATTAGAAGAACAAAGCATCTATAAAGCTATACAAAAAGCCAACTCATCCAGAATTTATGTTGCCTGTTTTTATCGATCTAATATTTTATCATATATATATATATATATATATATATATAAAATATCAATATCAAAGCCCTAAAGTCTATCCAAAATTATCCCTTTTCTCATTCATTATTCTAAATCTTAATTTCTTTTCTCTATATTAATCATATTTTCCCAGCTATGCAATTTAAACGAGGATGTTTTCATTCCTTCAGCCGAGCCCCGAAATTCTTTCTTTGATTCTCAAAACATGAAAGGATATTGCTGCCATTTTGATGTAGCCTCCACACTATGGCCAGTTGTTCACCACTTCCTGATGGTGACCTCGAACGATGGTTCACGGGTCGCATCCACACGCTGGGCCACTGAATGAGATGAGCTCATTGATTCGTCTATAGTGTCTAATGCGCACTTAAGTTGCGCATCTGGCTGCCTTTGATCTTTGGAGAAAAACCGCCTCCGAAGCCATTGTCCGCCAAGGCTATTTTATCGTCTGCCGCCATCGGCCACGATAAGCCAAAGCCCCTCCAGACGGTGGTGATGGCTTGCAGTGGACCATAGTGTGGAGGCTCCTTAAAGAGGAAGCAATAACTCTCCCAAGAAATCTGTAACGATCAGCAATATTACTCTTCTGAAACGCTACTCTTTGGCAGATGTCTCTAATCAAAGTTACCCTCTATAAGCAATTAACTGTTGCCTCAGCTTTTTCTCAAGGCACTAAACCACACATGGTATTCAGTCGTCTCTCGCTAAAGGTTGCCGTTGCCACATGTAGTTAGAGGGAGCGTTCTGACACCGTCCGGTTCAGATGCCTCTGGATTTTGTGCTATTTTGATCGAATAAAATAAAAATTATGTTCGGCCACGACGACTGATGTGTTTCTTCATTACAGAAGTGTATAAGGGGCTCTTGGCATCCCAGCATGCCCGGGCTGAATAAAATAATAGGGGCAACTGAAAATGGGTTTCAAGTGTAAAATTTGGGGCAGTTAATTCTCCGTCGATTACACACAGTAGACAGGATTCGAACCTGAGCTGGGAAACCCCAATGGATTTCGAGTCCATGCGGATAAATCTTGCGAAGTTTTAGTGACTGTGAATATCGAAAATAACATAGGTATTTCCTACCAAGCTAACTCAGACCTGTACTACCTTTGATAAACATCAAGACTACGGCATCCTCCCTTCGACTGCAGAGATAGCTACAAGAACTCCGAAAAACCAATTTGAGTAGTTTCCGTAACATACGCATCCAGTTCCCTACAATGCGTCTTCCGCATCGAGATCGCCGTGTTCCTGCCGAGTTCCCTTTCAAGCCATCCAAAGAATTCTTCGGACAAGGATATGTCAACTCACCGATTTTCCAGACCATGCTTCAAAATTAAAATCTTAATTCTCGGTAAAATTTTCAGTGGAATTTAAAAAGAATGTTTGGGAAATTTGAAAATTTAAAAGTTATTCCAGTACAAGCTGGATAAAAGATGCAATTTTATCGGACAGAAAAAACTACTGCTTCCACTAATTTTCGTTATCGAAGGTAAAATTTTGAAATTAAAATTTGATTGTATTTTATAGTTTAAAATTTCTGCTCTTGAAAAGATATCTAAATTGTTAAATGAATAATATTTCTTGATATGAGATAATTTTTAATAAAGTTTATGGTTGTTTCTCTGATTTGATTCATAATACTAAAGAAATGATTTAAGAATAATTTTGTTGATTTTTATGTTAACAGTGTAA
Source organism: Pardosa pseudoannulata (assembly GCA_032207245.1). Classification (NCBI taxonomy): domain Eukaryota; kingdom Metazoa; phylum Arthropoda; class Arachnida; order Araneae; family Lycosidae; genus Pardosa; species Pardosa pseudoannulata. The sequence goes on along the minus strand of CM063502.1, from coordinate 132,832,717 downwards.
AAAATTAATAATTTTGGTTTATTTTTACTGTGCAAATTATGCGTAAACAAGAATCAAGAAACTTAATTTTGTGAACAATCAAACAGCAGGTCTTTAAATTATTTTTCCTATTTATTGTTTGTAAAAGAAATTGTTTTAATAATTATTGATTGCATTTGATTTTAAATGTGGAAATTCTGTGACAGTATTGAAAAATCTTTAAATTTGAAATTAATATTTATATTGTATTAATGATTTACGATCTTCGGTGGTTTCGTTTATAAATTTTGTTTACATAAATCGTTTTTAAATATAATAACATTTTTATTTTAAAATGTGGTTTGATTTTGTGTGGGGTTAAATTTTGTGTGTGTGTGAACTCCCAGGCTATCTTAATAATTTGGTTAGGAATTTAAATTTTGATTTTAGAGAAATTTAATTATTATTTTGTGATCAGCAATATTGGAAGTCAGTTTCCACAATATTAATCCACATATATAGGCAAAATTTTTGAGAACTAATAAAAATTTATTTAATTCCGATATCGCGGGATTATTATTCTATGAATCCAAAAGATAATGTGAATTTGCTGTGACCTTCAGAAAGAGGAATTCTTTCGAAGCAAAAATTATGCCAAGCTTTTAGTGGAGCGCATCTGTCTAAAATTTTCTAAATTGTTATGACGTGGCAGTTTCGTTCTTAACCAACTTGCCTAAATTAATGATATCAACTAAACATTAAGAACTGTACCCTCTATAAAACTTGTTTTCTTATTTTCATCATGGATAATGAGCATTGCAGGAGTTGATGAACTGATGTTTCGTTTCGATTTTTGCGAGAAGATAGCCATGTGTTTTAACTATGTACGTGTGAGAGGAGATGTTTTGATTCGATTTTATGAACTGAAAGTGAGATGTTTTGATTCTTTACGATGCGAAACTTTTCTATATTCTGCACAGATGTTTCCACACTTATGAACTGAACGGATATTTTGATAATTTCTGAATTTAATGATGTTATGACAATTTCGGAGTGTGGTCTTTGACTTGAAAGGCCTGTGCTGAGTACGAACTTTAACGAATCTAGAAACCGATGATTTTATGTTTCATTTTTTTATCCCCTTATAATTTACTTATTTTATCATTTATAATAAATTTTGAATTTCTGCTTTTTATAGTTATCTGTTTTTATAAACTCAGTTGCAACAAGAATTAGATTTAAAGTGTTTAAGTGTTTTGAATTCTTTTTTATATTATACATTTTGCCGGGTTTTTTTTTTCATATTATTAATAAATGTGTCTTAAAACTTTTGAATTTCATGTTATTGTAAAAGTGATGTAAAAGGATTATAATGTTGACAGTACGGGGAAAAGTTTGAAAAGTTTTTTTTATGATAGCTAAAAATTTATTAAAGTGTAACTTGAAGGAATGTTTGTTAGATTCTCAGTGTGGAGTTAATTTTTTTTAATTTTTTTTGTTCAGAGCCTTTTTGCAGAGTCAAGGGATAGCAAATTGAGTGAGTCTCTTGTTGTTC
>CM063502.1:132716204-132823704 GCA_032207245.1 Pardosa pseudoannulata | reverse complement strand
TCGAATAATATACTAGTTTGTCACCAATAAGACATAGTTCTGGAAAGAAGTAAAAAAACGCAGATGTGCAATACAATGAATGTCATATAGCAATTCAGACTACTAATACATTAGATATACGTAGTAATAGATATACGTAGTAATGTTAAATAAATCGTGTATCTTGCAGATTGTCTACAACCACGGTAGCTTATTACCAATAGATGATCTCAATAATAAATATGTACATGCATAATGTTGCCCGTGAACTGCTATAGTATGATAACAAATACCATGAAGTTATCTATGAAATGTGTGAAATACAGACGTGTACAGTGGAACCCGGTTAAGAAGTTTTCCAGGGGACTCAGAGATTAAAACTTCTTAAGCACGAAAACTGGAAAAATGCAATTAAAAAATATTTTAATCTAGTAGTAATTCATTTTATCCTCTATAAATGTTCTATAACGTTCTCATAAGTATATAGTGCTCTTTGCAATTAAAAATAAATTTAACATTTTAATTTATTTTAGAATGTATCTTTTCAAGACATTTAAAATATTAACCTTAACCAAGAATGTGTTAAATGGATTAACATTAAAACATTAGGTATAGATATTGACTAAGGTAAACTAGAAATAATATTTTACCTTAGTATTTTCCCCTCTGAGAATTCGGACTTATTTCTTTCTAACGATGTAATTCTTAACGTTCATCTCATCCCTGTTAGGGATGGTTCGTGAACAAAACCGAATTGACTTCGTTTATAAAACGCTGCACAGTGTTCCCTAGCCACTTTGCGCCGCTTTCATCTTTTGCGGCTTCAGCGCTTCGCGGGTTTTTCAAAAATATTCATCAAAAAATAAAAATGAAAAAATACAACCATGTCACATTGCGGAAACGAGCATTGTTTCATGTTGATGCGCAAGAGACAAGGATCCCTGCATGTCAAACAAAGAGATGAGTTGACTCAGAGTACATACCACGGGCTCTTGAGATCACAAAGTCTGCAAGTGAGGAAGACGAAGAACAAACTGAACAGCGTGGCCTTACCCTGGGGAATCTGCAACAATTGTGCAACATGGCAAGAATTTGCACAACACATTGACGACAATATGGTTCGAGCTGTCAAGTTCAGCAATCGCGTTGACAGGGTTATGTTCTTGTAAAGGGGAAGTTTGAAGGAAAAGGAAAAACAAAGACAACAACTACCCATACCATGTTTCTCTCCAAGGCAAAGCCCCTTTGCTCTACCGTGAATTGTTTCGACTCAACGTTGTGAAATGTATCCATGCTGCTAGTCTAAATGATGTTTTGACCAGGGCTTCGAACCGTAATTTTTTTTGTTCCGGTTTTCGTTCCGGTTCAACTAAAAAATGAATATCGGTTCAGTTCCGGTTTTCGCTCCGCTAAAAATAACGGTTTTCGGTTCAGTTCCGGTTTTCGCTCCGCCAAAAATAACTGTTTTCGTTTCAGTTCCAAATGAATAATTTCATTTTATGTATGTATATTCTTATTTGTACTAAAAATATAATTCTATCATAAACAAAAAATGTAATTCTATCAAAATTTAGAAGATTTTATTCATTTTTTAATTGGTACACTATGTGAATTGATACAAACAGAAGGTACGATAAAAGCGGCGAGCATTGGCATTGTTATTCATTATCAAAATCTCATTTGACAACTAGGTTCAAGATTACCCACATTCGTCGTTTGACTCTCACATCATGCACTTGGCCTTGCAATAATTATGTAAAAAATATATTATTTATTTAACATATGAAAATTGCCTCTAATTATTAATATATCTTCTAACGTGGTTTCACTGAGATTACTTCTGTTGTCTCGGAGAATAAATTTCAACACTAACTTGTGTAGCTGGAGCTGCCAAAACCACCATTGCAATCTTATACAAGTGCGGATATGTAATTATAAAGTTGACGTTAAATTAGAAAATATTGATAAGTTGGTAACAGTAACAAAATGACTGAAAGATATATCGAACCGAAATAAACCGATATTTTTTCGGTTCAGTTCCGGTTTTCGTTCCGACCAAAATAACGGTTTTTTCCGGTTTTCGGTTTTCGGTTCAGTTCCGGTTCGAAGCCCTGGTTTTGACACTTTCTGAATCGGAATAATGTTATGACTTTAGTTGATATAATTTATGGTTTAGAAAGAACTGTTGTGCTGATTACCAAACTTTGATAAACTAAGCTATAGGGTTTTTTTTTAAATCAAATTGAATTTAACAGATTTTTGATATTTTACTTTTTATAGAATTGAACTGTGTATACTGAATATTTAATTTGAAGTAATTCAATTGTGTTTTTCTAATTCAATTTTTTTCATATTTGTTATATTTTTTATAATAAAAAATGTGTTTTATAGCTTGTGAGCCCATAATGTGTTATTTTAAAGGCAATATTAAGCAATAATAAAATGTGTACAGTACAGAGAATATGTAAATTGATTAAATTGATGACAATTTTCTTAGAATAATTAATGTTTTCAATTTGAGTAGGGTCTGGTGGGGTAAAATGGGTATTTTTTATAATTTATTTAAAAGGCACGTCTTAACTTTTAACAATTATATTTTATCTTTGTAATACATATTTTGACATTTGTTGACAACAGTTATTTTCCTTAAGAAGTTTTATATTTTGCATATGTCAACCTAGATTGCCTTGTTTGCAAGTCAGGAATACATTTTTCTTTACTACAGTCTTAGAAACTTAATATTTTATTTCTTTTATCGTCAATATTTTTTAATAATCAATTGTAAGGGTTTCTGAACAAAAGCTTTTCAAAAACAGGCAAGAAATATTTTAAATATTTTATGTTTAATGATTATTTTTGTATGATGGGTGAAAATGGGTATTAGTTAGGCTTAACAATTTATTATAAAGTTCTAAATTTTTAGATGTAAGGATTTAAACCAGCCCTTCAATTTTAGTGTCAATAATATTACATAGTATTTTTTAAAATTTATTTGCTGTGGTATAGAGTAAATTAAAACAATAATTGTAAAATTGAGCTTGTGAGCCTAAATATACATGTATTTACATGGTTTGGTACATTTGTGACTGGAAATTTTCTTCTACCTTTCACTGTGTGCAAAAGTTCAAATTTATATGAAACTTGGACCAAGGGTGGACCATCTTTCTTAGGAACCATGTGAAGCGGGCTGGCCCATTGTGATTTTGATGGACGAATAATGTCATTTTGTAACATATACTGAAATTCCTGTTTTGCTATTTGCAATCGTTTGGAATCCAGTTGTCTAGCCTTTGTATACACAGGTTGTCCTGTTGTATGAATATAATGTTCTACATTGAGCTTAAAATTACATGTTGATAGATTAGGTTGAGTTAAATTGGGATATTCAAGTAACAAATTATAATATTTTGAATTTTTATCTAGTATATTAATAGTATTATCAAAAAACACTGTCGTTATATCACTTTTAACAGACAGGCTAGTTACCCCTTCAATTAGTCGTCTATTAGAAATGTCTACTAAAAGTTTGAACTTATTTAAAAAATCAGCTCCTAAAATAGCTTTTACAACTTTGGCTAAAATAAAAGGAAATTGAAATTCTCTTCTAAGCCCTAAATTTAAGGTTAAAATTTTTATTCCGTATGAAGGAATTTCGGTTCCATTTGCTGCATATAATTTAAAGCAGTGGTTCTTAACCTTTTTAAGCCGCAACCCAAATTTGAGAAATATGTTCATGTCGCGACCCAAAAAAACTCAAAACTTTTTCATTGCTTTATTTTAGAGCGTATTTTTAAAAAATCTTCAATCCTACGATGATGATTTTTTTTAACTTTCAAATTTTTTATTTATTTTTTTAATAATAAAGATAAACAAAAGTACTTTTCGATCCAAGGAAAATTTAATTAATAATCAAGTGTTTTTAATAATTTTTATTGACCAAATTAAAATATATTTATAACTTTTTGAAAATAATTGACATTTTAACTTATTCCTAAAAAAAAAAAGAAATATCGATACATATGTTAAGTTTTTTAAATTTTAAATGCAAGTCATACAGTTTTAATGAGAACCTTATGCTTGAATACATTTTGAAAGATCTTCAAACCTCGGTTGAATGCTTGTCAAGGAGCACCTTATATCTATTTCAGGATTAAACTTGTTCTAGGAGGTGTTGGTATTACTTATTATTTGGTGTATTACTAAATTTTTTGGTTCGACTCAGCGCGTCCCAAGAAATATGCTTCGCGACCCAATTTTGGGTCGCGACCCATAGGTTAAGAACCGCTGATTTAAAGTCACGTTTGTTTTAGAATGAGTCGCCGGAATGAGACTGACATCCGCGCTAGAATCCACTAAAAACCGTAGTCCTGTATTTTTATCCTTCACAAATAAACGAAACTTACGGCTCTCATCAATATCAGCAACAGTAGTAGCCGCTAATCCTGCTGCGTCATGGATTTTTCCGCCTTCTTTTCCCAAGCACTCGGTAAATAACACTTTTCGGCTCGACAACGATCTCCGAATTTGAAGTGATAAAAACAAAATTTTCCGTTAGGATTAAATCGTTTGTTCGTACGGCTACGACTGCGTGATGAATTTCGGTTTTGATATCTACATCTGGATCTGGAGCAATCCTGTATATGAAGAGCATCGATTTTTTGTTCTAATGTTAGCTATTCGTGCAAGTAAAACATCACTGGAATTTACGTTTGGCGAAACACCACAAATTTTGTTTTTAGATTTCATATCAAATATCTTGTCAGTCATTGAGGCTAATTTGTCTATGTTGAGTTTTGTTTTGTAAAAACCGCCAATATTACGCTTGGCGCCAATTCTGGCAGCTTGCTGTAAAACCGCTACATTAAGAATTGTTGTGTTTTTATGTTTGCAATATAGAGTGTGAAAAACTGAGAGTGTGTTCGATCCTTCGCTTTGAGAAGGCGACTGAGTATTCGTCTGAGAATAAAAGTTTAATTTAAGAGCTACAGTCCATCATTTAATTTTGTGATAATCATTACCTAATTAAGAATCAGCGACCAAGCCTCTTCATGATGTGGTCCGCCGAGCCGGAGTGTTTTAGAAGTGTGATTTTGTAGTGTGAAGTACTCTAAAGTTTCGATTTGTACTGAAATTGGCGAGAAGTTCGAGGAAACTGCAACAGTTTCCGAATTAAGAAACGTAATTTCAAATAGTGAGGAGTACAAAAACAATCCGTCTTCAATTACGGATATTATAAACGAAATTATTGAGGAAAGACGCAACGAGGAGGCGTCAAATATCCAATGAGGAATTTGCACATTGGGGGATTCGAACAACTTAGTGTTTTTCTGATAATTTCAGACTCGTAGATTCCAAAAATGTTCTCAAAAATGTAAAAAACTGGGTCCATCATTTAAAAAATTAATTTTAAAGTTAAGCGAAAATCACGTGACATCAAAACGCTCCGTGATTGGTTGTGATGTCATCGTTCATGCAGGTCAATATTTTTGTATTGCTTTTAAGCGCGCACTATTTTCCGATTTTGTTTTTGTAAGTTCCTGAAATTTTCTAGCTATCAAAATTTATTTTTATTTAAACCTGAAGGTTTATTTTATCGATCTAGATAGCTTAGTTATCTCAATTTGTCATAAATGTCTCTTCTACCTGGATTTACCAAAAGACAATTAGACAACCTCTCGAAAATTGACAGCATATTAATGTTTTCTTTCTTGGCAAAAAACCCGGATTTTATGGGAGCAGAAATACGAGGAATTAAAACCCAAAGGTATGTAAAATCATTTATATTTTTTTCCAATTTTACTTAACATGTATTAATACTTTATTCATGCTAAACACAGCTCTTTTGTTTGTAAACACAAACAAGTCAAATAAATATACATATATCATACACACACACATTTGTAGTAGCATAATTTTTTTATAAATAGAGACGGATGTAATATTAAAATAAAAATTAGAGGAGGTATTTATTGTGAGACCGGTCTCATTAGCCTTCGTGTTGCAAAAAGTAGACCGTAGCATTCCAAAACCAAACCAAAACCAAACCAATTCTTAGATATTTTAAATATGATGAAAAGAAATTTAAAATCTTTAAACGGCTTTACTCAATTATTTATACATTTTAAAATTGTAATACAATTTTATTGCCTTTAATATTAATGTCAAATTAAAAAACGTATAAAATTTCTCAAATTTAATTTTTAAAGTAATATCATTATTAAGTATTTTAAAAATATTATACTTTTTTTCAAATTAGTCACCAATTTAATCGAAAAATATCACTCTGATTTGATACACAAGAAAGTATGCATCTCTGAAGAAAATATTTATACCTTGAAAATACATAACCTTCCCCTCCTCCGAGTTATTTATTAGATAATTATATGCTTTAGATATTTATATGTTTTTCGATATTTATATGCTTTATAAAATATTTATTGTACCTGAAGTCTGTGATAATACTCGAAAATTAGCAGTTTTAAAAGTTAAATAGCAGTGGTTAATTAATAATCCTTTTAAAGGTATAGATGTACTTTTATATACTTTAATTGTTCTAAATTAGTAATATTTAAACAAAAGCAAGCATTTACTTACCGAGAAATGGTCTTCAGAAACCCATAAAGATGATTTATATGATAATTTGGGGTTTAATTTCTCATCCCTTTTCATCGCAGTTGTCCAGATTTTACGTGTATGTGGGTCTTTCGGGACGCTGAAAAATATCTTCTCGTTGTAATTAGTTGTTGTATTTTTACAGAGTGGCACAATACAATATTTAGAGTATGATTTTTTAATGCCAGACATAACAAAAAAATTTCTATTATATGCGATACTTTACACAAAAACAAATTTAAAAGTCGCCTTTTAACATGTAAACAGCATAGGCGCTCGGTGTCGACATGAACGATGACGTCACAAACTCGGCGGAGAAAAAGTATCGTTTTTGAGAGACGTTAAAGAGTCCGCTATAAAACCCATTAGAAATCACTCATTAGGCCCCCAAATGAAAGAAAAATAGCTACTGTCCTGCTTACTTTTTTGTCTTCTATCGTTTAAAATCAAAATTAGAAAACGCGAAAATTCCTCATTAGAAAAATTAAAATTGGAAAGAATTCAGGCAGAATTAAAATTGGCCGAATTACAAAAAGAATCATTTTCTAGTAGCGGTGGAGAAGCGAAAATTGAGTCGCCTGATTCGTTTGTTAAAAGTGTTCGTGTTTTAACCGTTAAAATTCCGACCCGGCCAGATGGGTGGAGCCATTTTTTTTCTTTCGTTGGAAAGAGCATTCGATGCTAAAAGTATTCCAAAATCGTACCAAGCTGAAATTTTGCTAATTTTGTTAGGGGAACGTGCTAGTAACATATTAACATATGTTAAAACAGACGGAATTTCAGATTATGATAAATTAAAACTAATTGTTTTGAAGCAATTCGAGCCTACTGCTCAAGTGTGTTTAGAAAATTTTCGAAAAGCATTTAGACAAGTAAATGAGTCCCATACGCAATTTACAGCTAGGTTGACTACTTCCTGGGATTAATATTTGAAAATGAGAAATGTTAAGACATTAGAAGAGTTAAACCTTTTAATTATTTCGGATAAACTTTTTTCTACTTTAGATCGTGAAACCGCTATGCACATAAGCATTAAACAAGGTGAGGGGTGGATGTTGCCAACAGAAATGGCACAAAATTGTGATGTGTTTTATGAATCAAAACAAAAACCTCAAACCGATACTTATAAAGGCTTTCGTACGAATCAAAGGGGTGTTAATATGAAATCTCTTTTTTTCTGGTGTTAATTCAAACGCGAATAAAGATTTTAAATTTGTTGTTTGCAAAAATGAAGGTCATAGTTTATATCAATGTTTACTTTATAAGAAAAAATCTGTTCCAGAACGACTGGAAATAGTAGAAAGAAATAATTTGTGTTTTAATTGTTTTGGAAAACATAGTGTTAAATCTTGCAAGTCAAAATTTTCTTGTACAGAATGTGGCAAAAGACATCCCAATTCACTTCATTTTCTAAAAAAGGATTTATTGAGTGCTGAAGGAGAAATCGAAAATACAGGTTTTGGACCTTTTGAAGGTCGAAATGGCCTTTCCCCAACGGAAAATAGAGGTTTAGATGTTTTCTCTAAAACTTTTGTACCTGGGCGTGTACCCGAGACACAAATTAATTCGGATGTGTTAAATTGCGCAACTAGTGTCGAGAATCGTTCTACAGTTTTTTTTGAGTACGGCCAAAGGGCTAATAAGGAATAGATCCAACAATTTTGTTGAAATAAGAATTTTGTTAGATAATGGTTCAATGAGTCATTTCATGAGTCAAAAGTGCGCAGAGGCTTTGGTCCTTAACAAAAATAAAACAAATATTAGAGTATCCTGTTTAGGAAATGTCTCATTACCATTGCAGGGATGCGTAACAGCAACCATCGCCAATAAAAAGGGAACTTTTATTCGAGATCTTGACTTCTTGGTGGTTGAACGTATTACAGATAGGATACCTGCGTATTCGATAAATATTCCACTCCCACAAATCCAACTTGCTGATAACTCTTTCAACCAACCAGGGGAGGTGGATTTACTTTTAGGAGCACCTGTTTTTTACGAATTGTTAAAACCTGGACAATTGTACCCTCCAAATTCTTCAAAATAGTGTTTTCGGGTACATTGCCTCGGGAAGAGTAATTTCTACAAATGACACCTATTTACATTGCGGATTGGTTCGTGAAGATAGTTTAAATGAAACTTTACGTAAATGTTGGGAAATCGAGGAGGTTGAACCCGAATTAAATAATTTGAAAACTAAAGAAAATCAAATGTGCGAAGACCATTTTAAGAGCACGCATAAGAGAAAAGAAGACGGTATGTAGAAAGTAGAAGAAAGAAGTAGAGAAAAGTAGACGTAGGTATGTAGTTCAAATGCCGCTTAATGAGGATCCGAGTGTTTTGGGCGAGTCAAAAACGATTGCGATTAAGAGGTTAAATTCTTTGTGGAACCGACTAGAAAAAGATGCGGAATACTTAAAATTATATAAAAATTTTATTGACGAGTACGGACAATTAGGTCATATGACGGAAGTAACATTGATAAACGAACATGAAATTACTTATACCATGTCACACCACGGGGTGTATAGACCAGATAAAACGTCTACTAAATTAAGAGTAGTATTTAACGCATCCACTGAGACCTCTAAAGGTAATTCATTAAATACGATTCAATTAAATGGAGTAGTAATACAAAAAGATCTTTATGATCACATGTTAAATTTTCGTAAATATAGGTACGCCTTTACTGCGGACATTAAAAAAATGTATCGCATGATTGAAATAGATAAAACTCAAAGGCCACTACAACGCATTTTGTGGAAAGAGAGTGCAAATGACCCTGTTAAACTTACGAATTAAACACTGTAACATACGGTACAGTGAGTGCACCTTTTCTTGCCATGAGAACCCTAAAACAACTTTCTGATGACGAAAGTGAAAACTATCCTTTAGCAGCACCAATTTTACGTGAAAACTTTTACATGGATGACGCTCTTGTTGGCGCAGAAACAATGAGCGAAGCTCTCGAAATTAAGAGACAACTTACGTACGCACTTCAATCTGCAGGGATGGAGTTGCATAAGTGGTGCAGCAATTGTCCGTCGCTGCAAGCTAGCTCCGAATTGGGGTATAACTTTACTGAGACATGTGTCTACTGATCAAAACAGCCGACCTTGTGTCCAGAGGTCTGGATCCGGACAAGTTTGCCCAGGCCAACATCTGGTTCGAAGGACCCGAGTTTCTAAAGGGAGATGACTATCCCACACGAAATATTACTTCTCCTTTCGATAACCAAAATGACTTTGTCAGTGAACTGAAATCAAGGGACAGTTTTATCGAGTGTTTTACTGTGACATTTAATTCGTTTATTTTTGATTTGCTTAATTCTTGTGGTAATTACTTAAAGGTATTACATGTACTAAGCTTTGTTTTCAGGTTCATTTCCAATTCAAGAAATCCCACAAAGAAGATTTATGGTTCCTTGAAGTCAAAGGAACTTCAGGTTACAGAGGAGGTGCTTATTCGTGAATGCCAAAGGCAAGATTTTAGCAAAGAAATTATGGATTTAACGGTATAGGGTCAAGTTGACAGGGGAAGTAATATAAGATCTCTCAATCCCTTTATTGATGAAAAAGGGCTTCTGAGGGTTGGGGACCGGTTAACAAATTCCAATTTAAAATTTAATAAAAAATTTCCTTTAATTTTGTCTCCAAAATGTAAAATTACTCCCTTGATTATCAACCACTATCATAAAATCAATTTTCATTGTGGGCCTCAATTATTATTGTATTCTATTAGAAATAAGTTCTGGATATTAAATGGTAGAAACACTTGTAAAAGAATTGTTAAAGATTGTATAACTTGTTTTAAGGCCAAACCAGTAACAGCCCAACAGTTAATGGGTGAACTTCTGAAGGAAAGAATCAATGCTGACTTTACCTTCAACTCTACAGGTGTTAATTTTTGTGGACCTTTCTTAATTAAATATAAGAATCAGAGGAAGGGAATCTTCCAAAAGGTATATGTATGTGTGTTTGTTTGTATGGTTACAAAGGCTGTCCATTTGGAAATTGTAACAGATTTAACTTGGGAGGCATTTATTGCCGCATTAAAACGCTTCTTTACTAGAAGAGGAGAAAGCGCTAAATTATTTAGTGACAATGCAACTAATTTTACAGGTGCTAACAATGAGTTGAAAAAACTATTCAAATTAATAAATGCTCCAAATGAAATTTTAAAGGATTATTGTAGTTCGGAAGGCATTGAATGGAAATTCCTTCCACCCAGAGCACCAAATTTGGGTGGGCTTTGGGAAGCGGGAGTTAAGTCTTTTAAGTATCATCTAAAAGAATTGTCGGTAATGCTCGATTAACATTTGAACAATTTTGACTATAACTACTCAAATCGAGGGCATATTAAATTCGCGCCCTTTAACACCTTTAACTGCCGACGTAGAAGACTTGGAAGTTTTAACTCCTGGGCATTTTTTAATTGGTCGTCTTCTGAACGCCATAATTGAGCCTAACTTGATTGATATTAATGGTAATAGATTAAAATTGTTGCAGTTAACTTCAAAGTATGTTGGACGTATCTGGAAAAAATGGAGCAATACATATTTAAGTCACTAGCAAAATCGTTCCAAATGGACAGACAAGATAAAAAACATAGTGATTGGTGAAATGGTCTTGATTAAGGAGGACAATGTCCCCACATCAAAGTGAATACTCGGGCGAATTGTAGAAGTATACTACGGAAAAGACAATAGAGTCAGAGTTTGCAATGTAAAAACGAATTCTGGTGTATATAAAAGACCTATTTCAAAATTGTGTATTTTACCTTTAAAAAGAGATCTCTAAATGTAATTTACGAAAGTGAATTATGCCATTATGTATCAGTGGTAAAAATTAGTAAACGTATAAATTTGAAGATAATATTTTTGATATACATATAATACAAATAATTGATTTGTGTTAGAAACTGCATTTTTTAATGAGTATTTTGTGAAAAAGGGTATTTCTTTTCAAAATTTTAAGTTGTACTATTCTGAAGTATTTTGTTTGTTTGTTAATTGTATAAGTCAAGTGAATTATTTTTATAATAGATATTCATTTTAAGTGTTTTTTTATATTATGTATGAAACCCTTTGTGTGGGTTACATGGAGGGGAGAATGTTGAGTTTTGTTTTGTAAAAACCGCCAATATTACTCTGGCAGCTTGCTGTAAAACCGCCACATTAAGAATTGTTGTGTTTTTATGTTTGCAATATAGAGTGTGAAAAACTGAGAGTGTGTTCGACCCTTCGCTTCGAGAAGGGGACTGAGTATTTGTCTGAGAATAAAAGTTTAATTTAAGAGCTACAGTCCATCATTTAATTTTGTGATAATCATTACATAATTAAGAACCAGCGACCAAGCCTCTTCAGTTTAAATCTTCTTCGCACACAAGGAGAATATTTTTTATAAAATCTGGCATCTTATCTAGCCACAAAGATTTCAGCACATTCTCTGAAAAATCATCTGTGGCGAGACCGCGCATTTTCTGCAACAATTGACTGGGTTTATAATCACCTAATTCTAATCCAGTAACCAGGCGCTGAATTCGCTTGTTTTCACTTTCTTTGGAAGTATTTAAAAAACGGTCTTTTGCCATAGAATATTTGTTAGGCTTAGAGTCTCTAACAATGTCAGAAATAGTTTCAACATACCTTGGTTCCAGCTGGGATATCAGATAGTTAAATTTTGTTTCTTCAGTGGTTATTTTATTTATTTGAAACTGAGCTTCCACTTGATAAAACCAAATGTCCAGTTTTTCTCTCCAAGGGTGGTATTTTTATACTCACTATATTCGCTTCGGCTTCTATTGCCGTAGTGCTATCGGTTTCCGTAGTCATCATAAATAATGAAGTCGAACGAATCCCAGGTCACCAGTGTTGGTTTTCAGCTTTTTCAGGAGAGGATATAATATAACTCGGTTAAAAATACTTGGATAAAAAATAGAATACGCTCATATCTTTGTTATATGTTTTATTTTCACTCTCTCTAACCGTACTCTAGTTTAGTTTTCAAAAATTTAACAACACTGACTACTGTTGCCAAAATACAAAAGGAAAAGTTTTAGAAACTCAAAATAATAATTTACAAAAATAATATCTACAGTTAAGGATTAATTCTAAATTAAATATACCGTTACACCGTCTTCAAAAAGTGTCCAAAGCGACATTCTGTAACCTGCTGAAACAGCTATTTGACACTGCGAAGGAAAAATGCTGTTAAACACAAAATAGTGTTAACTGAAAAAGATGGTGAAGTCAGAAAAGAGTGTTGCATAGACTTCAACAGCTACTATGGAAACTCTTTCTACGCAAACTTCTTGTTCAACCACTTCGAATTTTGCCATTTCTTCTCCATATAAGACCATCCTTACAACAATTTTACCTATGTATTTGTAAGGGAAAAAAAGCCTTAAAAAATGCCAGGCGAAAAAGAAAGCGGATACAAGTTAAAGCCGGAGAAGTGATGACTTTTCTGATGTAGCAGAACGTAGCTCAACTTAATAACCGTGGTCATTACAGTTTTCCAATATAAATTATAATTATATCACATATAAATGTGTTTGTAGCTAAACAATAAAGTTTTGATTACATTTTGTATAATTAATAGCGTTGTTTAATCAATCCATTTTACCCCACGTCTGAGGTAAAATGGGTATAAAAAAGAAATAAAAATTTATAAATTTGCAATTTAAGAAAATCTATAAAACTATTTTAACAATAATGTTAATGAACCCACTGCATGAATACATGCAAAAAATTGGTCGTTTATAGTTTTTTAAGTGAAAAACAGTACTGAATGAGAAATCACGCTTTTTCTACCAATTTTACCCCACCAAACTCTGTAATTTTTATCAATAACATTTTTGGAGATTTGATGAAAATGAGGTTTTTAAATATAAGTTTTGAATGTGAATTAAATACAGGGTAGCGAAAACTTATCAACAATTAATGTTTCGAAGAGAAACAGAGTTTAATTTTTAGTGTGGAGTTAGATTTTTTTTATCAATGTTAAAGTCTGAAGAGACACTCTGCAATGTCAAGGGATGGCTGAGAGTCTTTCTTTACTTTTGAATTTCAGCTCCTCTGGGTCATGAACGGATTAACTCTCCATCACCTTAGAGACAAGCCCATTCTAATTTCCGAAGTATGAAGTCATAATGTGGAAGTCTCTCAACCTGCATACTTGTGATCTTTGGTAGTAGCAAACAAATATTTCAAAGTGTTGTTCACTGATATAGAATTTAAGGAAATTTGAAAATAAATTTTAAAGAGTTTCAATAATTAATATTACTTTGTGTTTGCAAGGACGTTTAAAATTTTTTAGTTAGTTCAAATTAAATATCTTATGTGTACTGTACTGTGAAATTTAAAATTATTATAGGATAAATAATTTTATGAATGCTAAATTTTCTTATTGAGGACTACAGTTTAAATTTTTCATAATAATTTTCATTATTTAAAGAATATTTTTATGCTGGTTTGCTTGAAGAAATTATTATCTAATCTATTCTAAAGACAGTAGTTTAATTTTATGTTGATGAGTTTAAATGAGAGTTGGCCAGTTTAGAACTACCCTGATTTCTTACAGGTTACTACTGATCTTGTCCAATGTTTGGAGAGAGCCGATTTCATTTTAATAAAGTTGGAGAACCCTGTCAAAAACCCCGTCAAAAGAGATAGTCACCTCCCACAGAGGGATGTGCCACTTGTCGTTTTGTGTAAGCACCCTCGTGGTTATTAACTATGTTTTGCGTTGATCATCACAGAGGACAGATATATTTACTCTAAAAAATAATATTATGTTAGTAAAGTTGAATTTCTAGAAAAAAAATCTCGTACATTTTAAGTTAATTTGTTTGAATCTTTTGCTTGAAATATAATTAATTGCTTAATGATAAATGTTCGTAACAGTTTCTTTATTTGTGTTGATTTTTGTTGAATATTTATTTGTGTATATTATTTTATTTTCTTATTGCATTCCTTACATGCTATCTACTCATTGTTTATAAATCGATTATTTAGCTAACTTTGGTGATGATGCAGGAGAGTCATAGGAATAGAGTAAATGAAAGTTTTCTAATTTGGATTAGTTTTGTATTGAATTACCTTACGATGTATTACTGACAAAGCTTCTGACTCTGTAGCTCTGATATCTCCAATTCTCACACAATGGCAAGAAAGTTTGTGACTCTTCTTCCCTAAATTTTCATACTCTAATGTTATAATTATGTTACTCTTTGAAATACTTTTCATAATTAAAATTTGTATATTGTAATGTTATGTTCTGTGAAAATGCCACCCTTCGACGAAACGATTTTATCATTTTTTTTTTGGGGGGGGGGATATCTGTAATATATGAAAAATTTTACGTCTAAAATATCTATCTAAAATTCTTCTGTTTACCTTCTCAATTTAATACCTAATTTCCCAGCTGTGAAATGTTGGCCTACTTAAATTCTTTTTGTCCGCTTCCCAAAACTAACACTAGAAGAAATGCTAATTTTCTGTCCACTAGCCACATTTTTCAACTGTCCCAGTTAAATAGTTTCATTAATTTAATAATTAAACTGCTACCTGCGTGGTTTTCAAGCTAACGTAAATGATCAAGGCTCACTCTGGACTCCCAAATAATGTTGAATAATCTAAGTCTTATGGGAATGAAATTACATCATTGCGACAAAATGTATTTTTCTTGTAGCATTTGATACAAAACTCTTGCCTTATAAAGACGGGGCAGTTTTATCCTCTATAAAGTTCTACTACACTGGACTTCGCTCTCTTTAATGGAACTACGACTGCATTAGGATTAGGACTTCTAATTGCCCAGTAAGTCCGAAAAATTCAAATAACAGGGGGCATTTTCCCGTGTAATTGGGGAAAGATAATTTCCCTGGTTACACACACACACACACACACATATATATGTGTGTGTATATTTTTGTGTTTGTGTGTAATATATTAAAAATTTAACCTAAACCCATCTCAATTATTTTCTCCTATTTTAATTCAATTTCGATATGAAGAAAAGAACTTCAGTTCAAGAGTGAAATCTCTTTCGTATCTTCACCAGTAAAATCTTAACCTGAAGCTCTGGCTTCTTTATTCCTTTCAAATCACACGGTATTTGGTTGCACAGTTCGGACCCTGGCCAGTTATTTTTCAATTTCAAGTGACCAGCTGGCCCGCTAATAAACCACACCGGAAGAATGCCGATTTTTTTTTTTTTTTTTTTTAATTTGCTGCTAATGTTCGCGTCTATCTCGGTTGAGAGAACGAAGTTTCTATAAGTTTTTTGACAATCGACATGGCTGGCAGAGTACGAAGCAAACCTGCTTTTCTTCTATATTTAAACATAAGGTGGGTAAAGGCATTTACGGTACATCGGTTTATCGACTGCACCATTTTTGTTTAATCTAGCCCCAGCAAATCAAATTTGGGCGCGTTTCTTTACATTTTTAGGTAATTTTGGATGGCTACTGAAAATTTGTTAGACCATCCACGATTTATACTCTCGGAGATCACCGCTGATTCCGTGATGTAATATATGTGTGTGTGTAATGTATCAAAATTATTACCCCTAAAATAGATATCCAAGATTCTCCTTTAGTCCCTCCTTATTTTTTAATATCTAACTTCCCATCCATAAAATGTTAGATAAAGTAATGTTTTCCCATTTATATTCTTTTTTCCCATCTCTCAAAACTAACGCTACTATGGACTGAAAATGCTAATTTTCAGTCCACTGACCACATTTGACAGCTGTTCCAGAAAATGGTATTGTTTCTTCAATAACTAAATTGCTGTATATGTAATTTTCGAGCTAACTTAAATTATTTAAGTTCATTTATGACAGGCAATAACGCTGAGTAAGCTGTTGGTCTCTTGGGGAAAAAAAATTCACGTAATCACTCTCTGTTGGACTCGAAATTTGTGATAGAAGTGTGTATTCGTGAGCATTCGATACAAAAGCACTTGTCATCTAAAGACGTTCATTTTTAGTCTCAGTAAAAGTCCTACTACGTTGGACTTTTTTGAATGGAGTCACGACAGCATATCACTTAGGTTCTCTCATTGCCCAGTAAGCCCGGGCAATCCAAATAATAGGTGCTAATTTTTCCTTATAATTGGCTAATAAATTGGCATTGTAATATATATATATATATATATATATATATATATATATATATATATATATATATATATATATATATTAATATTTTATTACAAGGGTCAGAGAACCCCATGCATTCACCTCATTATTTTAATTAAATAAATGTAAGGTATTTTGACCCGTTGTTTAGCTGGGCTCTTCGCTAATGGCGGAATGGGATATCTACATCATCGGATTGCTGTTAGAATTTATGGTCATCATTGAAACATGTTATACACGCAACATCCCTTTAATCGAACATAACAGCAACTTAACAACATACAATACAGGCAGTTACAGTTAACATGAGAAAATCGAATATCTGGGTGAGGAATGACGTCATAATAATTACAATACTCCCCCTCACGAGCACAGATTCTAAGTTAATTTTCACAGTCCATATCTACCAGTCCAAGATGATCTCTTAGGAACAAGAATCTTGGTCCTGGTAAAGGTTTGGTGAATATATCTGCCACCATTTCTTTTGTTTTCTTATATAAGACTTTCACATCACCTCGAAGGACGGAATCTCTAATAAAGTGTTCTGTTATGTTGATATGCTTCAATCTCGAACTGACAATAAAATTTTCTGTTAAACTTTTGGCCGGTTGATTATCAATAAAAATTGTCACATTTGTTAAAGGTAATCCTGAGTCATTCCCTTGTTGCTTCAAATGAATGGCTTCCTTTGATGCTTCAGTCAGGACCATATATTCTACTTCAGCCGTTGATAAAGCAACCAATCTTTGCTTTTTGGATTCCCAGCTTACAACAAATCCAGCAAACTCAAAGCAATAACCAGTATATGATTTACGGTCAATTTACAAAAACCCCAGTCAGCATCAGTCATTCCTATTAATTTTGTTCCTATTTCTGGAATTTCAGAGCTAGGTTTATTGTTTCTTTGATGTAACGAAGAACTCTTTTAGCAGCTTCCCAATGTTCTTTACCAAAACATGACTTGAAGTGGCTTAAATAACTGACGGAATGAGCAATACAGGTCTAGTAGCAATTGCTATATGAGAGAACCGATCAAATTTTGATATGGAACATCTACTGATTCTTTACCTAACGTTTTATAGCTGGGAAATTATGTATTAAAAATGAGGATATATATATGTAATTTTAATACACACACACACACACACACACACACACATATATATATATATATATATATATATATATATATATATATATATATATATATATATATATATATATATATATATACACTCAAGAGCCAAAACATTATGACCACCTGTCAATAACGAGTTGGCTCACCTTTGGCGCGCTACACAAATTCAACCTGCCTTGGCATGGATGCCACAAGTCCTTGGTAGATGGCCAGATTGTACCAGATTTTTAAGCAACGGTTACGCAAATCCGAGATATTGCGAATTGGTGGTCTTTGAACTCCGAGCTGCCGTCCCATGACATCTTAAACGTGTTCTATCGGATTGAGATCCGGTGAGTTAGGTGGCCAGGACATTAACTGGAATTCAGCATCATGTTCCTGAAACCACTCCAACACAATTTTAGCCTTGTGAGACGGGGCCTTTTCCTGTTGGAACATTCCATTTCCAGCTGGAAAAACAGAGGCCATGTAAGGGTGCAACTGGTCCGCAATGATGTTCAGATACCCTGTAGCATTCATGGTCTGCTCTACCACAACCACGAGTCCCAGAGACGCCCAAGAGAACTTCCCCAAAGGCCACCACCGTCCTGTTTATGACCTACTGTACATCGAGGGAGCAACTGTTCACCTGGAAGTCGGCGTAAACTGACACGGTCATCGGCGTGATGAATGACAAACCGTGATTCATCTGACCAGGCAACTCTCTCCCATTGATCCATGAACCAGTCGCGATGTTCCCGGGAACAGCGTAGGCGAAGTTGGTGATGACGCTTGGTCAGGAAAGGCACACGAGTGGGACGTTTACTGCGTAGCCCCATATCCAACAGTGTCCACTGAACAGTGTGCTCCGATACTATTCTACTTAGCCCTGCATTGTATTGGGTTGTCAGCTGAGCCACTGTCTGGCTCCGGTTTTGCTTCACCATGCGAGACAGTCTCCGACGACTTTTTCTTCCATTGCGTGTGGACGTTCAACACCACGTCGTCTACTGCTGGTTTCATCGTAATTCATCCACTTTGCATAAGTACTAACAACTATAGATCGCGAACAACCCACGCGTCGTGCAGTTTCGGAAATACTTGCTCCGCGCCTTCGAGCCATTACAATCTGTCCTCTATCAAAATCGCTTAGATCCGCAGCCTTTCCCATGACACACAGAAGTAAGAGAAAGAATGATTCTTCAGATTCTCCAGCAGCAGTTGAATACCACTTCCACCTGAATACGTGCCTTCCACGTCATCCAGGCGAGTTCATTGCAAAATGTAGAGGTGGTCCTAATGTTTTGGCTCTAGAGTGTATATATATATATATATATATATATATATATATATATATATATATATATATATATATATATATATATATATATATATATATATATATATATATATACCGGGTGATCCAAAAGTCAGGACGAACTTTAAAAATGAATAATTCGCAAACGAATGAAGATACAAAGATACGGTTTGCACCAAACGGATGGAAAAGATACCGAATTTTGTGTGGCAACGAAAAAAATAGTTGTGTTGGTCACCAACAGATGGCGCTATAGTGTTTTTTATAGCACCAAAAGATGATTCAAAAATGAGAAAATATTGACAACTTACAAGTCAACTTAATTACAGTTAATTAGTACTGCAGTAAATGTTCAATGTGCTGTCCATCATTCAGAACTACAGCTGTGAGACGAGTCACCACATAGGTCACAGCATTTAGTAGCATTTCTTGCTTTATGGCAGACACATTTTGGTGGAGTGTATCTTTCAGTGCTACTAGTGATGCAGATTGGTCGCGGTATACTTTTTACTTCAAGAATCCTCACAGCTAAAAGTCACAGGGTGCCAGATTGGGAGATTTTGGAGGCCATGCATGGTTAAAGTCGCGACTGATAATGCGATTCTCCCCAAATGTTGAGCGTAGTAGGCTTTGCACAGGCAAAGCAATATGAGGTGGTGTTCCATCTTGCATACAGGTGACTGTTTGGAGTGCTTGTCGCCCTTGCAGTTCAGGAATAATGTTATTCTGTAACAGTGCAATATATCGCTGACAAGTGACAAAAACTGTTTTGAAATCCGTCTGTGTGACTTCCTTGAAAAACAAAATGGACCAATTATGCAAATCAGCAGTGAAGCCACACCAGACTGTCACTTTCGGTTGTTGGAAGGGTACCTCAACAAATGAGTGTAGATTTTTTGTGGTCCGCACTCGACAATTGTGGGTGTTAACAGCTCCAAAGAATGTGAAGTGCGCTTCATCTGTCCAAAGCACAGTGTGAAGCCAGTCGTATTGCTCTTCCATCTTACTGAATTCCAAATTCGTAAAACCTCTGTGACAGTCGAAGTCAGGAGGTTTCAGTTATTGATTATGTTGCAACTTGTAGGGTGTAGCATCACGCTACTGGAAAACTATTTTTATTTGTATTTGTTTGTGTATCAAGGCTCGCTCTGACGTCAGTCGAACGTGTTCTTTGCTAGCTGTGGGGGGGGGGGGTCCTCATGCCTCCATTCTCTCCTCCAGAAAAGACAGAGATAGGGGTGTGGGGGATTGTGAGTGACGTCACGAGGGCCAAGCGTCATAGGGGTGTGGGAGAAAACGCTGAGAGTTGACTAGCGTCTCGGTAACACAACATCATAAATGCACCGGCCTCCAATTGAGCCAAATATTTGCCACATTTGGCGAACTAGCATCCGGTGATCACAACATCATAAGTGCATCGGTCTGAAACAGGCTGGTGCATTTAAATGTACTCGTGTGAAAACAGCTATGGTAAATACTAGCTTTTTTCACAACATCGCAGGTGCACCAGTCTGAAAAAAAGGCCGGTACATTTATGATCATGAAACCAGCTATGATTTCGTTTTAAAATGACATTTTTGTGTAATGTTTTATTACTTTAATTTTTCTTGTTATTAAAATCGGTAATATCGATCACCACAACATAAATACATCGGTCTGAAAAAGCCATATGAAAATATCTACAGTAAACACTAAAACATTTTTAATTAGAAATCACACATAAATGAATCTGTGGCAAACATTTTTGTTTCAAAATTAAATTTTTCTTATTTTAATTTGTCTTAAAATCGGTAATTTCTAAAAGAATTATTTTTTACTGGAAATTTATTTTATAATTATGATTATAGAAAACTATGCAAATTATGTAACCCAGTCCGAGAAATATATTTTAATGAAACTGTTTTATTATCAAGCAGCATTTTATATAAAAAGGACATGTTTGCTGTAGCATAAATACTTGAACATAGTATGTATTGCAACAATTTTTTTCATAGTTCACAGTCAAATAGCGAAGGAAGGGGGGTTGTCATAAACCCGAAGCATTATTTTCAGAAATTTTTAGGCCTGAAAAGGACCTTTTTTGCTCATTAACAATAAAAGCACCTTCCATCTTAACAACACAAAGCTACTGTAAAGACGATACTGGAAAACACCTGTTTGTACGGGAAACCTAATTTTCTTATCTCCCGCGCTCGCCAAATCTTCCATCTTTAAAGCTCCCAGAACAACTGCGCAGGCGCTGTACAACCGGTGCATTTATGATGTTGTGTGGCCCAGACGCTAGTCTGAGAGTTGTTGTCCGGCGGGCGAGGATGAATGTGCCGTGTCGATAATGTAAATGATGTAAATATTTGTATATATCAGAATAAATCCTTCTTTCTTCTCCATCTCGCTTGTGTTCGATATGAAGAACCCTGCTCGACCATTACGCTACCAAAGTTACCTATTTTAGAGCTGTGACGTTGCAGGGGATACCATTTCAGAGTTATTAGCAGTGCTCTCCAAATACTTCCGTACGACATTCCTATCTGCCTCGAAACTTCTCGAACACTGCACTTCCTATGTACAGCTACCGCCAACATGGATTTCACTGTCTGCTCCACTTTCGTGGCAACAGCAGCGTCTGTTGAGAGACGTCCACTTTTTTGCCTTGACACCAAAGAACCTGTAGCTTCAAATTTCTTCATCATTTTTGTTCAATGCAGAAGACGTTATTGGTCCTTTGCTATCTCGCATATCCTTCTTCTAGTGATGTGTTCATAATGCTGCAATGGCATTTTCCAAATTCTTATCATACAGTTTAACTAAGAGGGATTTCTCAACTATGAACAGCATTTCGATGCATAGAAGCTTCAACTACCATTACCTGCTGCTGTTGCTCTATTTTATATATTGTTTGTTGCTTTACATAATCCTACATCAGAAATCAAAGAACAGAACTATTTTCGTTTCGTTACCACACAAAACCCGGCTCCGTTTGGTGCAAATCGTATCTTTTTATGTTTATTCGTTTTCGAATTATCCATTTTTAATATTCGCCCTGACTTTTGGATCATCCGGTGTATATATATATATATATATATATGTATATATATATATATATATATATATATATATATATATATATATATATATATATATATATATATATATATATATATATCAGTGGCGTGAGGTAGGTTTTCATGCAGGGTGTGCAGAGAACATGGATTTTCCAATAAATATTTAATTATTGAGACATCTGAGTTCTCCATTCTGAAAAGAGTTATTTATTATGAATATAAATTTAAAGAATACAATAAATAAAATATTTACTTACGAGTAATCAAGTTATGACTATAAAAACAGCTAAACTTATGAGAATTCTACTAGCACTGAAGCAAAAATCATGTCTTTTGTTGTATGGTATCATATCGGCCTCGAAAAAGCAATGCTTCGGGCTTCCACGAAAAACTTATATGTTCAGCAAACGTAGCACCACATGGCGCCCGCCGCTACGGTGCCTCATCTGGATGCTCATTGGTGCCGACAAACCGAACGTCTATTCCACGTGCAGAGGATTTCATTGCACGCTGTACAATAGAGCGAACTGTTTCTTGTTCGTTCAGTGGATTAAATTATATTTATTAATTGTTTTTAACATTTGGAAATCATATATTCTGCGAAAAACATCTTCACAATTTTTAAAAACAAAACCAGAGATATGGTGTTACAGATATAACTTATATACTGTGTGTAAGACACAATGTATGGTAAAATATGGACTGTTCTGTTAAAATTCGTTTCTTTAAAACTAAACAACCTTGTTTTTCAGCTACTTATTTCAATAAATAGAATACATCACCGAAATTAATTTACCACACTAAAACATTTCACTTTATATTGATGAAATACTTCTTTTATATTTCTATGAAAACAAAATCTTACAATATATAAATTTAAACATTTACCGTCTGCAAAATCGTATGGCCAGTTAATCAGTTAAAAAACCAAAATCGCTTCAGCACGTAAGTCCCCGTTCTAATACAACGCTTAATAAACCGTACCTTCAGATGATTCTGAATGTCAAGTGCAGGAAAAAATAGCTGCACTTGCCTTAGTGCTATAGTATGATGTGCTTCTCCAGTAGCCCATACATATAAAGCGTGATTTCCCATTAGTACGCAATGCGTACATATTTAAACTTCCTATGTCCGCTTGCTTTTGAACGCGCTACGTGGTGCAGCACCTAGTGCCTCACGCACTGTAGAAATACAAGAAAGGAAGTCAACATAATATTTGAATATATTATAAATAATATGTATTATAAACCATATAAAGATAGGTAGACATAGGTGTAGAAAATTATTGCCTTTCATAATTTTGCCAGAGTGTGCAGTGCACACCCTGCACATATGGACCGCACGCCACACGCCACTGATATATATATATATATATATATATATATATATATATATATATATATATATATACACTGCCTACCAATAAATATTTGGACACCTATGCAAATGACGATATATGCTGTCCTGGGTTACGTCACGGCCTCCGCCGGTATACATCGTGTAGGAAACAGCATCGGCATTAGTCGCATGCAAGATGCCGCGCCGTTCGGAGCTTTCTGATTTCGAGAAAGGCATAATTATCGGGTATCACAAATGATCCTTAAGGGGCATATCTAGCGATCTGAAGTATCAAAATCGACAGTGGCCTATGTGATTAAAAAGTGGAAGGTGATCGGTGATTGTCGGAATGTGCCCAGAGTCGGCAGACCAACGAAACTGGGACATAGAGACCAACGAGTGCTGTCCAGAGAAATTTGGAAGAACAGCACCCAACCGATAGCCCTCATCCGCATGAAGATTCAACAGGCATCAAGGAGTATTGTTTCAATGAATGCCATCCGTAAGGAAGCACATCTGCTTGGTTTTCATGGTCGTGCTGCTGTCCATAAGCCGTTGATCCCAAAGTACAACCACGCTGCTTGGTTAATGGGGTGCAAAGCATATCGAAATTGGACCGTAGATCAGTGGAAACTGGTTCTTTGGAGCGACGAATCAAGGTTCACCCTTTACCGTTCGGATGGCAGGGTCTGGTCTGGCTGGAGAACGTCTCCTGCCAGAATGCATTGTGCCAACAGTCAAGTTCGGCGAAGGTGGAATTACGGTCTGGGGGTGTTTCTCCTAGTATGGACTGGGACCCTTGGTCCCCATTCATGGTAAGCTCAACGCCGATGCCTACTGCACTATTTTGGATGACAATGTGCTTCCTACGTTTTAGCAGTTTACGGGTTGCACCCCTGTTACTTTCAAGACGACAATGCCAGTTGTCATGTTTTGAGGTTAACCAAGGCTTGGTATGGTGCCAGTGGAGTTAATCGAATGGACTAGCCTGCCCAGAGACCAGACCTGGACCCTATCGAGAACCTCTGGGACGAATTGGATCGCCAAATTAAGGGATGCACTACCCGTGTAAAATCGGTGAAGGAACTTGTCTACTCCAAGCCGAGTGGAAGACAATACCACTAGGTGTAATACAAAGACTTGTGGAATGTATGCCCCGGAGAGTTCACGCTGTAATTGTCTCTCGGGGAGGCTTTACCAACTATTGGTTTTGAATAAAGTTAGTTTTTCTTTTCTATCACAGGTGTCCAAATACTTATTGCTAGACAGTGTGCGTGCGTGTGTGTGTGTGTGTGTGTGTGTATATATATATATATATATATATATATATATATATATACACACACACACACACATACACGTACGAGGATGCTCCCAGCCCCCTCCCATCACGAAAAGAAATACGATGTGAACGCCACATTACTTCCTTGTACGTCTAATATATCACTGTTTTATGCTTTATGAGAATTATCGTATGGTCATTGTCTCCAAGATTCAAACTATATTTTGTTTCTCATACCATCCATTTCGTCTCAGTACCGCTTAATTACTGCTATCTGGCGGATACGTGCAAGGTTACTATATGTTATAATGACTCTATGTTATACAGATAATTCATTCGAAACAAAAATTTTGGCCTTAATAATACTTAATCAGCACCAAGAAGTAACAATAAAAACCAAAATTTGTTTTCGACAAATAATTCTTATTTTTTTAAATGGACTTTATAAGCCTTGTTTCCAATGTTATACTATCAGAACTGCACATGAAAAAGTCGATATTTTTGGGGTGCCTTGTTGCAGATCGAAAGCACTAATGAGAATTTTCGTTACATAGAGTGTGGATTGCGATCAAAAATGGAGGTACACACCTAGATGTTATAAATACAGTCCTAAATACAAAATTTCAACATTTTACAGCTAATCATTTTTGAGTTATTCTGTACAGCGCTAAAAACATTCTATTGAAATTTTTTGTTTTAAAGAGTGCAGATTGCAGTCAAAAGTGGAAAGGCACATCTAGACACAGTAACAGTCCTAAATACATTTCAACATTTTACGGCTAATCGATTTTGAATTATGCCCTACGTTATATATATCCTATGTTAATATATGTTATATCGAAACTTTTCGTCGTATTTAAAGAGCAGATGCAATAAAAAAGATGCGCAAATACATGTTATACCAGTTCAAAATACAAAATTTCAGCCTTTTTCAACTAATCACTTTTGAGATATGTTGACTTGGTTTGGAGCGCTATGGTCTACATCTTACAACATGCGGGCTAATGAGATCGGGACCTACTGCTTAAAGCCTGTTAAATTCCGAATGGTTATGGACATCCATGTCGCAGTGAGATTTAAACTCGCAAACTGTGGTTCTGAAAGTCAGCGCCCTAAAAAGTTGGCCCACCAGTAGTTGAAAAAGAATGTGCAAAGTTTATAAAAAACAAAAATTGGATTTCCATCAATCCACTTTTAAATCCATAATTATAAATTGTTGCCAATATTCAAATGTTTAAGATTTCAAATTGGGGTGCCAAAAACAGTATCCCAATTCGAAGTCTTAAATATTCTTTGGGGAAAGCAGCGATGAAAATTCTCATGGAAGTATTTCGGGCCTCGAATATGACTGGCCAAAGTAACGCACGTGAGAATTTAAAAGGTGATCATTTTAAATAAAAGGTGCAATATTTTAAAGTTAAAATACACTTTAAGAAAATTTAATTTCACCTTTGATTACAAAGTTTTTTTTATAAAACTCATTTATAACTGCATCAGAATTTATGGCATGACTAGGGATATGTGTGTATATACACAGGGGGATTATAATTAACCCTTAATTTGGCTAAGTCTGCTACACCGGACATGTATAACTACTATATAACATAATTATCAGTGTTCGCCACAGCGGACATTAATTATCTCAAAAATGGAAAATGATATATTTTTTGTTTATTTTACAGAAATCCTAATGTCTATACAGACATGGGAAAATAACAGAAATTAAAATTAAAAAATATTTGAAAAAAAAAAAATCTTGTCAAATTAAGGGTTAAAGTCGCACTTTCAAAATACTTGGGGAAAAAAAGAACCAATAGTCAGAATGATTTCAAATTTGAACTGAATATACTGAAAAATTTCCACAGTATATTAATAGATGGCACTGTAAGTGGTATTACAAAAGTGGATTCAGCTAAAAGTCACATTTTGAAATACGATACTTTTAGCCTGAGTTTCACAGTAAATCAACAACCATACTTTTCAATGTGCATGAGTGTTCTGATTATTTGATGGAAAAAATGCCACATATCCCGCGTTTTTATAACAAATGCAATTTGTCGTGAGTGCCTTTTAAATTTGCAAAATTTGTTGCAGATAGCTCCCTCTATTGATACATTTTCGAACTTTTATCTTATGTCATGTCGTTTCCCCCCTTTTTCTAGTATATTTAGTTCAAATTTGAAGTCATTCTGACCAGTAGTTCTTTTTTTTACAGGTTTTTTAAATGTAAGTCTTAATTATAACCATCCTATATATATATATATATATATATATATATATATATATATATATATATATATATATATATATATATATATATATACACACACCCTATGTAATAATAGCCTTGGTTATCTGTCCTCGAATATATGAAGCAGTTGAACCTGGAATGGATAGAGGCATCCATATTGGATTCTTGACGAGTCAAAGCGAGTAAAGTTTATCTTCTCCTTAACTATCGATCCGATTCTAAAATAAATTGGTATAAATATACTTCACATCACAGCGAAAAATACTGTCATCTTTAAAACGTTCGAAATCCACCACTTCCCCTCTTTTCGAGTGTTTAATGGCATTATTTCAAGCACTATTTTCCCAGGTTAAGAGCAGGTGATTAAATTTATCAATTTATCAGGTAATAAATAGGTAAATATAACATTTTCTTCTAGCATTATGAAGTCATTCCTTTTACCATCTCATCATTAACTCATTTCTTATTTTAAATTATTTAAATATCGTTTATTATTTTCATACGTTTTATCACTGAATTCAGATATTACATAAATAATTTTCCTTTATAGTTGGCTTAAATAATAGATTAGGTACATATGTGATAATTTTAAATTTAATAATCGATTTTGTTGCAAGATAATTCTCAACCAAACAAGAAACCATTTTTTTACCTGCCTCATAAGGTAATTTACAATTCTGGAAAATTAAACTTTTACTGTTCTCATCATATGATGGGCTATAGCAGAATTTCCAAATTTGATCATTAGTAGGTCAAACAAATGAGGTTGTCTTCCAGAGCTGCTGTTTGAAGATTCAACATTTATGAAAGTAAAGAAAAAAAAAATTCAAGATTAAATTTAGGTATATTACTATGTAGTAAGTGGAATAGCATGAAAAACATAAGCTACTTAAATAATATTAGTTATTAGTCATTTTATGAAGAGTAACTGAGCAAGGGGAAAATGCCTGTTTTTCTAAAAATCTTTGTCAAAGGAAAAAATGTGAAAATACAACAACCACCTACCAAATTTTAGCAGACCATAATTTGCAATTTTATAAATTCCTTAATAATCATAACATTTATAGTCCAAATTTGAA
The DNA here is from genome assembly GCA_032207245.1 of Pardosa pseudoannulata. Classification (NCBI taxonomy): domain Eukaryota; kingdom Metazoa; phylum Arthropoda; class Arachnida; order Araneae; family Lycosidae; genus Pardosa; species Pardosa pseudoannulata. The sequence continues at coordinate 132,795,524 of CM063502.1, read as the reverse complement.
ATTAAATTTTTTGTAACTTTTTAACTACATTTTCCAAAAATAATGACTTCTATCTGAAAATTCAAAATGTTTAAGAATCATGTACTGAAACCAAGAATAAAATTCTTTCCATGTTTGTTTAAAAAAAGTCATCTAATAACTCAGTTTTCAAAATAGAACTTCTGCTCATTACTATGCAACTATTCTTAGATTTAAAAATAGATACACACAGCATTCCACAGATGATTCAAGATATCAACCTCCGATAGATTCACAAAATATTAAAATGATGCTAATAGCTGTAATTTTTAATTTAAATTTTGTTGTTGATAAATTTAACACACTTTATTTAAAGGAAACAGCTATATACAGTTCTTTGTAATCATTGTTAAAGTTTATTTTCTACCATAGTTTTGGTAATACTTTTTATGTATTACCTCTTCTTTGGTAATACTTTTTATGTATTACCTCTTCTTCATTAAAATTTGTCAACAATAAAAGAATTTAAAATGAAGTTACTTATATGTTGATTACACTTCTTGAATGTGACAAACAAAATACTATGATGATGTATCCATTTTAAAAATTTAGTTTGCTAACGAAACCAGTGAAAATATTAGAAATTTCAATTTAATACTATGCTTCATACTTCTCGTATTTACATTAAATCAACACAGAAGAGTGGATAGGGTAGGGATTAGTGAGTATAAATGATAACAAAGTGGTAAATAATTGAGAGTTTAGCATATTTTGATAGACGATGTGAAATTTTTAGCTTTCCTTGTAGAAATGGTACTTTTCTTGTGAGTACAAACAATATATGATTTGTTTTAGAAGCTGATTAAGCAGTGAAATATAACATAATTTTAACTTCATAATAAACCTCTAAAGTATCTTCGAAGTAAGTGGGAAACTAAAACATAACTAGAAAAAAAATAAAAATTAAGATTCACTCAGTGGGACTAAGAATCCTATACTGTAATATGAACAATGTTATGGAACCCTGTTGCAGCAGAATGTTTTTGGTTTTCTTATAAAAATGAAGTTAGTAACAATTTAATAATCACCCTAGGAAAAAATAGCTAATTTTTGCTCATTAAGCTTCTGCTTCTATGTTCTGGTGAATTGCTTGGTGAATATCAATACAAAATCAACAAAAGTCATCTTGACTTGTTTAAAACATTTTGACAGGAAAGAAATTATAGGAACTCATAAAAAAAAGTTCATAAATTAAAAAAAAAAATGCAGATACATACATACATTGAAACTACAGAGACTCTTTAAATTTTGGCATAAACTGAAGATGAATAAGAGTATCAAAATGAGAGATCCAATTATTTCCATAAAACTAGCAAAGCTACAGAAATGAAATTTCTCTTCACATCAATGGAACTCCTAAATTAAAAAATACAGACCTATTCTACTAAATAAATAGCATATATTAGAACCATTTCTTACCTCAATGACCTTTTAAGAGATATCACTAGAATTTTAACAACTTCATGGCATAAAATATATGCACACATTAACAAAAACATTGTTTGTCATAGTCTTAGATTAGTTACAACTTTTAAATCAAATAAAATTTTCTAGAAAATTAATATAGCAAACTGTTCATAATACTAACTCCTTAATTTTATTTTCAAGAAAATTATTCTAAGACAATATATCAACAAACACGAGCAAATAAATTTGATTGCAATGTATCCTTGCTTCATGTCTATTTATAGTATTTTCATAGATATAATTATGCTTTAAGTAACCTTTCATTTTCAAAGCAAAGTATTTATACAACAGAAAACTTATCTTCAAAATTTTCGTGTATAAAGAAAAAGTATTATAAGATACTCTTCCAGTATAAAGCTAAGAAAATAAGTTAGAACAAATTAAAACATTGATATAATTATTTTTAGCAGAATATCCATCTAATGAGAATGCCTGTGACAGAATAAATGGTATTCTAACTTTAAAACTCAATAACAAATATTTTTCAAAGTATTTTCTATGAATGAAATTATTTCAGACTATTAATGCAATTTACACAAATATTCAGCCTAAATGTGTATCTTTCTAAAAACCTACACAAAATATTAGTGCTATAATTATTACACAAATAGAAGTTTGAATTCTTTTAGTTATAAGTTAAATTTTTCATAGCATTAAATCTCAGTAAATAATGGAAAAAATACTGTGTTTGTGTATGTATATACTATCTTTCTTTTCCCTTTATTAGGCTTAGGACAATGAAATATACAGAACAACTGACAATATATTTATTGTAAAAATTTATGACATATATGCGAAAATTCGCATATCTTAAATTCAAAGTTCTTGTATTTTTTCGTTACACATGTTTTCCTCATTTTATACATCAAGTTTATTTTGAGATACTAACTTACAAAGAGAGGCACTTAGATTCCAAAGGACCATAATCTGATTCTTCTTGCAAAGATTGTCACTGAAAAACAATTAGACAAATTAAAACTATCAGAATAATCACAACCTTGAAAGCACTAAACAACTTTGGATATAAACTCTGCAAATAAATTCTGTATAGCTAAAAAAAATTTTTTAGAACTAATTATGATCTGATGGACTCTGAATGAAACTACTTCTTCAAAATATACTGTATTACAAAATTTTACAGTATTCCAAACATGTGAAAACATTTTGGTTCACTAACTAATTACTCAGTCTATTGACATCACTGTTTAGCAATTTGAAAATTCATGAAACAAAATTCATACATATATTAATACATACAACACAACAGATATTCCCAAACTTCCTATGTTAAAATATGGTATACAACCACAATAATAAGGATAAAGTAAATTGTAATGGCAAAGCTAAAGTAACTGCATCCAATCAGAAACATAGACTGAAGGTGAGCCCTTTCTTTAAATATTGTCAACCAAATTCTGATACTTAATTTTGAAAATTGATACATACACACATGCACTTAAAGTAAATTAACATATATTAACCTAATAGTTTATATTCTACTGCATAATTTACACTCATTATATATCGCCCTTAATAAAATTCTTTAAGAATGTCCATGTGAATGACCTCACAAATGTTTTTCAAATTTAAAAATTAACTAAGAAATAAGGGTGTGCAGTGTTAAGATGTTAAATGAATCAGAATGAATTTTTTTTAAACTAGAAACTCATAAAACACTATGAGCTATGCTTCATTATACCTTAAACAATTTCAATTACATTATAATATATGCAAAGAGTAGTAAGAAATACACTGTTTCAAATTTTTATTCCATGTGAACCACAAAAATGCTTTATTACAAAAATATTAATGAGATAAATTACACAATTTATCATTTAAACTCCTTGATTATGATATAAATCTTAGAAGCTAGGCCAAAGAAACTTTCAACCAAATACAAGAACTGCAAAATAATTTGATAAAATGTATAGTTTCAATATTTACACGACAGAATAAGTAATAACTAAAAAAATTGATACCAATTCATCAATAAAGAATATACAAATATCTTATAGAATAACATGTGCCAAAGTGCTCGTTGAACAGTTATACAAAACAAATTAAACAAACACACATAGGACAAGACCTTTGTTTAATATACAAAGAAAGAGGAAATGAAAGATAAATAAATAGTTTTTCATTTTACTGAGAAGCAAAGAGTATTTGTCTCTAATGAACAATTTAGAATTTTTTTCTTTTTAATAAATGCTGAATGTATTACTTCTTCATAGATCAGAATTTAATCAGAAAATAATACACCTAGTTCTTTTTCGCCTGATGAAAAGCCATAAACCAGATTAAATAAGTAAAGTAGCAAAATAAGTAAAGTAGCAAAATAAGTAATTAAATAAGTATAATTACATAAGTAAATAGTAGCAAATTTTTATTACTTTGGCTATTAAAAAACTGTATGCATGCACTTTTCATAAGTTTTAGTCATATTACCTAAAAGTCACAATTCATTTTAAGATATCTATTTATTAGAACAAATTGTATACATGGTTATCAATTTATACTTTTTTTGGGTAGGGGTAGGTGGCCTTCGTTCGGCTGAGTGGGGGTAGGAGAGGAATGTGTAAGGTTGTTAATAAACGTTTGCAGTATGACATTTACAACTAAACAAAAAAATTAAAATACAAGGAATAATTTGCAACTTCATCCTATAACCTGAATTATTATAATTTTTGCATAGTAAATAAGTATTAAACAAGTATTGAAAATTATATTTAAGCTATACTTTGTGTCCTTTTAACCCTTAACACTTTATACAGTAAATCCACATATACTTTCAGAGCTCAGTACATATGTAAGATGAAATTTTTTGCTTTAAATTCTATATATATAGCAGTTTTTAACAGTATTGTGTATTATTTTATAAATTTCCTAAAAATACTTGAAAAAGGGAAATAAACAAGTTAAATTTAAATATATTTTAATTAAAAGCTACACAAAAGAGAAAATATAAAATCAATCACAGAAATCATAGAATTAATACCTTTCTGGAAGATAATCCAACAATTATACAATGAAAAGTTATTCCAAAATTGAGACTTTTCTACTGATAACATTTTGATTTTTCTCAATTATTTTAAGACACAATGACTTAAGTAACAATGAATTAAGTACTTTTCCTTTAATATAAGGTTTTGAGTTGATAAATAATACCACATTGCATTTAAAAATTCTAAAAGAAATAAATTACAATACTAATGGTTAAGCGACAAAATAAATGTTTTTCTTTTTTGGAAGACTAAATATGTAAAAATAATTGGTTTATCAAAAACTCAGTAATTTCAGTGTTTAACCCTCTTACATTATAAAGTAAATAAAAATAGTAACCCACCATAAAAAAAAAAAAATCCGAACTACTGTGAAGTTTGAAACTTTTTAATCATTGAAATTGCACATATTTTTTTCATGCATACATTATACTTGAATTCACAATTGGAAAATACTTAAACATCTGTTTTAAAATTGAGTAAACATATATATACAAAAAATACCACAAGTAAAAAAAATGGCACAATCTTTGATATAGTAAATCTAATATGGAGCCATCCTCTTAAAATTTTACCAAAATTAAGATAGTTATCAAACCTACTACTTTCCAAACACATATCAAATTTACAGGAGATGATTTAATGAAATGCATGAATCAAAATTATAAGGCACTTAATGCAGTTACATCAGCATAATATGCAAAAATTAGTATGACAAGAACAATTAATTATTTCACAAGGGTAAAAAATATCTACAATGGTAAATTAATAAAAATACCCTAGTACACAAGAAAATCCTACAAAATATTTTATATCGCACTTCTCCATTTCTAAAGATTCAAAAATACTTAAGCATTTAAAAATCAACGAGGGATGAGCATATAGAATTCCCTAATAGTACATAAATAAAAAATAAATAAATTTCAGACATGGGATGAAAGACTACAAATCATGTAGGATATTTTTCTTTCAAAACAATGAACAATAAAGAACAAACAGCAGTTAATACCCAAAAAATGCTTTTGACTTCAAGTAGAAACAGAAATTATTAATCAATTCATAACATGACATAATTAAGCATAAAAATGTTGGTAGTGTACTGTATAATTAATAATCTAAGTCATACTAAAATTTAATAGTTGAAAAATAGCAGAGAAAATAAGCAAAACTGCATGCCACACTATAATCATCTTTCACCGTAGGTGCATAGTTGGATCAGTACTCTATATCAGTTATAAACATTCAAAATGGTGGTAGTTTTATCAGTACTCTTTATCAGTTATAAACATTCAAAATTTCTGGTACATAGAAGGAAAACAGTTAGGTAACAAAAAATTCAAAGCAAATACTTTTAAAAGTGAACTATAATATAATAAATGAACACTTTAATAATCTACACTAACCTTCATACAATCCCACATTTACATATGTACAGTGAGAAAAAATGAATTAAAGGCAACTGAATGACATTACAGGGCAAAATACTACTCCACAAGGACTAGGTATTATCAACAAAAAAGAAAAGAAAAAGAAAAAACACATGGTAATAATTAATTTAAAACTTGAAAGACTTCAGACCATACCACAAAATAAAATTTTGGTAAGTCAGACAACAACTACAAATTTTGAATACCCAGTATTGTTCTTAAAAATTCAAAATTAAAATAACTTGAATTTGAATCATAGTTGGATATAGCCAAAGAAATTATCACATACTGACTATACAAAACCTGTAAAGTCACATATAACCAACTATGATGGAATAAAATTAATTTGTATAATAAAATGTATTTTCAGATACACTGAACTATATGGAATGGTTGAGAGCAAATAATGTATAAGTAAAAGCTCTAAATTTAGTTTCTCTTTAACTAATTGTAATTCAGTATGCAAGTACAATTTATCAGTCACTTTACATTCTTTCCACAGTTGGCTAGATGGAGGCTCATGGTAGTAGCAAAATTCAGCTGAAATCTAGTTCAACTGCTTCTACTAAAGGAGTCAACATCACTTTCCAATCCAGTAATTTACACATTTTAATAAAAATCTGAAAGAAGAAACAATATTAAAGTACTAAAAATTTTTTAGAAAAAGTAAAATTGATGATGTAAACAAAATTTATTACTCTTTATAAAAAATGTATAATACTAAGAGGAAAATTTAAGATTTGCTATCTTCCCATAAAAATATTTTACAACCTGTACTTATTATGTAAAACACTTTTGATAACAGGTTATGAGCAATTCATTTTTGTACAGCCACATATAGAGAATGCAGACATGCACATAAACGCAAATTTCTGAACAAATTTGTAATACAATCATTGATTACAATATTATGAATAAGCTCCAGAAGAAAAACACAACTATAAAATAATGAAATTATTAACAGTATACTATACCTTTTTCCTTTACATATACACTGCTTGGGGTATATTATTTACTTCTACTTGTTCTAAGACTGAATTGCCATTTGATACATAGGATATCCTTAGTTTCATTCTTAACTGACTCTAAAAAAGTAAAAAATATTTTTATGAGGAAAATATCACTAATACACTGTACATCATAATAAAAACCTTTTGTTGCCTATTAACATAGTTTGATGTTCATAATATATTGTTATATAGCCCATTATATCAAGCATTGGTAGAGATAAATATTGATGCATGATTTAAGTATAAGAGAGTTGTATAACAATTATCAAATTTTAAAATTTATGAGTAACAAATAATAATTTAATACATTATATACAGAAAGGACATAAGTTTAGTACCTTAGTTGGATTTAGAATTTTGAGCGTTTGTTGGATATGACCCACATTATTGGCAGGTATGACATTGTTTGTGGGAGGCAGTAACTGCAACTGAAATACCTAGCAGAAAAAACATAAGTATAAGACATTTTAAAGGTAACAAAAACTGGAAGGAGAACAAAAGTTGCCCACAATAAAACTAATTTTTATATAAAAATCATCTATAATTACCAACAACATCTATAAAAACTATCACTGCAGCATACATAATGCACTGCCTTTCTGTACTTTGAATTTTAAGGTTATTTCCTAAGTGTTTGCCATGAAATACAACATAGACAATACCTTACCTCAAAAGGCATTGCATACTTACCAAAGTTTTAAAAATTGGCATCTGTAAAACTTTTTATAAAACATGGGTTGGTTGGTAGACTTATAGTAGCAAAAGTTATAACTAATAAAAGTGAATTGAAATTTTTACTTTCCAGAAAAATAGTAAAGAAAATTATAATTAATAAAACCTTTATACATTCATATACAAATATTTAAAATTAATTAGCTAATATTTTGAAATTAAATTTGATTCTTAAAAAAAAAAAAAAAAAAAAAAAAAAAAAAAAAAAAAAAGAAAATTAACTTGATTTTAAAAACTGAATATATATTCAGCAAAACCAATGAAATGTTAAAGTTATCAAACAATGACTTGCTAAGTTTTAATACCTTTATAAAAAAATTCATATTTTTTCAACATTCCAAAATTTTAAAAAGTAATATTTTGTTGGAAAGAGGAAGGAGATAAGAGCAGAGATAGAGCAGGAAATAATGCTATACTCAGCAGTTACTTTGAACAGGTGTCACACTTTTCACAAAAGAATGTTTATTCTGTTTTTGTTTTTTTATCAGTTATGTAAATTTCTGATGAAATTAAAGAGACAGACATGCCAACATTGAGGTACTTGTGTCTGGAGCGTGGTTTCATATTTTAACATGCTAATTACAGATTACACATAAGTACATATCTTATTGGTTTCTGAATTAAAATTAAAATATTTACACAGTAGTAAATTGTACAAGGTAAATTGAAATTTATGCATTTAAAAATTCATGAGTAGCTTTTTTAGCTTTAATAACTTATTTTTTGGAACAGCGTTTCTTATACCCTGATTAAAATATTTTTATTTTTCTATCATCTGGGAATCTAGAGTTTGTCTACTCAAATTTGATCTAAATTCAGTTTGGTTTTCCCACACAGTACTGAAAACTTTTAACATGCAGTATTACTGTGTGAAATAAGTAAAATTCAGCATTATTTTTTGTAAAACTTTGTATTTAATGGCTAAATTGTAATCTTTTAGCTGTTCAAAAGTTTGTCATTTTCCGGAGCAATCTCAGGAGTTTCTGGAGTTATCACATTTTCTCATTTCTCCGGAGCAACTCCAGAGAATCCGGAATAGTTGGCATGTCTGAAGAGATTTTATACTTTTCCCATATTACTAAAGTAAAATATATTTATTGAAGTAAAAATGTTCTTTTATCAAAATCGTTTATTTTAATTTCAAGATACCAAATCCATAAAAGTTTTTGACCTCTCTATTATAGAAACATGTAAAATTAATCAAATACCCATAAATTTTATAGATAATCCATAAAAGTTATCAGGTATGACATTATGAAATATTTCATTTTGATTACAAAATACATTTCTGATAAGTTTTATTGATAGAATAAGAATAATTTAATTTCAGTTAGTTCAGTTTGTATTTGAAACTTAAAATAATGGCATGGTATAATTCTGCAGGTTAAGTAGATAATTATTTTCAGGGTATCCGCCAAAATAAAATTTTTCAAATCCATGACATTCCCTGACTTTAGCAGATCATTTTCCATTACTTTAAAAATATTTTGTTAAGGTATATATGAATAAAACTTCTGATGTACATACAAATAAAATGTATGCTTTAAAAGAAATTACAAGATTTGGTTTGGTTTGTAGTGCTACGGTCTACTTTTTGCAACACGAGGGCTAATGAGACCGGGACCTACAGCTTAAAGCCGATTCCGAACGGCTACGAACATCCATGCCCCAGTAGGACTCGAACCCACGAACTCCGGTACCGAAGGCCAGCACTCTAACCAATCGGCCATCGTTCGGCACGAAATTACAAGAACTTATGATAAAAAATACTTTATAAATGTTTATAAACTCATATATATATATATATATATAAATTGTTGTAGTACCTGCATACCTAAGTTTAATCATATAGCAATTTTCTAAATGCAATGAAAAAATTTCCAATTTGTATTCAGGGTATTATCGAGGTGACCATGAATAATAGCCAAACATAATAACCCTATAATGTTTATATATAATAACCCTAAAGATAAACTTATATTTTGTACAAAAATCTTAGCTAATTTTCTATAATTTAAGAAAAACCCAGAATAATATACTTATACATTTACCCACAAATTAAGCTTGCTTGTTTTAAGTTTCCTTGGTGAACAAATTTTACTTGGCAATATGGTCAGTGGGATAATATATAAGTACCTAACTCAGTAACTCAGTAAGTTAAACTCAGTAAAAAAATTATTAAATAATTCAATGCAATGATTTTACCAAAATATTCAGTGCCTCAAAATAAAAATCTTATTTACTGAAATTCCTAGTAACTCTTTACAGTAAAGATTTCCTCTTTTCCTCCAAAGTATGAATTTTCGAACGGCTGTGAACATCCAAGCCAGCAGTGGGATTCAAACCCACGAACTTCCGTGCTGAAGAGCAGTGCCCTACCCATTTAGCCACTGATCTGATGAATGGGTAGGGCATTGCTCTCCGGGCAGCCTGATATTTGTTATGGCATTGTTTATCACATAATCACTGTTACTGCTGCTTTGCAATTCTAAAACCAGTTCTTCCATGCTTAACAAATTTCTCCCTTTATATTTTAAGTGGGCTATATAAGCTATCATAATATTTAATTGAAAATTAAGAGCAAAAACAATTAAATTATAATAAAATTTGTAATAATTCTAAAATTTATTAGTGTACCCCCAAAGTGCCCTGTTTTCTGTTTCCATGTTTAAAATTCAAATATAGTTTCTTTCTGAAAACTTACATATAAATAATAGCTTTCCATAGGCGGGATTGCACGGGTATGCACTTAATAAGGTTTACTTGTATATTATGTAAACTTTTTATTCCAGGCTATCCCCCTCTTCACACTTGCTGATGTTTGCATTGATTTGTGTTCCTAATATTTTAATCAAGAATCTTATGGATATCTGTAACGGCATCTAGTAATTAAATCTAGCATTTAAAACTTAAAATAAAACGTTCCTATCTCCGATACTCCGTACGCGACAGTGGTCTCTCAATATCAACCGGAGATCATCGCGTGCAGGCGAAGCCGGACAGATAAGAGTGAAATCGCTGAGTCGCGTATAAGAAACGGGTTAATGTTTCTCGTGTTTTCTAAACAGTGCATCTTCAAGCATAACAAAAGACAAAAACATACATACGCATGTTACATATTAATATTGCTTGAGAAAAAAATTCCCCTCCTTCGAAAAAAACCCCCCGGATTTTATACTCCCAGACACAGAAGTCAAAATTTGGGGAAAAAAGAAGGAAAAAAAGGAGAAAAATTCAAAAAAGAGGAAGTTAAATAACTATTAAAAATTAATGTTTTGATTTATTTAATGCAAAAACAAGTACCTAAATATGAAATATGGAAGCATCTAAATAACTTTTTATCAATATAAGTAAGTACTCAAGTTTCCTAGTAAAAAAATATTTAAAATAGATTCAAATCAGATGCATCTTCAATGTGCCTCATTAAAAAAATAAATTCACCAATAAGGTTGAACTTTATTATATTAAATTTTGAGGAACCATATTGTTTGTTGTACTTGAACCTTTAAGAAAAATGCTAGATCTCAGAAAATTATAACTTGTATAAGATTTACATAAGGTTACATATCTTCTATAAGATTTATAAAAATATTATCTTTAATGATTTTAATTGACCTTAACCAAACAACTGAACGATTGAATATCAGAATGACCAAAAATGTAGACAAATGCAAAACTAGTTTTGTCTTCTATTTATTGCTTACTATTTTAATACTGAGTTAATTTATAATCTTCTATATCTAGCTAGTTTAAGAAATTTCTTTGTCCAATACAACAAAAAACATTTTCTTTCCTTGAGTGTCTGGACAAGATGTTATTAATTTCATGCACTTTGTTTTTAAATCTAGAAACATATTTAGTAAATGAATGAAAGAAAGGACTCTTCTACCTCATTCCTAAGATTCACTATAAATGTATAAAATGAAGAATTGCCACTTATGGATAAATTAGCATTGTAAACAAAAGGAAAATCATGAGATCAAAATTTTCATTTGTTATAAGCTGGTTTGCTAAAATAGGGATTTCAACAGTACATCAATAATTTAAAAGCCGTTTCAAATAGCAAAGCTTTAAAATGCACTTCCAAACAGAACTTGAAAACTTTGTAACTGCAAAATTTGTTATTAACTAGTTTGTAAAATTCTATTAATTTTTCTTACATTGATTTATAATAAATGTTTAAAAAATACAGTATAAGCCTAATTTTTTAAATGGACAATTTCAAAAATTTTTTAATAAAAATAATAGATTCAGAAGTTAAATATTAGAGGGAGAAAAAAGGAGGAAAAATGGAAAATAAAGAACAATTTAAAAATATTTATTCAAGTATACATAATGCAAAAACAAGTACATAAGTATGAAATATACCAGATGCTAAATAATTTTTACTAATATAAACAATTACTAGAGTCTCCCAATCAAAAAATGTTCAAAACAGATTCAAATCAGAAGTTTCTCAAATATCCTAATTTTAAAAAAATCTAATAATATAAATGCGCATTTTAGATACTAAATTTTTAGAAGGCATTCCTACAAACAAATTTTTAATTTTGTGACACTAGAATTTCTTAAATAGCAGTAAAATCTATACCTTAATAGTTTGTAAAGATACAATAATTAGCATTTGATTTAATTTTAATCAATGTCTAAAAACTCATGATTTAAATAACATATACTCTGTATAAGGTTATTTTTTTAAGTGAACAATTAAAAATAAAAATTTTTTAACAGTAAGATTTCAGGACGATGATCGAACTCGACGGGCTTTCTTCCGGTATCTGAGACAGTGGGTTCGAATTCTACTTTAGACTAACAGATTTGTAATCTTTTAGTTTGGGTTGAGAGCGCTAGAGTTTACTTTTATGTCACCCGACAGCTAAAATCATCTGAGTTTACTACTTAATTACTGATGGAAAATTAATCGTTTTATATAGCTTTTCCAACACTTCAAAAAAACATAGAGTCGTCAGAGGTTTGATGAAGTTCCAGGATTTCAATAAAATTTATACTTCGAAGGTTTTAAGTTAAGATTTTATTTATAAAAAAATTAAACATGTATCGACTTAATACAAAATTAAACAAGCTAGTTACCTGCAGCGTTAGCTAGAAGTGCTTCCCCGCTAACCACGCTGCCTAGGCTTAAATACAGACATGTGGCAGAATATTTACATGAAGGTTTCAGTCACGGTTTAAGTTGACTGAAACGTAAATGCATCGGATGAATAATTAGGTGATGTAAGGAAGAAATCTATTTTTTTTTTAAATTTCCTAACAGTTACTACGATTCTGAACAGCTGCGAACAAAGCGGCGGGATTCGAACCCGTGGCAGCGTCCTGCGGATTCAGCTGGCGGGCTGATTTTTATCGTTATTGCCGTTAAAAATTACGATTTTTCATTAATAAATTTTTTCATCAACATCAATACAGATGCAAACTTAACAAAAAAAGGCGCGGATTTTTCAACAATAATTAACTCCCGTAAGTTATTTGCAACAGTGTTATTTTCTCACAGATACTGATCATAGCACAAAAATTCAGTCAATAAGATGAAGTATCGTTAGAAATAACTATAAGAGGGATTGAAATCTTAATACTGTTACCGCGATATTAAAAAAATATCGATATATGAAACAGTATTACGATCGGTCTACACGTACGTGTGTTCGGGGGATAATCTATACGCAGGAACAATTCTACTGTTTCAGAGCCCCCATATTATGATAGCAGTATTAACTATAATAGACCATTAAAAAAATGCGCATTATCCGGAACCGAAATCCAGAAAATGGTTGTTTTTCACCAAAAACATACAGTTACGGCTTAGCTGTACTATTACATCTAGAACCAAACACGTTCTATATGTTTCATTTGTACCGCGTCACACGGCTTTTTGACCTTGAAGCATGTGTTGCGAGAATCAACTGATAACGCTTCTCTCCTGCTCTTTGTCAAAAAAAAAAATTGTGGACGTGGCAAAGAAAAAAAACAAATGAGAAAAGGGAAGAAATCTTTCTGATTATCGTCAAAATTTAAATATATATAAGTTAAAAAAAAATAATTTCGGATCAGAATTATCCTTGAATTTAATATTCGATGCGGCAGTCCATTTTTTAACGCACAGGCTCGGAGTAACTTTTCTTTTCCCCCTCTTGGGTTCAGAAACGGGGTACACAGATTTCTTGACACTACAATCCAAAAATTCAGGTCACCCTTTTAGTTTTGACACTTTGATCATTATTCGCTAACTTCCAAACATCTGTACCGCCAATAAATAGCCTAAAACTTTTTTTTTGGGGGGGGGGGATCTCACAGAGAGAAAAAAGTAGAAAAACAAAGATGTTACCAAAACAGATGTGTGCAATCCGTTCCGCTGTTACATAACTCCGTAAACTTTGAGAAAGAAAAAACAAATAAAAGGAGTGAATGGCCCAAAGAAAAAAGGAATAAAAGGAGGGAATAAGCGAAAAAAAAGAGGAATGCAGTAAAATAAGGAAAAAAGGAGAGATTTCTAAAAAAGGGAAAAAGAGGAAAAAAAGGAGCACTGCGGTGTCTGTACTCCCCTCAACCCCCAAAACATTGGGTTTTTTTTTTTTTTAATGAAACTCATCTGGACTGGGATTTTAATACAAAAACCCGGGTATTTTTACAACCCTGATCAGATTCTTTGAAACGAATGTGGAGAAGGGGGGGGGGAGGGCCTAGCTGACCGAATATACGGGTGAGAAAGAAGCCTACCCTGGTCTTGCCTTATTAACACTCGAGTAAAAAAAAACAGATGACTGATCGAATTGTACTGCTGCGATAGAAATATTCGACCCTTCCGGTGCAGTGTACTCTGCCCTAATGAGTGTTTTTCTACGCTCGTATCTTCAACGGTTTTGCTTCTCACAACGAAATATACACACGATCACCGGCTGGGCCAAGGATGTTCCGATATCATCCCCTTCCCTCCCACTCCTTTGTTATATCACAGGCCGATACGTACTATTTTTCTTCTCAACCATCGGCAAATCACGGGTAACGCGATACTGCACATTGGAACACTAACACCTCCTGGTCACCCCATAGCAATTGTCTCGCCACGTAGTTAAGGTGCCGTAATATGTCACGTGTGTATAAATAGATGAATGGGAATCCTGCACTATGGACAAAAGGGAGAAGTATGCAGCCGCTTCCGTTCAGAAAAAAAATTACTTGCAGAGGCATTTTTTGATTTTTTTTTTTTTTAATTGGTAGCTTTGTGGATCCATGACTTTCCATGACTTTTACTAATTTTACTTAGAAAATCATGACTTTCCATGACAAAATTCATCCATTGTCTAAATCCATGATTTCCCATGACTTTCCAGGTGCGAGGAAACCCTGTATTTTTCATTGTATAGTAATTTAAAAATTAATATTGAAATCCTGTAAATATATATATATATATATATAATAACACACACACACATATATATATAATACACATATAGTGGCATTATAAATTTATATTTCTTACATAACTTAATTTCCTATCTATAATACTACTGAATGTTGGTTATTAAAATTCCTATAACCGAAAATGCATTAAGATCAATTGAATTATCTCATAACCAATCAAACATTTTAACCTTTTTGAGCATTATAGCCTTAATTTAATGTAACATTTCTTTTCAAGGCGTCTTGAAAAAGCATATCCTGTGTTAATTTAGCATCTATTACTTATTCCATTTTTAAATCCCATTTTAATTTTTTTAACAATAAATTTTAAATCATTTTTAAGAAAGAGAATTCAATATGATATGCAATTGGACAACTATTATAAATTTATAAAACAAAAACAATGAAAGAGAAATTATAAAGTAAATTTATGAGAAAAATTTGAAGAAATTATAACCTCTATTTCTATTAATATTATTTAAGAAAATTAGAACAATGTTATATTAAACCAATAATTCATTTATTAATACACATTTTTAGAATTTATCTTTATTTGAATTAGATTATTGCACTTACTTTGGGAACTGCTGCTTGAAATAAGAAATCCTGAATTGGAGCTAATGAATAATTTGTGGCAATTAAATTGATGATAATCATTTGAGGATTATCTGGTGGCTTATCAAACTCAAAAATTATTTTCAAACCATTTTTCTCAAATGCTGTGATAGAAGGAATGCCTATAAAATAAAAGAAGAAATAAGTATTCATTCAAATTGATGTGTATTAATAAAGAAATATATATATATATATATATACAAAACTTACTTTTTGTACTCGGTTGAGAAGAAACATAACGATCCAACAAAATGTTTGGTGTAGCAGGAGGATATGAATCTATGATTGTAAAATTATAAATCAGTGTGTTTTTTACTTATGCCTGACTAAATAAATATAAAGATATTATAGAATATTTTTAGTAATCCAATGTTACAGTAGTCAAACAGATAATCTGAAGCTCATTTCTAATGATTAATACAATATACTCCCCATTAACTGGCTTAAATTGGAATAAACAAAAATTGCCCAGAAAGAAACAAAAATTTGGACAATATCCAAACTTGTGATTCTTGACTGCACACATATGTGGTATAACAGGATTGGTGGTATATTAGAGAGATTATATGTCGGAGTGTGACTGCATCACATTAAAGTTAAAAAATTTCAAGGCAATGAAGGAATACCAAGTTTTATGAAAGAGACTTTACTATTGTATAACTTATACACATAAAGAATGTTTATTATGTGTATGACTTAATAATAATAATTTCTCTATGAATAATAATGATGAGACTAAGATAATTACAAAACAGTACTAAAAATAAAGTAGCAAATGGCCTTTGCAATATACGTTAGAAGTAGATAGAGATTAGTGATTTTTTTTAATCTGATTTGCAGAGCATATGAAAAAAGTAATTTACTTTAGGAATACCAATAATGCTACATGTAAAATAAGAATAATTAATAATTTTTGGTAACTCTTAAAATTCTGTAAAACTTAAAATGCAACAAGTTTTTACACATGTAATTTTTAAATATAATATACAACTGAGATTGATTACAGGTTGAATCAACAACAGCTACTTGCAACTACAAAATCAAAATGTTAACTAGTAAAAATTTAAGAGGAAGTGTTACAAACATTTTTTAATTGAAAAAGATATTAAATTTTATCCTAAATATTAAGTCTACAAACAAATAATACTTATGATGGCTTGAGCAAAATAGGCAACATATGACCAAATGGCTGATAATTATGAAACATTTTTGGATAGAACAAAAAATTATAATCTTCAATATGTCAACTGGCTCTGAAATATTACAAGACTTAGATAGACTTCTGCATTTGTTTAGAATATTTATGTAATTAATGAGTTCAAAATATTTATGCCTTTACTATAATTATCTTTTACAAAAGGTAAATATTAAACATCAAAAGGATACATTCTTTTAAATTTTTAAAAATGAATACTGATAACTATCAGTCCTACTAATATTTTTGAATTACGAAATTTTAACAGATATTGCATTTTTATTTATTGGTTTAAACAAAATATAAATTTTTAAAATTAGAGCTGTAAAAATGAACAAAATAAAAATACTTTGCACTGGAGGATCAAGCTCTAAACCTCCTAACAGATCAAGCAAATCTGGGCCATCAGCCTGAGTTTTTACTTCTGGAGCTGATGTTTCTGTTTCAAATGTCGTTTCTGAAGAGCCGGAAAGGAGATCAAGAAGCACACTCTAAAATACAGATATTTATTAAAGCACTATAATTTTTATATACTAAAAATATGAATAAAAAAGTCAATGTGATTATGGCACAAAAATAAATTGATAGCAAACAGCTGTTTCATAGCTATATACAAGATGGTTCTTTCATATGGGAGGAAAGCTAAATTGGCTGAAGCAGAACTAATTATACTAGATTTTCTATATTTTTAAAATATTTTGACAGAAAATTTTTAAACCATCTAATATAATAATAAAATGTATATAATACAGTAAAAATAAAATAGATCATTTTTATTTAAACATAGAACATGGAGGAAAAGTCATAAAGTCACAAAACATTAAAGAAATGATTTTCTGACTTAAGGAATGAGGTCAACAAATCTATTACATGTTTACAAAGAAGAGAGAGACAAAGAAACATAACAACGAAACTTTTATATTTATAAGAGAATAAAAATATATATTCATTTTTAGCATACAATTCATTTAAAAAAAATGCAGATATAATGCATGTAAATTTCATATAAAATCCACATTCAAATAGTTATGTTTTTTAATCTATTTATTCTTAGCTAGGCATTAACAAATAAAATAGCTTTCTTTTAAGCATATTATTAAAGAAAATGCAAATTTAGCAAAGGTAAAAGAAACCAGAATATATAAAAGAAGATGTATGTTCCCAATGTTTTATTAAACAATGTTGCATTAGTATAATTAGTATTAAAGAGCATATTGCAGTTACTGCACTTGACTAATTAGTTTAAAGCATAAACTGTTATAATAAATAAGATCATAATTATTTGAACTAAGAAAATTTTAATTAAAAAAAAGTCTCTACAAATATATTTTAGTTTGAAAACTTATTCTACTGTATTAATCTATATTTTTAATAGCTGTTCTGAAACAGCAAGAAGAATGTCAATTTACAACTGACTAAATTAATTAATAAAGTCTTAAGTAAACATCTTAAATCCATTTTGCTGCTTTTACACAAATAGACACTTTTAGAAATATACAATTAAAAATAATACTTAATGAGATTTTCTCTTTATAAGCTATATAAATATATATATAAACACACACACATATATATATATATATATATATATATATATATATATATCGAAAATACTTTCATACAAAATGAAAACTTCAATTAAAAAATATTAATTTAAACTAAACTTACAGAATCTTCTATATTTTTATTATTTTCTTTATCATCCTTTACAACATTATTAAGCAACTCATCTTCGGCAACTTCACCATTTTGCACAGTGGTACCACTATTAGAAGTTCTACTCTCCATGGCAGGCATGCGCTCTAATAAACTAGGACTAAATTATATTATTTCATTAGTACATTATTAATATGAAAATACAAGAAGTGTACATTTAACTTCAACTTTTTATTCAATATTAAAAATTCTATAAACTCGACCATAATTCAATAATAAAATTATTGAATAACAAATACCACAAGTACTACTCAATAAGGAACATATTCCTTTCTTAAAATTAAAATCAGATATCATTCCCTTACATAAACAAAATAAATTTGACAACTAAAATTGAAATCCGGTGACAGATAAATATGGCACAGAATTAATGTATAGTTTAAACATACAATTGAAATTATACAAATACACACACATATATATATATATAGCACAATACTAATCAGGAGAAAATCTATAAATAGAACACCTTTCATCAACAGTAATTACAAAAATTTACAATTGAATAGACACGTTTTACTACTTTCTTAGCTAAAACAAACAAAGCTACCAAGAAAAAAAAATATAAATATATATTACCGTAAATGATTATATTTTCTAAATAATGAAGAAAATTCAATTGCTCGTTGCTGAAGTTCAACATTGACATTTGTTCCAAATATGTCTAGAAAACGCTTGACACGACTGAAAAACATAAAATAATAGTCATGAAGATAATTGCATGAACCTAAAAGAATTTGTTAATAAAAATAACAAAAACACTTACGGAGCGGCATCAGGAAATCTTACACTAAGTTTCATTAGAGCTGTAGTTGAATACTCTTTGGTAGTTAAAGTCATATGAATATTCATAGTAATTTTTTCAAACATATCAATTATATCATCTGGTGTGACCTATAAATGAAGTAACATCAAAATCAGTTATTGATATCCTAGACTATAATATTATCTTAAGGTTTACTCAACTAGATAGCACAAAAAGAAAATTTATGAGTAAATCTGAAGTTGAACAGTATACAATGTTAGCAGATGCATAATAATTGTAATTTTAATACATGAATTTTTTCTGCAAGAGTGGCAAACTAACTAAAAAGTTTAATAAAGAGAAATACAATCAAATTTATAAATTTTAACTAGTAAAAACTTTAAAATTGAATAATTAGACAACATTCAGATAGAAATAAACTAGGTTTTTTTTTTTTTTTTTTTTTTTTTTTACACAAGGCATAAAATGACTAGTTATTTTTTTTCCTGTAAAGATGTTGTATTAATTTACCAATATCACGTTGGACAAAGCAATAGACAGTTTAAAAGAATATCTCCATGAGATACAGGTGGTAAAAGCTGTATACTTAGAAACGATGCCCTTAGCAAAGAAGACCCTTTTAGGTAAATTGTATGTGAAGAATTCAAAAATTGGCAGAGTGTTAATGTTAGCCTATCCCTAATTGTTCAAGGTCTTTTTAAGAACCATTAATTGTTTTGGGTTTTGCAAAACATACTAAGAAATTTAAAGTTACCTTTGGTTGTCATATATAAGAAGTAAACATCTCTTAGTAATTATGCAACTGCTATACTGAAACAAATGCTGCTATTAACCATGAGATGTCTTGTCAAACATTTATGCTAATAGATGAGAAAAAGCACATTGGATATTTGTAACGTAACAGGTTAGCAATATTTAACCTTTATGTCATCTGATAGTCAAAGAATTATAGCACTATTTTTCAGTTATCAACAGAACTACATGAGCATTTATTTATTTATTTTTGCTTTTGTACGCAGCAGCTTTATTAATAATTGATTGGTATAAGTCATACCATTTTACATTAATTTACTCTTAAATTGTTAAATTTTAAAGCTTTCTTCTCGTGTGTATAAAAACATATGCACACATAGGATGCTGACAAAGTTCTACAAAGTTCCTAAGGGTTAATTTAATAGTTGAATAACCCCAGAAATAATCAAATTTAATTTAAATGTTTCCCATATGAGACCTCATATTTCAGTACTCAAAACTTTTGAAACAAGAATATCATATTTTAAAATAAGTTCAATTAGAATGTTGTCAATGAGTCTATATACCTGATGTTTTTTATATGTTCAAGAGTTTATATTAACAAGCTTAGATGTACAGTTATTTGTTCTAAACTTATCTTAATTCGATAAACCTTTAAAACCATAAAATTTGAGATAAGTTGTTACATCTCTACATCATATTTAGAAAAGATGGTAGTCTTGCATGAAAAAGGAAACTCACATTTACAGGTGATGCATCCTGGCCTTCACTCGAATTAAGTAAATCACCAAACTCTCCAATGCACCACGATGCAACCTGAACAAGAGGCTGTTTGGTTGCAAGATCTGGAGTTAATTGTTTCCATAACTGCTGTACTGTATAGGTGTGGAGAGCATTTGATTCAGAAATTAACTGAATAAGATTACCAACAACATCATCAATCACATAATTACCAGCCTGAAAAAAAAATTAAGATTCATAATATTGTAAATAAGAAATAAAAGTTGTTTAAAAAAATATATCTGGTGAAAAATGTTTGGAAATATTTTTACAAGTGATTTTATAATGGTGAAATTTTACTAATTAAGCAAATTACTATATTCACTTACCAAAAATTTAATTTTAATTAACTGAACTCTAATTATTGTACTTTGAACCATTTTTAATATTATTTCAATTTTGTTTAGTTGTATTAATTTGTATAAGTTATAATTAAATTGCTATCAGATTTATTTTCACTGTATCCAAATAATTACTTTTAGTAGCATCAATTTTGATATAAGGTGTAACTTTAAAAATTTTTTTTTACAAAAATAAAATAATTGTTCAGCAATTCATAAGTATATTTACTTTTGTGGCAGTTAGACTGCAACAGCATAATTTATTTAATTTTTGAGATGAGATATTAAATACTGCACTAATATCCACAACAGTAATAATATACATTGTGGCACTAATTGCAATTCAATGCAATCGATGCAGCAGTATATGCTGGTGAGTTTATGTTACAGTATAAAGTTAAATGCATTAGCATCTGTTTTTTTTTTTTTTTTTAAATAATTCATTAGTCATTATGAGGTCTTTATGATTATTAGTAGGAAACTTTATATTAGGAATATAAAAAGTTACAGGTATATCAAATGCTTTAATACTAAAGTTTTATAAAATTCAAAATGTAGAGTTAATAGATTTGTCTTATGGCTAGCTCATATAACCTTCAGACAAGTATTAATAAACTGATAATAGTCAAAAGCAATTATATATATAGCAAAAATATTAAGTGTTATCTCAAAACAATTGAGTTTACCTTAAGGATACAGAATATGTTTTGCCATGAAGTAGCATTAAAAGGATAAAAAGAATATAGTTCTTTCGCTAATAAAAATTTGATTATAGAAGCATAATACTAACCAATGTCAAGACCTTTATCATAGTATCAATATGCCAACGTTTTGATGGAGCATACCTAGAATTAAAATGAATCATTCAATAAGTTTTCTAACATATCTTTAAATGTTTTATGATTTACAAATATAACATTTATTGTATTCTATAAATGCATGTTTCTATTTTCATATTTAAAGAAAATGTCTTGGCTAATTTCAGATAATAAATTCAAAGAAATATAGCAAATGATGCACACCACCCTTTCAGATCAGGGTTCCTCAACCTGGATCCGAGGGAATATTTCTCACTGGGCTGTTAAATTATCATCACAGTCATGACTGAAGATATTGTTGGTCATTCTTACTTAATTTAAGTTTAAAGTAAATAAAATAACTTGTATCATTGTTTTTGAGAATAACATGCTAAATTTTAGAACTTCCCAAGTCAAGAGTTTATTGTTCTTATATCCAGTAATTGTGTAAACAAACTATGATTTTCGCAGTTGTGTGCAACTGTGTGAAATGACGTCAGTTAATCAAGATGTTGGTCTGAAATGACATCATTAGCTGAAATTGTTTTCAGAAACTTTGGATATTGTGTATCGATAATAGATGCTTCTGTATTCATGTTTGGCAACATATTTTTGTAACAATTGTGTAGAAATGTTGCATGCACAATTAATTACCATGAGTGTATAAAATACATTTGTAATCTGCTGAGTTGCTGCTATTTTCTTATGTTACCTTTGCATTATGTTAAGCCAGTATTTTTAAGTTGTTTAAGTTTGTTCAGTCACTGGGTACGATGGAGTTAGTTTACTAATATGTCTACATTATAAATATATAATTTTTTTAGTGTTTGTGGAACTTCTTCATGTCATCAATACAATTCATGCTCTAAAGTGAAAATTTTATTTATTCTTCCTTTTTGCTATTCTACATGCCTAAAGTCTTCCACTGTGCTAAAAGACACTGTATAGCATTAGGTTGTTAATAGGTTTAACAAGACTACACTCTGCTAACCATTAAAGTCCAACAGATATTTTACAGTCCAATGGTAATTTTCCATAGAACCTTTCAGAAATTGCTGAAAGTCCAAGTTGAAGAAGCTTGCTCTAGATCAATTGAAAAATCATAATCAAATCAATTAATATCAAATATTTTATATAAAAATGAATAAAAGAGTGGGATTTTTGTTATTAGCTACAAGGATACAATTTCTGAACATGAAAAAATTTTCAAAGAACAATATTGGAAATCTAATACATTTTATTAATAAATGTTCTTTACTAGATTATAAAAATTAGAGCTTTTTAAATAAAAAAAAATGTTTTTTTTTTCTTGAAAAATATTGCATAAAGCATTAAGGAATTGCCACATATTTAAAAACACAATCCTTAAAGACATTATTAACGTATTTTATATTTATAATAACCTTTTTCTAGCACTAATAATTTTACATCTTAGTAAATCTTGGTTGCTTCCAAATCTAATTCTCTACAAATTTTCTTTCTACATTTACAAAAGTTTCTAAGGATGATACCACAATGAAATAATTGATATTTATTGATATATTTCCTGTCAGTGTTAAAATACTTTCTAATATGAATTTGGTCATTTTTGCATATTACAGGTCAATTATTCTATTTTGCTTCTTATGCACAAAATAAGTCATAACCTTCCTATTAATTTTCCTTTAAGGAGAAAAAAAACGAGAATTTTTTATTCCTGAAGCAGTATGAAAATAATTAAAACAGCCCCTAAGGTTTCATGCTAGTAGGGCTTAACCTTTTACAAAAATCTTTAATAATAAACCTGTTCAAGAAAACCTTATTCATAATTAATGAAAAAAATTATAATATTCAAAATTTAAACTTACATTTCAGCAGAAATGAATAAATTGGAAGAGCACTGAGACTTGAATTCTGGGTCTCCCTTTTCTAAGAACATTAGAAGCTCCTTTGTCATAGATCTTATGTTGTTGGTATTAACTAATGCAAAACATAATTCCATGGCTCGCCTGTAATAACAAAAACCAAATTCAGAAATTATGTTCATAAATAACTGCACTTTGATATAACTGCAAATCAAAAATCTAAATAGGTTAACAGTTACTTTTTTTACAGTCAATGTATCATAATATATATTCAAATACTAAAAGCAGAATTAAAATGTTAAAATTATGTATACACAATATTACTTACTTTCTTATGGACACATCAGGATCTTTCAAACATTCTACTATTGTGCTACGATGTCGCTGCACAGCATTATAATCAGCTTGAACAGTGCAGAGTAAAGTATTAAGTGCTACATACCTATGTAATGTTAATAAAAAATTGTAAATGCATAAAATTTTAATACTTCAAAATGTTTTCATGAAAAAAATTTGAAAGTTAATTCCTTTAACTCAAGAAGCTCTAAGAGAAAAATATACTAAAACTACTTTACCTTATATTCTTGTCAGTATTCAATAAGAATCTACCTAATATATTAACACCAAGTACCTAAAGTATATTCAGAAATAAAATTAATACAATGCACAAGTCAAAACTTTCAAAGCAAATATGAAGGAAAAAAAACATATACTTACTCTTAGACCACTTTCAGATTTTATATCCATAATCGACAAAACTGTCTCATATAATATAGCATTTCCAACATTTTTACTGGTTTCAGTATTGGTAGCAACCTTTAAAATACCATTTAACAAAATTTAATATAAATGGTAGCAAATAAATAAATAACTAATAAAACCTGCATGGCATATATGCAACACTGGTTTAGAATAGGTTAACTATCATAAAAAATCCTAATTATTTTCATGCATATTAAAATGGTTAAATAATTACACAATTAACTTTATAATAGAATTTCTAACAAGGTACACAGCTTGGGCTTTAGTCATGACACAACATTCTATTATTCATTAAAGTATTAGGTATATTTATACATGCCTGCGCAAGAATGTCATTCATTGTTTCACTTGCATCAGGATCATTTTTTCCTAGCAATCTAAGAAGCCTCAATATTTTGACCTAAATAAACATTTAAAATATTTTCAATAAACAAGACAAAGAGAACTAAAAAGAAGATAGTTAAAAAATTTAAGTCGTCCATAAAAAAAGTCTACTAAAGCTTTAAAAAAATATATTGTATTAGATGCAACTTGTATTAATACTAACATAAACTATTCATTACTACATCAAAATATAACCTAAGTAACTGTATAAGTTCACAGATTGAATAGACTTTTTAGAAACAAAACACAATCTATTTAAATTTAAAAAAAAAAAAAAAAAACTGTAATACAAACCAGAATTACTAATTGGGAAATAAACTTTGTTCACAACACAAACTCAGTATACAAGAATACATCATAATATAACAGGCATAGCATACTATCACACATCAGACTAAAAGAGCTCTTGTCAGATCCAAACAACTATCTGAATGTGACAGAACTTAGTAAATGAGTCTGGACTCCCTTTTGTAGGGTTACAAATTTTTCAGGAAGGTACCAGACCCCAAATGCCAACAACTTGGAACAAAAATTAGTCCCCAAAAACATCAACAAACCAATATCATGCCATTAGGCCCACAGAGCTCTGTAATAAAGGAATTTACATATGCCAAACTCATAATAACATACACACTCCCATACATACATACATACATACATACATACATATATATATAACAATGATGAGAAAACACTTCATATTTAAACTGATTTTAGTATTTCTGGAAAGAGTAGATCATAAAATTTGACTGAACAACAGCTCGAAAGTTTTATTTATAACTCAAATATTATAAAATTTGTAGTAACAAATACCTGTAAAAAGGGATCACTAACTCCACAGACATCATGCTCAGGAGAATAGCCTGCCATAATCAAATTTTTCAGGACACGGACTAGATTTGACACAAGCTATAACAAATTTAAAAAGTTAATTAACAATTTTCATAATTAAATAAGCATATATAGTTAGTCATAATAAAAAAGAAAATTGTAGAAACTTATTTACCCATTAAAAAATCAAATTATTTTTAATGCATATGATAAATACATTTAAGTGTATGATGCATATGTTTTGATATTAATAGTAAAAAGGAAACTATTCATTACTAATTTTCCAGGTTACTGGAAAAAA
This sequence comes from Pardosa pseudoannulata, assembly GCA_032207245.1. Lineage (NCBI taxonomy): Eukaryota > Metazoa > Arthropoda > Arachnida > Araneae > Lycosidae > Pardosa > Pardosa pseudoannulata. The sequence goes on along the minus strand of CM063502.1, from coordinate 132,769,367 downwards.
AAGAAAAAACATAGCAACAAATGTTAACTTTATTTTTATTGGTGCAATATATTGAAACTATTATTAATAACATGAATTTCTAAGTTAAGAAAAATAGAGACAATGTAGATTACAATATATGAAATATTACCTTCTTAAAATGATGTAAAGCATCAGGACTTTTTTCACACATTTCAGTAATTAACACAACAGCAGTAATGAGAACACCTATAAATCAAACAATTTAATTACTTAGGATACAAAATACTATACATATCTATCTTTAGAAATAACAGTCAAAGTCTGACATGTTCAGAATTAAAATAAGATATTACCATGATTCTTTTCAGAGAGTAAAGAACGAGTGGCAGGAATGAACATCTCCATAAGTTCAGGTACCTTCTTTATGATACGAAATGCACACAGAGCGGCCTGAAATACAAAATTTCAAAGTAAAAATATGAAACTAACTCTTAACAAAAAGGCTTTAAATAACTTTCCTTATAAATATATTAAAATAAATTATTAATATTTATATCCTGATTATTAACACTATTTAAAAATAATATATATAGATACAGATATTTAAAAGAAAGAACGGACTCCCTTACAGATTTCTTCTTTAAAACTTATATTGGGAAGTAAAAGACCAATAGAAGTCCTGTTATAAAAATATTTTTTATTCTCAAAGCTTTATAAAAACTGTATAGCATAGCTCAGTGGTAGGAAATGTGTAACCTAAGTCAGTTTCTTTTGGGACCTTCATAAATTTTCATTGTATCAATTAATATTTAACTATATAGATTACAAAGTTAACAGAATTGTATTGGTGCTATTTTAGTTCTTTATAAACTCATATTTCTAATTGTATTTATTTATAATATATCTGTTTAAAAATACTTCTACTTTATTATTTTTATATCTGAATGGTATTTAAATATGTAGTTTATAAAATATAATTAAGAATTAATATTAGATAAAACTATTGTGTAAATACAAAATATTTTATTTAAAATAATATATAAATGACTTAATGTTTTTGTGTTATTCTATATAATGCAATCAATTGATAAAATTATACAATAACCATAAAAATTTTATGAAAGTGCATTTAAAGGTTTATCAAAACTTACTCTCTTTTTACTGCATAATTTTAATAAGGCCTATAATAGTAGATTTACCAGAGCTATACCAGATATAACCATATATTAGACATATACATAATCTACCACACAGGTCTTCCCGTCTCTGGTATAGTTTATGTTTAATACTACATTTGTATCTGTATTTGCATACATTAACAGTAATTCTATTGAAAATTAAAATTTACAAGTAATAGACTTGTCCATTATTAATCAACAATTACTGAAGAAAATCTTAAAAGATTCTGATTTTTATTAAGATCGCATAACTAAGTGGAGAAATTTTGAAAAATAACCCAGAAAAATGAAAAACAAATACTAGTGTCTTTCACACTTAAAATTTATTTTCTTTTTTAAACAATACCATTTTTAATAGATTTTTTTTTCAAAAATTTAAAGAATGGTTAATAAATTCTAAATGGTATATGTATAGGATTGAAGTTAACAAAACAACATAAAACAGATATACCTTTTTTCTCACATAAGCATTGGAAGTTTTCAAAAGCTTCTCAACTTCCCCAGCTAAATCTCTGCTCATTTCTGGAGAACAAATAACTCCTAATGCACATAATGCCAAACCAATAACAAATTGTGTTTGGCTATTCAGGTCACTAAAATGAAAAATAACATTAATATGTGCAACATGGGACAAAATACTTTTATGAAATAAAAACATTAAATTTTAATACGGAAAATAGATTTTTAATAGATATTTTACAATAGATATTAGTAAATATTTAATTTATAACTTTTCAGCACATACTACACAAATATATATATATATATATATATATATACATTTATATATATATATATATAAATATATATATATATATATATATATATATATATATATACATATATATATATATATATATATATATATATATATATATATATAATAATAACCTTAGTTGTCTGTCCGCGAATTTAAGAAGCAGTTGTACATGGAATGGATACAGTCATCCATATTGGATTTTTTATGAGTTAGGGTTAGCAAAATTCAAAGTGAGTTCGAAATCCACCTCATCTCCCCTTTTCCAGCGTTTAATGCTATTATTTCAAGCCTTATTCTCTCTCTTATTCTATACAAAATTCATTATTGATAGGATGGCGAGGGCGGAGCGCAATATTTAAATTTCTGGACTGTTTTTACTTGACCCTTATATATTCTAACCATTTCCTCCACCACATGTAAGCTGGCACATGGGGTAAGGTGTCTATCCTTTAGATCGTCGCACTTCTCGGGTTGATGGTTCTGTCCCCGACATAGCCGAATTTTTCTAAATGTCTAATTAATTTAATAATTTCTGCTTTTCTTTTCAATTCTTATTCCTAAAGTTGTTTTATTATTTTTAAAATAAATTTTTACCATTTTTAAAATTTTTATTATTTTTATATTATTTATTAAATTCACATATTACCATTATTATATCAAGCCCCATTTTAAGAGCTAGCGATTACATGTATTAATTTATTACATAATAAATAACTAAAAATAACAATTTTTTCTCGCATTATGATGCCATTCCTTTAACCATCTCATTTAATCATTTATTTTAGATTATTTAAATATCTTCTGCATTACTTCCATACGTTTTATTACTATGGAACTTAGATATTACATAAATAATTTTCTTAAGGTAATATTTTTTTGCAAAATAATTCTCAGCCAAAAACAAACTTTTTTTTTTTTAACCTGCCTCATAGGGTACTTTACAATTCTGGAAAATTAAAAATTTTACTGATCCCGTCATATGACAGGCTATATGCTAGTATATATATGACTTTTTGCCTCATTACAAAATGGGGTTCTGAACGCAAAAGACACTTAAAATTCAATCTAACTTCGTTTATTCAATGAGATATCAACACATCATCATGAAACCTTATACAAAACTAAACCTATATGAAAACTCAGTTGAAACTGTATGAAAAAACTATTGAAATTACACATTTGCTTCAATAGTTGTGCCAACCAATCAGCTATTACTTGAAGCCATGTGGGTGATGTAACCCACACATTAAAACTCTATTTTTTGCTATGGAACTGGAAAGATTTCTACTAGTGAACATTCAAGACTATTCACTAGGGTTCCTTGAGAAGAATTGCCGTAAAAATAGAATCTTAAACTGAAAGTGATAAAAATATCCTTACATATATAAATGTTTGTAACCTACCTAATTTTCATAATACATCCTAGAAATTGCCAGTTAGGCATAAAATTGATGCAAAACTTTTTATACAATATCACTCCACAAAGGCTTTAGAGAAAAAATCATGTTAATATTAATTTAGAATTAATTGCATACAGTTAGGTAATTATAAATCATCTGCTGCAATACTTCATATTGCCACTTAATACAACAAGCTAATCTAAGTGGTTATAAAATCTAAGTGATTTTATGCAAAAAAAAAAAAAAAAAAAAAAAAAAAAAAGTTAAAAATATAAATGCATAACTTTACAACTATACTAGTATTAAGAAATATCTACTCTGACAATAAATTATTAAAATTTCTGTACTACTTTAAAAATTAAAATTAATTAAAAGTAGTGATTATCAACACAATTTGGTAGAGCTTCGACAGTTACTCTCCAGTTTTCTGTTTGTGGGACTACTAGGTCAATTAGGGAAGGTTCCTGGTTTGGTCATTCTAAATTACCTCTGGAAGACATTTTTTTGCTCACTTACCATATCGTAAGGGGAACGCGTTCAAAAACTATTATCGAAGATTTTGGGTTTTCTGACGGCACGGTTGTTGATTGGAGGCAGTATGTTAGGGAAAAGATGTTAGATTTTATCGAGTGTAGTTCGGAAAAAATTGGGGGAGAAGGGGTTATTGTCGAGATAGACGAATCTAAATTTGGAAAAAGAAAGTATAATAAAGGACACAAGGTTGAGGGGCAATGGGTTTTCGGAGGTGTAGAGCGCGGTACCGGTAGGATGTTTTTGGCAGCTGTTCACGATAGGACTAAAGAAACGTTAGTCGGGGTATTAAAGCAGTGGGTGGAAGTGGGAACTACCGTGTATTCGGATGGGTGGGCCTCTTATAAGGGATTAGGTAAAGAAGGTTTTGAGCATTTAACTGTAAATCATAAATTAACTTTTGTGGATCCGGTGACAAAATGTCACACTAATACTATAGAAAGTACTTGGAGGCACGTGAAAAGTAAATTAACACATAACCGTCAGGGGAAATACGAATTCTTTTTGGCTCAATACCTATTTGAAAAAACGTGTGAAATTAAAAATGAGGATATCTTTAATAAATTCATTGAAATTGTTGCTAACACTAATTGGGCAGAATTTAAAACTGAGAAAACCCAGGCCGTCAGAAAAAGAAAAAAGGATTCGAATGCAGAAGAGGCTTCAACTTCTAAAAAATAGCAAAATTCAGAAAAAAAATTATAAAAAACCAAAAAAATTGAAAAATTATAAAAAACCAAAAAAATTGAAAAATTATAAAAAACCAAAAAAATTGAAAAATTATAAAAAAACAAAAAAATTGAAAAATTATAAAAAACCAAAAAAATTGAAAAATATAAAATGAAAAAAAAAAGGGAAATTGGGTGGGGGGGTCTTTGCGCACCACTAGTTATGCATTTACTGCTAACTGTTGAGCCCACGGTCCCTCTCTTTTCATTATTTCCTAATTTCAGTTTTTATTTTAATCTATGTATTTTTTTGTCTTTTTCGGGGGGGGGGGTTTCCCCCCTCAAGAATTTCAATTTTATTTGTGATTGTATTTTTTGTAATATATACCATCCAATTGCTTTATTTTGTATTTATTGCTTTATTTTCTTTCCTTAAATCTGTGCATGTTTTTTTTGTGACATTACGGGGGGGTTTCCCCCCCTCACAAGCAATTTTTTGATAATTGTATTTTTTTGTAATATCTAACAGTCCATGTTTTTTTCTTGCTGAAAACGCCATTTTCTTACTCAAATTTTTGCTGAAAACGCCATTTTATTACCCCATTTTTTACATGTTTTCTTAAATACCACGCGGTGACGGCCATGTTTTTTTGTAAGTGATCTTTTTGAAAACGCCATTTTGTAACGCTATTTATGTTTGGCGACTTTCAAAAATGGGGTTTTTGACCGAAATCGCCAAAAAAAAAAAATGGCCGCCAAAAGAGAGTAACTGTTGAATCTGTTCCCACAATTTAATTTGAGCTGTAGAACAACTCTTCATTGATGAATATATAACATTTTATCAAAGGTGATCAAGAAACTTACTTCTTTAATGAATTTGTTATAAGAAGATGAACATCTTGCCGTTCATCTAGTAGTAACATTGAACCTAAGTAACCTATCCTTTTATCTGTAAACCTAGGTGAAGCAATTAACTTCAAACATTCCAGCTGTATGAAAATGAAAGAAAAATTACACTTATAAGAAAGAACACATATTTAACATATTTCCAATATTTTTTAAGAATCATTTCCATTTTGAAATTCAAATAAACAGAGTTTTTAATAAAGAATTTATTTTAGAAATTTTTAGGGATTTTTTTTTTTTTTTTTTTTTTTTTAAAGAAAAACTATCTTTGCAAATTTTTATTTTTCTCTTTTGATAGTGTGTTCAATATGCATATGACAACACAAATCACAATTATCAAGTACTTTCCTCACTGAATAATTTCAAAGCACAGAATAAATGCATTATTATTAAAAATTTATAACCATAAACTTTATATTTAACTAAAGAGGTATAAAAAAAACTTACTTTCCTGTAAAATGTAATTCTATAATTATAATAATAATAAACAAACCCTAGGAAAACAAATATGTACAAAAATTAAAAATATTACATTTAAAAATATTTTCTAAATCATAAGCACATGTTTCAGTATAGTCTATTCCATCTTTCTATAAAAGCTGCAAAGACATTAAATTTTGTTTTAAATATATTTACATATCTAATAACCTGTAATACTTTTAATTTTCCCCTTGCTATTATTATCAAGGGATCACAAACCAGATTCACTTAATTTTAAAGTTTCTACAAGAATAAACATTCAAGTTTTCTAGCCATCTGTCATCTGTTAATGCACTGATCTCATTAACTTGCTTAATTCACTATGTGATTATATTAAGCATATCTTTCTACTTTCATCTCAAGTTCTAAGTTTAAGATATCAGTTCCATATATACCTGCTAGATTATTTTATAATCAATCCTTATAATACTTTATCAATTTATATATTTAGAATATTAATGTTAGTATAATGCTGTTATCCCTAAGGATTTATTATAATTAAAGTCCTTAAAAGTTCTGCAGTGGAGACATGTATCGTTACAGGATTAAGAAGGGTTTTTTTTTTTTTTATTACAAACATGCTGTAATAAAAAATTATCTTTTCATAGTATTCTCATAACAGCAAAAAAAAAAGCCTTAAGATTTTTATAGCATTAATACACCCATCCACAGTGAAATCTCCCAAGCAGTAAGGATTAAATTTCTGGCATCACTTTTTTATTTTTGTTATTTCCAGAAAAAATAAAGAGAACATGAGACCCAAAAATCACTCATTGGATTTTCTTCAATAGATGTAAAAATGTACCTTAATTCTCATAGGACAGCAAAAATTTACACTAGTTTGAATCTTACAAAATATACTAACTTGTCCAAAGTGAGCTTGATATCCTAGCATATGTATATACAAGAGCTTAGCAACATTGCGACACCTCCAAGTGTTGTCTTCCTCACGGAAAAGAGATCGAATGTATGCACATTCTTTCTGAACAACTGCCCTCTCATCAGCAGCTGTTCTAGCTGCCCGAATCTGACGAATTAAGTCCCTGAGCCTCATTGGAGTAGGCATGTTTGCATAAGCATTGAGTCTGAAATAGATTAGGATAATAGTCTCAAATACAAGACACTTTAAAGATATTTTTTAATCTGAAAAACACAGCACAATAAGAAAGGTAACAACAAAGAAAAAACAATTATATCCACATCAGTCATTTTGACAAATCTGCCATATCCTTAAAAACCTAACTTTATGTTTCAATCTAAGACTTTAAATTTTTTCCTAGATATAGATGAGAACTACATAAAAGAACAACCTAAAGCTTATTCTTTTCTCCCTTTTTTTAACTAAATATATGGGCCACAAACAAAAAATAATAATTAAAATAAAATATAGCAAGCTAGTAATATTTAGTTAAAGTACTGATAAGTAAAACACAAGTCCATTTTTAGAAACACTAAATTTAGTATAAAGAACTTTCAAGAAAAATAAATAAAATACTTTTTTTTCTTCTAAGTTGATATGTAACTAATACATCACAATATTGATACTTTCACAAAAACTTACTATGAACTTAAAAACTATTGTTACAGACAAAAATAATTCTTTTATGTGTGTTCAAGAAGTTTTACAGTAGTAAACAGGCATAACTCATTGTGCCAAATTTCTTATATAGGTTGTAAAAATAGTGAAATATAACTAAAGATTTATCTATTTATAGCCAATGATATAATTAACTTTTATTTTATATTAAAGGAACACATAATAGGAAAAACAAAGCTGATGTATTTTAAATTATTTTTTTCAATTATTATTCTTTAATCAAAAGAAAATTCTTGAAGTATTGACTAACAGAAAGAAAATTATACAAAAGATGTATAATAAATGTAATCAATGAGGAAAGTACACCAGTATTCTTATCTAATATGTTCAAATACAAGAAAAATAAAACTGATGATTAAAATGTTACAGGAAAATGTAACTGTATGCTGATTCAGCATATTTAAAACAAAGTAGAAGCAGTAGTAAAACAAATACTGACATTATTAAAAGTAATGATAAATATTTAGTGAAATAACAAGTGAAATACTGTTATTCTATATTCATCATAATGCTTTAAATAACTCCTTTAATATAAGATAAAAGGCTAACTGTAGTCATGCATTTCCGTACAACAAGGATAAAGAACTTTTATAACCAGTAGTTGGTGGTAACACCAAGCAAATTAAAAGTATTCACTTATAAAAGGATTACATTGTACCATAAGGTTTGATTTGGTTAACAAAAATCATTTCAGTTAATTTTCTGCTGAACTAACCTAGATTACTCCTTATAAACAATTATGATTGATCTATAAACATGCATGTATCTAGTGGAAATTGAATCCCAAAATTCTGATATCAAATGGTGCACTATATTTGTTCAACCATTACCAGTGTGTCATTAGGAGAAATTTGCATCCAGATCAAGTCATCAAGAAATAAAAATTAGTCATGAGTTGTTCAGGTTTATTATCAACAGTAACTATGTATTGTTTAGCTTCAAAATATGTATCTTGATATCTTAACTTATTAAGGGTGTCTTACAATTAATACCATAAAACTAAAAAAGTATTTCAGAACTAAATTTCTCTATGAATTCATTTTTAAACAATTAATGATTGATGATGGGTGGTCACAATCTTTCAGTATTTAAGTTTGTTGGTTCAAATCCTACTGCTCACAAGATTGTTTGAAGCCCTCCAATGTTGATTTCAGCAGCAGATCTAATATGTAATAAAAAGTCGACTACTGGAGTCTTGATCTTTAAACTAAAATTTGAATATTAAATTTAATACTTAAAAATTTATTCGATCAGAATATTTTGGTAAATCAAACATTTTTGTTCCCATACAAATGGTTCCATTTTATCAAGTGATAAAAATTTCTACATTAATTTTATTTATCTTGGTCTTATTAAGATAAATAATAAAAATTAACTTTTTACCCCAAAATTTTTTAAATCAAGTTACACAATTATACAAGAATGAAATGCTTAGATCAAAGGATGTTATCTCAAATAACTTCAATATTGCTATTTGTTTATATATTGCCAATAAGGAGATTTCATGCAGTAGGGCAAATCTTAATTTATGACAATTCTGGCTTTAGTTTCAAACAGAAAGGGGTAATTACCAAATCAACGCAAGGTTTTTACCTGACCCACTCCAATTTTGATTAAATTTGGTATAGTAAGTGACTTCATGGTAATAAAGAAAATCCCCAAATCTTATGTTCAAAAAATAATTGGTTTGGGAGTTATAAGGCTTTAAAGTTGCCAGATTGTCTAAAAAATACACTATCGGCATACCTTTAAATTACACTTGTTACTCACCTAATTAAGCTAGAGATATGTGCAAGGTGTTATTTTAAACCTTTTTTAATGGGATTTCATATGATATACAACACATGATAACTTGAAAATTTTTTTAAAATTTAAATTTAAATTTAAAATTTAAATTTCTCAAAAAGCCAAGTTTTCAAAATTTTGAAAAAAATCTCAAAAATTGCTCATATTATTGTTAATTAATCCTCAAAGTTTCATGTTGGGATCATAATGGGATCACAAGCTACAAAAGTTTTTTGTTTGATATATTTACTATTGGAATAACGAAAATGAGAACATGCATTCATTACTTTTAATCTAACTCAGCTGTATAGGATGGCATTAATGTTTACACACTACCTTATCAACATATACTCTAGTAAATAGTACATTTAACATTTGTGAAGATTTTAGAATGAAGAAAAATCATTAAAGTGCATTACTTTTGATGGATTGTGCTACTTATTTAGTTGAAACTGGTAGAAAGCTTTATGTGTTTTGAGATTTTCTACTTCAGAAAGAATATACATTGGTCCTGTTGGAGTTAAAGGATTCACCTTACACATAACATCTGAAATTGGAATCCATAGTACATCTGGCTTATATAGATATAAAAAAGATGGTGATGGTCCAGATGAGTGAAGGAATGTCACTTTTACCTCTTCAGAGTTTTTCTCTTCTTTCTCTTAACATAAATGTAAACCACCAGTTGCAATTATAAACAGCAGTAATATAGCCTTTTATATCAGCAAATAGAAGCTTTTATTATGATGCTATCGCAGTTTGCATCAATAAATCTTGTGAAAAGGAAAATGTCTTCTCAAAGACCTTTGTTTTTGATTCTGTGGGTATAAAAGCATGATATTTCCAAGTCCCAGGAATTGCAAAAGCATTTTTAAATCGGTCATCTAGAAATATAGCTGTAGAAACATGTTCTTGGGTTGAAAAACAAAATGTATTCCTGTGATGTTTTCCTGTGCCCAGTTAAAAAGTTGTTGTGGTGTAAGTATTTGATTTTTATATGGTCGTAGTAGGCTTGCTCAAGCCACTAACTCTTAAGTGTACCTCCTACCCCATCACAAGGTTCTTTACCATAAGCAGTTGCCCAAAAATGCCATTCTGCCTCAATGCCAAAATCTTCCTTATGTAAGCATAAATTGGCAAAGTTTTTCTTATTTATATATTGTGCAGATGACCCATTTGAGAAATAAAATATTTTCCTTGCACTTTTTTTAAATTCTGTCTTAAAAAAATAATAAGCTTCTTTTGAAAACAGTAAACTGCTACTGTATTGTGCTCCAAACAGTCTTAAATTACAATGTATGTAAAGTGGTCAATTCCAAACTTTCCTTTGTAATATACAACAAATGGGTGAGTTGTAGATTGAACATTAGTCCAGTGGCAGCTCTGGGCCTCATCCTGTATAACAAATAAGTAATTTTCAGCAAAATCAAGAAGACCTACAAACTCTGAATCTTTTAAATTTTCTTTTATATTGTTTATAAATGAATTTTGTTGTTTCACCACAAAGTCATGATAAACTAATACAGACATTTTCTCACAAAATAAGTCAATAAATTCTGATGCTGACTTTTGTATTGTTTCTAAAGAGCTCCTATCAACAGAAATCCACTGGCTGAAAATGACCTTTTCCACCATATTTTCATCGAATGTTTCATCAAGTATGGTTTTTAATTCTGTAGTCCCAGAACATGATGTACACTCTCCCATGTGGCAGCTGACTGATGCTGGTTAACAAATCATCATAGCAAGGCAATCCTTGTATGTGTTAATTTTTCCATGTGTTAATGGAAGCTAATTTGGTATTTTATAAGCTTGGGATCCCATTATAATCCCAATGTACTATGTCACAATGTATGAAGCCAGATGTACTATGGATTCCAATTTCAGATGTTATGTGTAAGATGAATCCTTTAACTCCAACAGGACCAATGTATATTCTTTCTGGAGTAGAAATTCTCAAAACACATAAAGCTTTCTACCAGTTTCAACTAAATAAGTAGCACAATCCATCAAAAGTAATGCACTTTAATGATTTTTCTTCATTCTAAAATCTTCACAAATGTTAAATGTACTATTTACTAGAGTATATGTTGATAAGGTAGTGTGTAAACATTAATGCCATCCTATACAGATGAGTTAGATTAAAAGTAATGAATGCATGTTCTCATTTTTGTTATTCCAATAGTAAATATATCAAACAAAAAACTTTTGTAGCTTGGGATCCCATTATGATCCCAACATGAAACTTTGAGGATTAATTAATAATAATATGAGCAATTTTTGAGATTTTTTTCAAAATTTTAAAAACTTGGCTTTTTGAGAAATTTAAATTTTAAATTTTAATTTAAATTTTTTAAAAAAATTTCAAGTCATCATGTGTTGTATATCATATGAAAGCCCATTAAAAAAGGTTTAAAATAACACCTTGCACATATATCTAGCTTAATTAGGTGAGTAGCAAGTGTAATTTAAAGGTATGCTGATAGTGTATTTTTTACACAAATCTGGCAACTTTAAAGCCTTATAACTCCCAAACCAATTATTATTTGAACATAAGATTTGGGAATTTTCTTTATTACCATAAAGTCACTTACTATACCAAATTTAATCAAAATTGGAGGGGGTCAGGTAGAATTTGTTCTAAAATTGTGTTGATTTCACATGGAATAACCCAAAAGCAGTTTATTGTTTGTTTATTGGCTGTTGTAAACCTAAAAATGAATGGGGAGGGCATTATAGTAGTTTGTCATATTGCGACAAATTACTCTATAAGTTGCTGAATACCTTTAAACTCAAAACATGTGACGTAGACATTTTCAAATTTTTTGGTATTGAATTCATTAAAAAGTATTGTAGTCAAAATTCTATTCGCAACAAATTATGTCAACTATTTTACATAATTTTTGATACAGTGATTTGTATTTTTTAATATAAGAAATTTATTATTTCAGTAAAAACTTATAAATGGAAACTAATACAAGGTGAAATTATAAAATTAGTGAAATATCTACAACTTCACTAAGATTTTGAGTTAATAATATAAATGATGCCATATATAAATCCTTAAGCAATAAATCTGCCCCCATACTTACTGTCTAGAAAAGTTTTATACAGAACAATTGTCAGTCCTAATCAAAATATGACATCTGATTTCTACTAAAACAAGACAATTTTTGTCATTTTAACAAAGAAGCCCAATAAATAAAGTATTCAAATCTTTGGACAACAAGGTAAACAATCAACATACTTATGAAACAGATTTTGTTATCTAGGAAAAGATTGAATGGAGCCAACTAAAAATTACAATACAGCACATATTTTAGATCAGTTTTATTGAAAAATTGATCAAAATATCCTTACAACCTTTTTTTTTTTTTTTTTTTAATTTTATTTTATTTTATAGAAGCTTTCAATATGAAAAATGAAATTACCCATAAATAACAGAACCAACAATAAATCATGTCAAATTGATTACATTTTAATTTTTAAATGTAAATGTAAGCAAAAAGATTTTTTTTCTCCAATGGTCATGAAACATGACACCATACCTTTTGTATATCAAAGTAAAATCATAAAGAACTCCATTAAGCACCTTTCAATCATCAACCTCACTTAGATTTGTCAATTTTAAATAAAAGTTTAAAAATATAACTGATGATTTTATAAAATTTTGGAGTAAGTGAAAAAAAAAAAAAAAAAAAAAAGGGCGTCATCAAATGTAACCATTTAGCTAATGGATAGTACTCTATTTTAATAACAGTTAGATCTTATCTAGAATAAATGATGTCAAACATTTGGATCTTCAAAGAAAAAAAAGTCATTAAAACACTCTCTTTTTATTGCATTTAGCAAATAAAAGTAAACAAATTTTAAAAAAAGACAATAAATCTGGGAGTTACTTCATGAAACTCTTTACAGCAAATATTTCATAACCAATGAAACACAAGAGATGTAAAAGCTACTAATATTTGTAAAATTTATAACAAATATATGACAGAAAAGCCATGTTCAGGGCTGAAAACTGAACCTACTTATTTATATTTAAATATAAATTTTATATCATTTATATTAATGTAATAAAATTATTAAATTCTGTTCTTATAGTAGGAGTGATTGTTTCTTTAAGGTATTCGTCTATGTTGAAAACGTCATTTTTTGCCAAAAATCATAATTTTTTTTTTATTTCTGTATTGTAAAATTTCAACGCTTCTAAATCTGTTTTTGTTTTGTGTATACAGCATTTTAAAGAAAAGTTACAGCTATTTAAACATTAGTGACAGCTGTCAAAACAAAACGGAAGTAGTGACTTCGGAACCGGAAGTTGTGAGTTTAAAGCCTTTAAAAGAGCATTTTTTGGACAAAACTTTTTAAATTTTCATGAAGATAAGTTTAAACAATTTTCTACTATTTTTAATAATTAGCAACTTGGCAATTAGAAAGTTTTGAAGCAAGAAAGTGTGGGTAATTAAACATGTATTTTAATTTTCTAATAATTAAAGTTGCTTTCATAAACTTCAAATGCATTTTTCTCAGACCGGTATTTTTAATAAAATGTTGAAAGTTGAAATATGATTTCTCAAAAAGTTTTTAAAATATTTTGTTGAAAATTATTATGAATGCTTTTGATAGTATTTACTAGTGAATGACCTAAGAGCTTTAAATTTGGAAAATTTTTAAAGATGTTACACTCGTAGTTAGATATAAAGGTAATGAAAATTCGTTAAAAATTCAATGTGTATGATTTTGAAGGACCAAAACTTTTTACCAAATGTAAATTAAACAAAGATTTTAGGTGAATCACTAGTCCAGTGTATAAGAAATATGTTGCATAAAAAAATATTGAAATAATTTAATTTATTAAAAAACTAGACCTTTTGAAAAAACTCAATTTTTTTTTACAAAATTTTTCTCATTTATTAGAAATTTTATAAAAACTTCTCCAGAAAAATTTTTTATGTGCAATTCTCTATGATAATATATAAAATAAATCTAAAAATGTAAAAACATGAACTAGTTTCTACGTTTTAAGAAAAAAGTTCTCCAAATGTAGATGGATACCTCAAAACCCTGAAATTTATATCATTTGTAATCAAAAACTTTGAACTAAGTTAATTATATATAACAAATAGTTACATATTACTAATATTAGATTAAATGTATTGTTAATAAATTTCAAGCAGTGATTTTATAATTGTTAGTAAATTAAAGCAGTGACTACTTTAATTTTAACACTTAAAATGAAAAACTTGATGTCTTGATGAATCACTTTTTTAGATATTAAAGAAGAGAGAAATTTTAAAATTGGATTTTTAAATCTTGAATATCAAATAAATTTTTTTATAATAAATCTGTTTTCTGATACAATAAATGCTAGATTAAACTATTACCAGATACAGAAGTAAAATATTTGGGAAAAATCAATGAAAAAAAAAGAAGGAAAATACAGAAAAGAAGGAAACAAAATGGAGGGTAAAGGAATATTAAAAAAATATATATTTTGATTTATATAATGTAAAAACAAGTACCTAAATTTGAAATATACAAGAAACTAAGGCACATCTGAAAACAAATTTTTAATTTATGACTGCAGGATTTCTTTAACTGTGTTTTCTTTTTAATGTTTAAAAAATTCAGGATTTAAACAACATACACCCTCTATAAGACTATTTTTTTCTAAGTGGAAAATTTAAAAATACTTTTATGTAATAAAATTTTTGGGTCCGCTTCCTTTTGGTATCTGAACAGTGGGTTCAAATCAACTTTTGACTAAAAAGCTAGTAACTGGTTTGGTTTTGAAGAGCTTGGGTTTACTTTTATGTTACATAATAGCTAAAGCCATCGGAATTTACTATTTAAAGCTGTTTCTGAACAACTATGAACAACTACATCAGTAGCAGGATTAAAAACCCATCTGCTTGATTTAGTTTGGAGTTTTATGGTGTACTTTTAACTATACAAACGCTGATGATGCTGAGATTTACTATTAAAGCCCATTCCAAACTTTACAGACATCAAAACAAACAGTATGATTTAAGCCTACTAAATTCGGTACTGAAGAGCACTATCTATGTAATGAATGCTGGTTTTATTAGCCCTTGTCTGGTGTTGAAAGAGGAAAAAAACTGTTGAACCAAATCTGAAACCCAAAATTAAAAAGAGTGTTGTACCACAATATCAATTTTTTTAAACTTTGAACTGTACACTTACTCTTAAAACTCACTGCATTTATCCTCAAACAAAAATTAGCCAATCCCATCCAATTTATACAGAAAACTTCCCTTTCTAATTGTCTATCTTTCCCTTCTTCTGAAATATAACTTCGAGGCCCCCCCTCCCACACACACAGTCTAAGGTCACAAGAATGTGTCATTGAAATGTTACGCTTAAGCAAACCAATCAACACATATTCAAAGATGCTCATAGTGCAACAAATTGCCTCATCTCTTTTATCCCCCCCCCCCCCAATGACTGGAAATGGTGAGTGTAGTATTCACTTTCTGCAGCCAAAACATGAACAAAAGCAATAAGAAAAGTTTGACAAGAAGCCTTTTTAATTTATTTAAAATTTTTGCTTCTTTGAATTCAAACTACTTTGATAAAAAATTTCAACCCAGAAGGATAATAGAAAACCCCCAGAATTTTGGGATATACAATCACCCTTGTTATAGACATTTTCTTTTTATTTATTTCTCTATAATATAACTAAGTTTAAATTAGACTATATTATATATTTTATGAATTATTTGCAATGAGCTTGGATGAGAAAAAAATAATACACCCTTTGAAATAAGCAATAATTAAAGTTTACATCTACAGATTCTGATTACCACACACTGTTAAATACCAAATTATGCCTTTTTTGATCAAATATTCTTTATGCCATAATCTTAGGTATACCAGAATTCTGTAATTATAGTATTAATGTTTCCTTTACAAAAATTAGAAATTAATGATTGTGTTTTTCTACATTTATGAAGACATATATGCTAATTAATGTGGGTTTCAAGATGACTGCTATATTGAGAGCACTGTGCTGCACTCCATAATGCACAAGTATGCAACTATAAGCATTGAATGAAACATTGGGTTACTATACAACTTAAATTTTTAGTTTTAAAAAACAATTACAGAGGAAAATGATTTACACAAAATTCATTTAACAGGAAATATTCAGTAATATTAAGAACTTCTTGCTCTTGTTAAAACTCCCATAATGCCTTTGTATTAAACTATTCACATGTACAAATAACATCCACACAAAACTTTTATATGAAGGAATATTCAATAACCTATATAAATTGTCAAATATAAACTTTATTCAATGATATGGAGGATGCAAAAATCTTTTTAGAACAGTTTACCCACCATAATATTCCAATTATGTTATCAAAAGAATAGTTAGACATTTTGTAAAGGAAAATGGAAAGTTTCACTGTTATTGTTTTCTTTTAAGACTTTTATTGAATGTATGTGATAACAACTAAATTTTATACTGACCACTAACCTTTATCAAAATAATTTCAGTAATGCTCAATCTAGTCTAAAGATATCAGTGAATAAGAGTTAGATGTTTTCCTCAAAGGTAAATCATATATAGCTAATAGATCAGTGAAACAAACCAAAATTGCCAATTATTTTAAAGACCAAAATAAGTAATTTTAAGATTTATTATTCTATGATCTCATTTGTATAAATACTCTGTATAATAACATCTCCCTACACTTATTTTACTGTTATTTATAAAATATTTGTATTAGTCTTCAAAAGGAGAGATATGTTTTAATGTATTTTCTCTTTCTCATAACATTTAATATTGTTCTAATTTAAAAGTGTTTTATAAAAAGGGATCATTGTACATATTTATGTATATATTTACTGAATACAGAAATTTGCTGTATTAAAGTAGACGGAAAAAAATTTGGTTGTTAATGTTTACAGATATTAATATACATACAGGGAAATCCCTTAAGAAGTTTTCCCAAAGGATCAGGAGATTAAAACATATATATGGGAAAATTTATTAAACTGGAAATAGATAATAATACAGTAAGTATATATATATATATATATATATATATATATATATATATATATATATATATATATATGTATATATATATATATATATATATATCAACCTTGCTTGTTTAAATTATAAAATATGTTAATTTTTAAAGTTTTCATTTTTTTTTTTTGTTATTACCTTTACAGATTGTAATGAATATTTGAATATAACCTCTCATTTAACCACAATGTCATTAGGCATTGTAATACACAAGTCCAACATTTTTGCACTCTGAATTCAGCCTAAATATTTACTACTTCTTTAAAATTTTCAGTTTTTGATTAAAAAAGCATTACATTTTGTCTATTCAGGTATACTTATATCTTCCCTTCCTTTTATGATTAACTCTTTAGTGGGGACAGAGAACCCTGTTTCCATTTGATTAAAAATTAACTTGAAAAGAAGATTAGAAGGAGGAAACTTCTTAAGCATGAAAATGTTTAAGAGAAAAACATCTTAAATAAGTATCGATACATGAGAAAAACTGGGACCATAGAAATGAAACAGAAAAACATGGTAACTGAGAACTTCTTAAGTGGGTTTTACCATATACATTTTATCTTTAATCTACATTTATTCATTTAAAAAAAAAAAAAAAAAAAAAAAAAAAAACAGCATGTATTGTTTTTATGTTTCCATAGGTGGAAACAACTACTTTTCACATATTCAAAGTATTCATTTATACGAAGAATTCTCTGTTACCCTTCAACTTTGTATAAGTGAAAAACCACTGTATATAACAAAAATACTTTTTTTATATAACATAGTTTATAAATTATAGGTATAAATCAAATTACAGTTAAAAATTTTATTAAAACACATTACATCTCATTATACACAGTCAGCAGTAAAAATAACATCTAATATATTCATAAGAGAAAAGTTTCAGTAATACGTATAATGCTTGTTCAAGGATTACATTCTCAACAATCAAGTTAAGTAATTAAGATTTAGTGAATTCAATATCAAGAATACTTCTAGAAAAGAAAAAAAATTTTTTAACTCTAAGTATCCACATGAAAGGCACCCATTTTCCTCTCATTAGATACTGCTATTGTTTATCTCCTCATCAATAGGAGACAAAGTAGAATGAAAGGAAATCCTTGTGAAGGATACAATTTATTAGATACTTGCTACTGAGTCAGTGTTTTGCTGATAGCTGATTCCTTGAGAGAGCATGTTCAAGTTTCAAGATTGTGTACTATCATATATATATATATATATATATATATATATATATATATATATATATATGTATGTATGTATGTGTGTGTGTGTGTGTGTGTGTGTCCAACCACTTCATAAATTTGAGGACAGACGGACAAACTTAAGCTATTATTATATACAGGATTACAACAAAAACCAAGCCAGACTGTAACACAATTTATTTCTGGAAACATTTTTTAGAAATTATTGCTTAAACACACGACACAATGCATGTATAGAAAAACTCTTACACACATTTCTGTAGTATAATCTATATCAAAAATGTCAAAGTTAAAGACTAATATGGGCCAAATATGGAAGATCTGAGTTTATGAGGGCTGCAAAAATTGAAACTAAAATTTTGATAGAATTGTAGGGTTTTTTCTGAGTGGTCCACTATACAAAAGGAAAGAATTAAAAATAAAAGTGAAAAGATTAAGTAATGTGAGAAAAAAAAAAAAAATTAATGTGTCCTTCCTGGGACTAAACATCTTCATCTCTGCTACCATCCTTACAATCTTAAGAGAAATATTGTCTAGTTATTTTTCCCAAAACAGGATAGGGTTACTTTTAGGACTACACGATGTTATAAATTTAATATTACCATATATACCCTAATTAATATTGATATTACTGATGTATTGCAATGCTACTTTAGAGGAAGAGTGAATAAATATCAATATTTTTGGAAGACTAACTGCATGGTGCCAGTAATAGAGGCATAAAAGATGCATAAAGCAGTGCATTAAATGTTTTATAACTACATTTGCTCATACATCACTATTCTCATATTTATTCAGAAAATAGTAAACCTATATTAATGCTTCCAGAGTCATGGTTTTATATTTATTAAAATCAATATTTTTGACAAATATATTTTTAAAACTTCCAAAACTAAATGTTATTTCTGAATAAATTTTAATAAAGAATAATTAGGCTAATAAACTAAAAATAACCTTTATCTTGAAATGTTGCTTGTATATACAAACCACTTGGTTTGACAACATTCACCTTAAAAAAAAAAAAAAAAAAAAAAAAAAAAAAAAAAAAAAATCCACAGATGTTACCAAATTATTTTTATTTAAATTAAAAAGATTAATTTTGCTAATAGGGAAAAATTTTTAAAGGGTTAATTTTATAAAAAAGACTATTACTCCATTTTCTGATGCTGTAAAATTATTTAAAATAAAATTTTACAAGATTAATAAGAATAAAATTTAATTGTCAAAATGTTTTCTAATATCCATAAAATCATGGAATATTCACAAATGAAAGGTGCATTTAAATTAAAGGAACTTATCCAGTATTTTTTTTATAAGACATAAATCACACTTTGATACATTTTCACTTATTTTGCCATTTTACTGTCTGGGAAAACTGAAAAATTGCCAAAAGTTACTGTTGTAACTTTATATATATTTTTTTTTAATTTAGAGCAAACAATTTTACACATTCATTTTATATCCAGATATTTAAACAAAACATCATAGGCCTTCAATATTAACAGAACATGTGAATGAACAAGCAGAAAGCTATCAAGATATATTAACAACTGCATAGATCACTCTAATACAATCAAGCTGTCAAAAAATATCAATATATGCACATATCACTAGCTATTAAAATCAAACAGTGAATATCAGTATCACTGATATATCCTAAAAGATACAAGACAGTAACAGGTGCAGAAACAGATCACTAATGAACTTCTAGTTTCAACCCAACTGCATAGTATGAATGTATAAAGATATGCCTTGATGGAGACATGATAATCTTCAAAGGTAGAGTTTCGGGGCTTGTATTCGTATCAAGTACAAGGGTAAATACATCAAAGGAATGCAGTAACAGGAAGAAATACTGCTTTATATTGATGTCTACAGGATATTCAGGATGTCTTTTGGCGATCAACAATACCATACATTGAGGAAAAATAGAATTCCTGACAGGAAATATATCCACAGAGCACATTATATAATGAACAACTTTAGATAAATTTATCATGATACTTGAAGAATACCAATATTTGACAACATATTGGTAAATAATTCCAGTATAGTTACCTTAGCTATCAATTACAAATTATATCTGATGATTTACGACTCAGGGAATTTAAAAAAAAATATCCTTACTCCATTGGGAGACAAATTATCATGTCACACACAATATTCTTGATTATTATTTCATTTGCAAATCCTATAGAGTATATGAAAATATATATGCATACTCAGTAAGTGTATGAGGATGAATGTATTAAACCTAGACACCACTTAACATTAACATTTAGAAATATCATACTTGCAAATTTCTTTTTCTATTGATGTCTATCTTTTTAACAAAATTGTTTCAAGTAAAAATTTATAACTTTTAAAATTTAAATTGTTTTACCAAAATTTTGAAAAAGAAACTGGCCAGAGGCAAGAACATTATAATATCAAAATTTATGAGTATTTATTTGAAACTAATTACTTACACTTCTCTTGAAATTGATAACAAATTTAAGCATGGAATAAAAAATTAAAAAGAAAATTAGAAATAAAGAGAAATCCTCAACCAATCCAACTGTTTATTGTAATTTTTTTAAATCTAAAACATAAAATATAAATTTTAAACACACATACACACACACACACACATATATATATATATATATATATATATATATATATATATATATATATATATATATATATATACAGAGAGAGAGGTTTGGTTTGGTTTTAGAGTGCTACAGTCTACTTTTTGCAACACGAGGGCTAATGAGACCGGGACCTACAGCTTAAAGCCGATTCCGAACGGCTACGAACATCCATGCCAGTGTGGGATTCGAACCCACGAACTCCGGTCCGAAGGCCAGCACCCTAACCATTCGGCCATCGTTCGGCATACAGAGAGAGAGAGAGAGAGGCAAAAATGAATTTTATCATTTATTAGATTTGTATAGTTTTCATATTTTAACAAACTGGGAGTTCATTTAGTTTTAATGCCTAAGAAAAGTACTTTATACAAATCTTGGTAAACTTTTATAATCATAGATTATCAACATCATTAATATATTTTATATTTGTACTTATAATTTTCAAAAAATTCTTTTTTTTAATTAGCTGTATAAGTTTTAAATCAAGGTTTATTTCAGTTAATGTTTTTACAACTGCTTATATCATTACATTTAATCCTCTTTAATATAATTTTTCTACCTTTTTTTTCTGTGTGTGTATGCACTAACAAAGGTTTAGTTAAGTGCTTTTATAATATATCAATGAATTTTACATACTTGGAAAATATTAATTCCATATTAAGTGAAATAAAAGTACAGAAAAGACAAACAGGGATAGTACATTTTAAAAAAAAAAAAAGATGCATTGAAAACTCATAAATAACAATGTTATCACATATATATAGATATATTACACAGAATATTTATACATCACACCTAAATATAGTCTTATGAACTCAAAATCTAACATTTTTATATTAAAAATGTAATAATCTAATTTGTTCATAACAACTAGTTATACTAGTTATAGACAGAATACTGAAGTATCAAACTTAATATAACTTATTTTTAAAAACTTAGTTACAAGCTATTTCAGAATATTTGAGCCAGCTAGAGTTGAAAATACTTGTCGTACAACTGAAACAACTAAACACAACTTGGCCGAGAGCAGGTTCATTTTGAATCATACAATGCTGCTGTGTATGTGACTAAAGCCAATTCCAAATGGCTACGAACATCCATGCCATAGTGGTACTTGAACCCACAAACTCTGGTACCGACAATCAGTGCCTTAACCAATCGGCCAGCGTTCGGCATACTGCATGATAATACATGGTGTCAAGATGAAAAGAATAATAGCTTTACAGAATAAGATAAGACTATACTAACTACATGCAAAATGGATACATTCCTACTTCTATATGAAATGAGATACACCATTAGTAATGTGGCCAAAATACTGAAATCACTAGGTGCAGAAATAACTATGTCAGCAACAAAAAAATTATGAAAACCTGAAAATAGTCATATAACATAATCTACTAGGAGATAAGTGTATTTTACTCTATAATGTAATCAAGAGATATAATCGAGAAAAGATTAATGAAGAGCGGAAATTTTCAAAGACTACTGTAACCCTCACCAAAATGTTTATAATCAAAATATACAAATTTTTTTTCTAAGCAAGCAAAGAACAGTTCAACTGAACAGGGAGTTAAACAGAATGTGAAATTTAGATGTGAACATACTGCAGTATGAGCAATGGTAGCTCAGTCGGCAAAGGCATAATTCTCATAACTGAAAGGTTGCAGGTCCGGAGCTGGAGCTGGCCTAAGATTCCCCATGTTTGCTAAAGGTGACTGGGGCACGTAAAATATGTTTATGGTCACAAAATTTTAAAAGCTCTTAAACAGTACCTCTGGGGGTCTTCTGCTTGGTCACTGCTTCTAAATTATAAGGACCCAACGGGAGTAATGTTACTTGCGTCCTTAGCATACCTCGGGTAGTGATAAATGAGTAACAGGTTTGCAACCTTGTTAAGGCGTTATGATAATGTATGTATCGCCTGCTGTATTGAAATAAAAAATAAAAACATACTGCAGCATTTAATCTGGTAATCAACCTACTCAGCTGTGCTCCAGTACTTAAAGTATATAAATAACATTTAAAAAATAATAATAATAATACAGTGTAATGGCTCTACACAACAGGCTATGTAATACAAAATGGACAGGCAGTTTCTCATTTGAGAAATATCACAATCTAGTATATGATATACACGTGACAATACAAAATGACCATAAACCTATTGCATCAATGGTAAACAAACCCATGATCAAAATCTCACCTAGGTAACAACAAAATTATTGAAGTATAATTATGAGGTACAATATGTACCTGGCCACAAAATATATTTGGCAGATATAGTATTGTATGCTTTTAAATACAATTTAGAAATCCAAAATAACCCCAAATCAAAATATATGCTACACAGTTTCACTAAATATCTCCTTGCGTGTAAGATTAACTGAATATCAAAATGAGACAAAGCACATCAAACACTACAAAAAGTTATTAAGAATCTCATGCAGGGGTTGACTGAAGTAACCAAAAATATGTCTCACAATTAAAATTAAATTGTAAATATCAGGATGACCTTCATACTAACGAAGAATTATTGTTTAGAAATAATAAAACTGTTGTCCCTAAAACATTAAAACACTAAATACTAACATTAATTCACAAAGGCCACTTTGAAATGGAAAAGTATAAAAATAAGCTAGGAAATTGATGTGTTGGCCTAACATAGTTACAGCTTGACATAGTAGTACCAATCTGACAAACAGAGACATAGAATATATAGTTTCACACTGTGAAATATGTGAAAAGAGCCCTTAAAAATATCTTATTCCTGACAAACCATTTGTTAAGATAAGGATAGATATAATAGAATTAGGAATTATCTGGTCATTATAGATTATAATTCTAAATGGATTGAAGTTTCAGAGTTAAATAATAAAACTGCTACAAAAATAATTAATATGCTCAAGGACATATTTTCAAGACATGAAGTTCCAAATTTTGTCATTTTTAATAATGTGCCATTTAATAATATAGAACTTGCGATTTTGAATATACTATCACAAGCCCATATCACCCTGAAAATAATGGTCAAGCTTAAAGGGGAAAAGATATAGTGAAAACAATAATGAAAAATGCAAAAGCAGATGTAAGGATCATTTAATCGGTTCTATGGAGTATAGAAATACACTAATCTTAGGTCTAAACCTTTCTACTGTTTAATCTGACTGCAAACAAAATTACTTGTGACAAATTACGTAATTCAGAATTATTTAATATTGTCAAAGGTATGTTGACAGAACATCAAAAAAATAAAAAGCAGTTTCATAATTGTGCAGTAAAATCTGTAAACCCAGGAGAAAATATATGCATGCAAAATACAAAAAAAAAGAATTATGAACCTGCCCAAGAAATATGTTATAACCCAAATTCTAGATCATATACTATTAAAAAATTGACAGAATATTTAAAAGAAATAGAAAGCATCTAATAGAATTCTATGGCACATTTAATGAAGAACATTTCATGACTGATATAGCAAGAAGTCAAATTAATGTATCAATACAAAATAAATACATTACTGTGAATAATTCAAATGTAACTATCACTTGGAGGAAGAATTTGTCATAAGCCAAAATATTTAAATGACTATGTATGAACTTATAATTGTATATATATTTTATTCTACATTGTGTATCAACTTATAATTGTATATATATTTTATTCTACATTGTGCATCAACTTATAATTGTATATGTATTTTATTCTGTATGTATAAAATATGTATTTATAAGAGAAAGTTAGATATAGGGGGAAAAAAGGGATGTTGTATGCCAAAAATAACTAAGCATGACTCAGTATATGTTGAATTTGAAGCATACAAAACTACTGCAGGGGTTGCTGAAAGATTATAACCCATATGGATTTTTGAATCATTAAATGTAATGTCTTAAAGATTGTGTAATTATTATAATACTTTAACACACAGTTTAACATTATAGAGTTATAAAATTTAAAAAAGACTACTTTTATAAAATATTATAACAGTAAAAAGGATTTATAATTACTTCATAATTCTCAACTATAAACTTATTTTAAGTAGTAACTAATAACTTTTTAGCATATTTTCAGAATTTTATGATTTTAAGACAATAAAATACGAACTCATATTTTTATTATGACAATCTTAAAAACAGACATCTAAACTTATCTTCAAGCTAATATTAATGCATGCTGTAATTGCTGATTCCCAAAATATCATATAATGATTTTGCCATATAGCAAGGAAATATTTTTGTGCAAAAAAGAGGATGAAAAAAAAAGCTTTATGCTTATCTAGAGAACTTATCATGCATAACTATCTTTTTAGAAAGTAACTAACATAAATGGATTAAATAATCAGCAAAATTATATTCAATATCCACAATATGTTAGTTACATATTTCAGTAATATATATGTCAGCTATTTTTCCTTAACTTTTTTTCTTTTGTTAGTAAATTCAAACCATGCTCAGATTCATGCGATAAAATCTGAATCGATGACATATGCATGAATAATTTGAACTACCTGCTACTTCAAGTTCTACATAAAATGATGAGTTTCTCCTCGAATCAATCTGATAGAACTCCTTCAGCACTGAAATAAAATACTATTAAAATTGAATAGGTACTAATTTTTCTATGGGTTATATTTAAATTACTACTTTTTTTTTAAATTTTTATTATAGGGAAAAATCACTCTATACTTAATAAAATTTAACAACACAGATGACAAATAGGATTCAACACTAAATTTACTTTCCTCCAAACATATTTTCTTTTAATTTAATATTTTATAAAGTATTTTAATAAATGATTACAACAGTATATGTGATACTACACTTTAATTCACCCAAAAAATTTTTCCTTGAGAAATTAACAAGGTTAAAAATACATTTGACAATATTTTTTTTTAAATTTTTAAAATCTTACTAATTTTAGATGATACAAAACTACTTATTATTAAATTTAAAATTTTAGAAATGTTGACACAATAAGACATATACAAAAATATAGAGTAAGACGACAGATAAATCTCAATTATTCACCTTATAGTGTTGTCATTTAATCAATTTTATTTAACTTTATACTCTCTATAAAACTTTTGGACTTCTAGAAAATTTTAATCAAAGTTTAAATAATTTAAGTAGTTAATAAAATCTCAGTCATTTAAAAATTAATTACTTTTAATCATTATAAAAATCATGGGCAAAAGACTCCAACATTTTAACTGATCAGCTGTAAATGTTAGTTTCAATTGAAGGAATTTCCCCATTTTGGTATCTTAAACCCCAGTTTTTATTTACTTTCTATTGAATATTCTGGGATTTAGCTTAAAACACAACTGAATTATCCTTTTTGCCTAAACAAATTATCCCCCCACTGCCATTTTCAACTCTCCTGATTAATTATCAACTGATACAATATATCCATTTAAATAGTTTTTCTATTCTCTTAATTTCTATTTTCTCTTAGTTAAAAATTAATAAGACAATATGAAGGGTATGGATAATTTTTTAGATACATCAGCAACTACATGAACAAACCTAAGATTTGGCTTTAAAATATTTATTATTGTATATACAAGTTCATAAACACTTTTAAGTATGTTCTAAATATAAAACAATAACTGTAAATATAAGATAAAACTTACTTCAAGTAAATATTAAAATAAACACATGAAATAAGTACCAAAATATGTTGTTCAAATTTCTAGATTTCATTCAACTGAACATTTTAGAACTTTTATCTACTCTATGAAAATACTAATGATCTTCATATAACCAGTTAATTATTTCTTTTGTACACAATTTCAAACTTGACTTTTAATTAATTAGCACAACTGTAATACCAGTTTGTAACTCTATATATTGTATCAAAATATTTTGATTTCTGAATAATAATAATAATACTGTTTCATTTAAGTAAATATATTTACATCTTATTTAAGAAAGAAATTGCCAGTAGATACTTCAAAACAATTTTAAAAACATGTTATTGATAAAAATATCTTTTTGTAATGAAATTATAATTATGAAAAGCATGGAAATTAGCATAATAAATTACTTGCTTTTCTTAGATGCGTATCTATAAAACTATGAAAATATCAACTACAGTAAAGTTAAATTTTTAAGAAACCAAAGCTTTAGAAAAATGTAGTAAATCAAGTAGAAGACCTGAGTTTAAAAATTTTATTTTCTTAAAAGATCAATCTTTATAGCTAAAATGTTATAGTTGAGCAAAAATAAAATATAAACATTCTTTATATATAAATTTAGGAAATATATCTCTTTATCCAACATGCTTTGTAAAATGCATATAAGTTTCCATTTGATAGAAGTAAATTGAAAATAACTTTATTTGTTTAAAAAAATAAATATTAAAAATGTGTTCTTAACATTTAACTAATTGTATGACTAAATAATTTTTATTTCTGTCATAGGTACTAAAAACTTTACAAACTGAACACTTATTAATCAAAGTGACAAACATCAGCTATAAAAATTTTTAAAGAATGCTATATGATTGAATGTCTTAAATGTTGTATTGATTGTATGCCACAATGTAAAATAGGAAGAACCAATACAGTTCTTAAAATATTTATAACTGAATGACTAGCCTTAGAAATTTAAAATAACACATTTTCACCAAATCAATATCCAATCTTACACATTTAATATATGAAGAAAGTTATTTTTTACAGGGATTAACAGCTAACATTTAGGACAAGACTTTTATTGAAAGAGTACATGATCTTATGAAGGTAAAAGCTGTAAAAAAATTAGCCCTACATCACAACCATGTAGAAAATCCTTTTCAATATCAAAATTCTGATCTTTATAAAATAACACAAATGAAGAAAACAAATTTAAATAAGTATAATTTCAAAATGATAAGAAAATACATATATAACGATGATAAGAGTAGCAAAATAAAAACAGACTTTTCGAGGGACGATACTTAACACTATATTCATAAAATATTAACGGAATAACATCGATCATATCAATTGATTAAACAACACAAATTTAAAATCTTGAGTGATCTAATAAATAAAATTTAATATTTACTACGATATTAACCTTTTGTTTCAGAAATCAGATGAAATATCAGTATGAGATACGACCTATAAAGGTTAAGAACGTTAGACAGTTTTTACGAACATCGGCGAAAAACGTAAACAAAACATAATACACAAATATTTAAATATATTTATTTTATTTTGGGCAAATCGTCCTTATCCCGCTAAATAATAGAAATCAAGGCAGTTATATTAATTATGCGTTTCAAATACACCTATAATCGTAGAATAAAGCTTAAAATTAATAATAATGGTAAACATTTAACTATTCTATCACAACTATAACGAAAGAACATGGGTTACTCATTTGTGCATTCGTGTATATAGTGCCGCAAGTTTTAGAAGAGAGTAGAGAATACTAATTATAGAACCTCTAGTTTGAAGTCCACGAGTAGAATATAAAGTTCAATGCAATAACTGTAAAAAGGCTTAAGTTTCAATTTAATTTAAAAAATAAATAACTTACTTTGATATGGCAGACTGGATATCCATGACGATGGGAGTTGCCAACCTCGAAAAAACTTTAACCACGTGTCTAAGAACTTGAGTAAGAATATTCCAGCTTAGGAAAACTCAAGGGATCATTACAAAACAGCTTGAAATCATATAAATAAATTATATCATGATATTCACATCTAGGTTTCAGAAACAAAGTGTTGTTAAAATTGTATTTAAATAATAACCAATAGCTCTTTTTTAGTTTTACATTGCTCAATTTACAGACAAACAAATATACCTTCCTCTGGCACGTAAATATGTTTAGACATATTTAGACATGTTTAGACAAGTAAATTGTTTTTAGGAAATATAGTCCTTTATTATCTCAAACAAAAAAAAATAATAATTTGAATACTTAGAAATACAATTATCTTGTAATCGACTTAACATTATGACTTTATTCATGTATTACAAATATATATAATCAAACCTTATTAATATGAAAATCCTCAATATAAATTACTGCTTAAGACGAAAGAAAAGATATTGTATTAGAAATAAGCCCAGGTTTTATTGGGAAATAATAACAATTACATCGAATAACATGGACATAAAGACAGATTTCTCCCATTTAAAAGGAAGTATTGCTTAGGTGACAAAAAGATAAACTACTTTCTCTGGCGACTTTTCATTTAGAATAAAAGTTTATCACTTTTCACGGACTAGACAAATGAGGGTGGCGTTTTAATTCTAGGAAGTGGCATATACCGCTTTGGAACTGGAGTGGGGAAAGAGAAAAGAACTACATTATTTTCAGCTGGGGTGAAACAACTTTGTCTCATTTAGTCTCTAGGACATGGTTTATCATTTGGCGTGATAAAAGTTTTTTGCTAGAAATATATTCAGTATTGAATTCCTGCTGTTTCCTGAAGTTATAATTGTGTAAATTATCGATAAAACAATCCCCTTAGTTTGAAGTTAAGAAAACCCGAACATTCTATGCAAAGTTAGATATTTGATTTTTTTTTTAAATCTAATTTAACAAAATATGGGATACCTGTTACAACACTTTCAGTAGAATGAAGAATTAATAAAAAATCAAGAATAAATTCAAGAAGAATCAAGAATAAATTCAATAAATATTAAAAGTCTAGTATTATCAAGCAATTAGTTCGATTGAAGTCATTTAACTTGATAGGATAAGAGAAATATTTTTAAATTCTCCGTCTGAGGCTGATGTAGAAGTCAAAATCCTGAGACGTTCACTAAAACAATAGAGATTTTAAAAACTGTTCAGTTGTTTCTATTTCAACAAGAAAATGCATGTTGTGCATTTGACAATTTGGAAAAAGTCGATTCTTTATAAACAGATGCAAACCATAAAAATTAAAACAAATGTCAATAAAGGATTTTTTAAGTAACTCAAATAGTTAAATATATTAAACATTAATTCCCCTATTTGGCTATTTTTTTTTGGAAATGGTGAAGAGTTTATAGTGAGTGTGTCATTGTCGGTTTGTACAGTTTTAGAACTTAAAAAGACCATAATATATTGATATCATCTAATTAATTTCTTTTGAGTGTTTAAGTCAAATTTGTTATGTATCTGGCAACAGCCAGATGAGAGAACCTTCCAAGCTGTGTGACGCTTAGTTTCGTATTGTATATGTTCGGTGTAGTTGTTATGCTCGATCGTGCCTGTGTATCTTAAGGCTAATAAATGTTCTTTGCGTGTATGTAAAACGAATCGTATCGTCTCTCGGTCTACCTGGCATACATGACAAAAGAAATGGCGACGAGCATAGGATCTTCGAACATTAATTTTGAATCTTATGATACGTCTGTGGAAGACTGGTCCAGTTATGTGGAACGTTTAGAATCTTACTTCGTTGTTAATGGGATCGAAGATAAAATGAAAGTCCCTGCTATTTTAAGCCTTATGGGAGCAACAACGTATAAATTGTTAAAGAATCTGGCCACTCCGAACATTCCTTCTGAATTGACTTATCAAGATATCGTAAAATTACTTTCGGAACATTTGAATCCTAAACCACTAGAGATGACAGAACGGTTTCGTTTCTACAAGAGGAAGCAATTTGAAGGTGAGTCCATTGCAAATTATTGTGCCTTATTACAAAAACTGTCGATACACTGTAACTTTGGGAACAATTTAAGTACGATGCTTCGTGATAAATTGGTGATGGGTCTCAAAAACGAAAGTATACAGAAAAAGCTGTTAGCAGAGGACAAGTTAACATACGAAAAAGCTAAGAGCATTGCATTCGCAATGGAATCTGCTCAGAGGGATGTGTGTGAAATTCAGAATCAAATGGTATCGATAAAAAAATTACATAGTTCGCAAGATAAAACTATCAAAAAAGATTTTTCTAAATTTAAGAAATCTGAACCTACAAAGAAGTTTGATAAATCTCGGAAATGTTACAGATGTGATAGTACTCAACATTTAGCTCACGTATGTAAGCACAAGAACACTCAGTGTAGGAATTGCTTAAAGAACGGGCATTTGGCAAAAGTCTGCCGCTCAAAACGTAACGAAACAGTTAAACAAATAGAATCTTGTTCTGAAACTGTACCAATTAATAGCGTTAAATCACCACGACATGCAAGGGATAAGATTTTATTAGAAATTTTTGTTGAAGGGAAAAAATGTTTACTTGAATTAGATACTGGAGCTGCTATTAGTTGTATGAATGTGAATGAATTTAAGAAACTTTGTCCGGATGTAGCCATTAAGCCTACCAAATTATTGCTTAGGAATTTCGATAATTCTATGATAACATCAGCTGGCCAAGCAGTGGTGCAAAAACAATACAAAGATCAAATTAATACAGAAACTATTTATTTGGTACATGTAAAAGTAAACTCAATTTTTGGTCGTGAATGGTTGAGAAATTTCCAATTAGACTGGAGCTTAATTAAAGCAGTTCGGGTTGAAAATTGTAATTCTCGAACCAATAAATTAAATATCTTGCTTCAAAAGTATGAGAAAATTTTTTCTCCGGGTATCGGGAAACTGGAAAAGTTTTGTTGCCGTCTTCAAATGAAACCTAATTACAAACCGGTATTTTTTAAACCTCGACCAGTGCCATTTGCTTTAAAAGAAAGAATAGAAACTGAACTTAATAGGTTAGTTGCAGAAGACATCATTGAGCCAGTGACATATAGTGATTGGGCTACACCAATTGTTCCTGTTATCAAACAGAATGGGAACCTACGAATCTGTGGTGATTATAAGGTGACTATCAACCCGGGACTAAAAATTGAGCAATATCCTTTACCTCGTATCGAGGACATTTTTGCTGAACTGTCAAGAGGGGAGTTCTTTACTAAAATCGACTTATCTGAGGCATACCTTCAAATGTTAGTTGATGAGCTGGACCGACATCTATTGACGATCAATACTCACAAGGGTTTGTTCGGTTACAAGAGAATGAATTATGGTATAGCCTTAGCTCCGGCAGTGTGGCAGAGAGCCATTGAACAAGTTTTATCAGGCATCGCGGGGGTACACGTATTTTTAGACGATATTACCGTAACGGGGAGAAATGATCAAGAGCATTTTGAAAGGTTAGAATTAGTACTACAGAGACTAGAAGAATATGGTCTCAGAGTAAATAAGAGGAAAAGTGAATTTTTTAAGAAATCTGTGAATTATTGTGGTCATACAATTGATAAATTCGGCCTCCACAAAACACAAGAAAAAATCGATGCAATTACGAAGGTACCAGTTCCAAAAACTGTATCTGATTTGAAGAGTTTTTTGGGTTTAGTCAATTACTACGGAAAATTTATTCCCAACTTATCTACTCGTGTCGCTCCTGTCAATAATTTACTGCAGAAAGGTACTAAATTTTTGTGGACTGCAGAATGTGAAAAAGCTTTCAAGGCATTAAAACAAGAAATTGCTTCAGACAGAATTTTATGCCATTATGATCCTAAGTTACCTCTTGTATTACAAACTGATGCATCACCAGTTGGAATAGGAGCAGTTTTAAGTCACATTATGCCAGATGGTTCAGAAAAACCAGCAATGTTTGCATCAAGGTCATTGACTAAAACGGAGCGTAATTATTCGCAGATAGACAAGGAAGCATTGAGTACCGTATGGGGAGTAAAGAGATTTTATCAATATTTATTTGGTCGACATTTTGATATCGTAACCGATCATAAACCCCTAGTATCAATTTTCGCACCTAATCGTAGTTTACATGTCTATCAGCAACACGAATGGTTCATTATGCACTTTTTCTCCAAGCTTTCAGTTATACAATCAAGTATCGAAACACTAAAAATCATGGCAATGCCGATGCACTTTCACGGTTATCACTAGCAGTTGACAAGGACTGTGAGTACTTGACTGAAGCAGACGTGACAAATATTTCGCAAGTTGAATTAATGCCTGTTACAGCAACTGACATAGCTAGAGCTACTAAAACTGATAGGAAATTGTTCGAACTGTATGAAAGTTTAAAATCTGGAACTGAATTACCTGTGCCATGGAAAGGTAGAGAATCTGAATTTTCATTGCAAAATGGTTGCATAATGTATTTTCATAGAGTATGCATTCCTGAAAAGTATCAGAATCAAGTTTTGGAAGAACTTCATGTTGGACATCCTGGAATTGTCAAAATGAAGGCCATAGCTAGAAGCTACTGCTATTGGCAAGGTATTGATGCCAGTATAGCCAATTTTGTTCAGAACTGTTCAGCTTGTATCGCAACGAGGAACGAACCAGCAAGGATAAATCGACATCCGTGGGAATGGCCAAATGGACCTTAGCAAAGGATACATGTTGACTACGCTGGTCCTTTTATGGGGAAAATGTTTTTGTAGTCTCTGATGCATATTCGAAGTGGATAGAAGTCATTCCGATGAAAAATATTACAGCTAGTTTTACAATTCATCATCTTCGTATTCTTTTTGCTCATTATGGAATTCCCTTAACTTTGGTTAGTGATAACGGCGCAAGTTTTACTAGTTACGAATTTCGACAATTTTTGAAACTGAATAATATTAAACATATAACTTCAGCACCGTACCATCCTGCTACGAACGGACAGGCAGAAAGAATAGTGCAGTTATTCAAAGCTTCGTTGAAATCGAGTAGAGGTGATTCTAGAGATCTAAATGTGAAATTACAAAGATTTTCATTACAGTATAGAATAACTCCACATTCTCTCACGGGAGAAACTCCGAGTGCCTTGTTTTTGAAGAGATGTATTCGCACTAGGCTTGATCTTTTTAAACCAAATTTGAGAGACAAAGTTGTGCAGAAACAGAGTTCGAGACTTGACACAGAATCTATCTTGCGTGAGTTTCAGGAAGGGGAGAAAGTAGCCGTAAGAAATTATTCCGGACCTAACAAATGGAAAATTGGAACAATTATAAACCGAGATGGAACTTTGAGTTATAGCATACAAGTTGGAAATGAAATTTAGAAGAGACACGTAGATCAAATAAGGAAATGTGGGAAGTCGATTGAATTATCCCAAGCTGCTACTGAAATTCCAATTTACGATAAAGAATTGAATTTTCCAGATGAGCCAGTATCCGATGATGTTGCTGAATCTGAACCGCCTGCACCTGTACCTGAAGTTGTCCCTGAACCTAAAGATGTACCTGTACTTGCCACTCCAAGTGATGATATACCACCTAAGCCTGTACCAGACGCTTCCGGAAAGCCGATAACTGATGTGCCACTTCGACGCTCAAACCGAATCAGGGGACCTCCAAAGAGACTCGACCTGTGACTCTATATTTTGTCGGGGAGGAACTGTTATGTATCTGGCAACAGCCAGATGAGAGAACCTTCCAAGCTGTGTGACGCTTGTTTGGGTTCCGCAGTTTCGTATTGTATATGTTCGGTGTAGTTGTTATGCTCATTCGTGCCTGTGTATCTTAAGGCTAATAAATGTTCTTTGCGTGTATGTAAAACGAATCGTATCGTCTCTCGGTCTACCTGGCATACATGACAAATTTAAATACAGTTTGTTGTTTTATTGGTTAATACGAAAAGATATCTGCATTCCATCGACTTCGTTTTAATGAGGTTCGACTGTGTATGTGTATGTACCCTAGTATTTTAATGCTGCTGTGAATTTATTTTAAATATAATTAATGTGTATATTTGAAAAAGCTTTTATACATTTTTCTACTTTTGTAATTTCCATCCAAATAATGTAAACTATTTGTAATCTTTTTCATTTTCAACGAAAATATCATTAAACGAGTGCAATGTGAGTACATTCTTATACACACATACAGAGATGCCTTTACTTATGCGTTTTAGTCCTTCTAATATGATGCTCCTAGTTTAAATAAGGTATAGAAATGAATTGATGTTCTAATAATCCGTTCACGTACTCTATCACCACTCACACCCATAGTCATGCTTTTCTCTTTCTATATATTTTTTAATTCGATGCACATCAATTGTTCTTCCTCCTCCGCATTGTCCTTCGATTAACTCCCTTCTAGTGTTGGAAAAAGTTTTTCAAATAACTGCAAACATTGGCACAGCACTTTGAACTGCTGATGATGATCTAAGATATTAATAATTGGGGAAGATTCTAGCAATATAGGGAACACATGTGCGCTTTATCCTATTTCAAACAGGAACAATTTTTGATTATAGAGGATACTCCCAATTCCGTAGATTTATGGTTTCGGAATGTTTTGAAATTGAATCTGGAAGCTAAAGGCAACTGTTTCTCTAAATAAATCTCCCTTCGCTCTTGTTAAACAGGCCTGGAATGTGATTAACAAGTTACAAAATATATGATCCGAAAGAGATGAGCGGCCGTTCCATCCTCTTCTTTTCCTGAATTTACGTCCATAGATCCCACCCATTCAGACGAACAACGGCCGAATGGGTAGGGCGGAAGTTGTATGCCGATTTTTATGTATGACAAATCAATTTCTCACATTTAAAGAAAAATCAATTCATCTTCCTGCATTATCTTCAAAACATTTTTAGCATTTAGTTTATTTATTGAAAATAGATTAATGCATATTTAGCACTTTCAGTGCTTATATTAGCTTAATGTAAACGAAAATTACAATAAGTGGCTAAATTTTGCTCCTATCTACAGTACTGTCGTACATTATGTATTAAGTAAGCGAAGTAACTATTTCTGTTATGTATCTGGCAACAGCCAGAGGAGAGAACTTTCCAAGCTGTGTGACGCTTGTTTGGGTTCCGTAGTTTCGTTTTGTACATGTCGATGTAGTTGTTGTTATGCTCGTTCGTGCCTGTGTATCTTAAGGCTAATAAATGTTCTTTGCATGTATGTAAAACGAATCGTATCGTCTCTCGGTCTACCTGGCATACATGACAATTTCCAGCCTCTTATTTACAAAAATACAAAGTAATCAAAAGCATAAGTGATCTTTGTAAGCAGTAAATTGCTAATTTCGAGATAATTAAATAGTTTGTTTTTATAAATTTAATCAATGGCCAAATGACATACATTACTGCATATAAAAACCTATGTAAAAGGGTCAGCAGTAAATGCACATAAAGACAACCTTAAGATTTCTTTAATTTGAGATAAATTACCTTATTTAAAAATATTTGGTGTGAAGAAGTTAAATATTAGACCAACATTGTGCCCCCTTTAGAAATAGTCCCTGGAATCGGGTCTTTCGGAACTAACTGAGAAAATACTCTGACTATATTTTAAAAATATGTAGCACGTTAAAAAATTATATTTACATTTGTTTAATTTAATATTATTTTAATTTCATTTTCGTCTTCGCTTTTGGCTTCTTAGCCACTGAATCTGGGTCGTATAGCGAATTTCGACTCATAACTTAAGGGAAAAATTGACTGGGCAAAAATTCTTAAAAATATTTGTATTTTAGAGTACCCGTAGGTTGAGGTACCACTGTATATAAATCTCATAACTTTTATAATTCATTTTCTTCTTTTCTCCTTTCACGTAAGCCAGAGCCCACACAGCACATATGTTCCTTTTTCGTCCCATTCTTGTTTCGTTCGTCCAAAATCCGTTACACACTTGGAAGTGAAGTTGTTGGTTTTCAGCTTTTTCAGGAGAGGATATAAAATAGAATACGCTCATAATATCTCTCTTACATGTTTTATTTTCATTCTCTCTAACCGTACTCTAGTTTACTTTTCAAACTTCTAACAACACTGACAAGTGTTGCCAAAATACAAAAGGAAAAGTTTTAGAAACACAAAATAATAATTTACAAAAATAATATTTACAGTTAAGGATTAGTTCTAAATTAAATATACCGTTACAAAGTCCCATTATTGTCATTGACTAACGTAAATTTAACCAACATGTTCAAAATTGGCAATTTAAGCAACGAAATCTGAGCATAAAGCATAAGGTAATGTATGAACATAAATTCAACCTTTTTTGGACGAAATTCCTACCAGAATGAGGAATTTGCACATGTGGGGGATTCGAACAACTTAGTATTTTTCTGATAATTTCAGACTCGTAGATACCAAAAATGTTCTCAAAAATGTAAAAAACTGGGTCCATCATTTAAGAAATTAATTTTAAAGTTAAGCGAAAATCACGTGACATCAAAACGCTCCGTGATTGGTTGTGATGTCATCGTTCATGCAGACTAATATTTTTGTATTGCTTTTAAGCGCGCGCTATTTTCCGATTTTGTTTTTGCAAGTTCCTGAAATTTTCTAGCTATCGAAATTTATTTTTATTTAAACCTGAAGGTTTTTTTATCGATCTAGATAGCTTAGTTATCTCAATTTGTCATAAATGTCTCTTCTACCTGGATTTACCAAAGGACAGTCAGACAACCTCCCGAAAATTAACAGCATGTCAATGTTTTCGTTCTTGGGAAAAAAAAAAAACCCCGGATTTTATGGGAGCAGAAATACGGGGAATTAAAACCCAACGGTATGTAAAATCAGTTATACATTTATCCAATTTTACTTAACAT
Source organism: Pardosa pseudoannulata (assembly GCA_032207245.1). Lineage (NCBI taxonomy): Eukaryota > Metazoa > Arthropoda > Arachnida > Araneae > Lycosidae > Pardosa > Pardosa pseudoannulata. Next base: position 132,731,736 of record CM063502.1, on the reverse strand, counting down.
GTATTAATATTTTATTCATGCTAATCACAGCTTCTATTTGTAGATATAGACAAATCAAATAAATATACATATATCATATACACACATTTGTTGTAGCATCGCTTTTTATAAATAGAGATAAATGTAATATATTAAAATAAAAATTAGAGAAGGTATTTATTGTGAGACCGGAAACCTTTTGCCGTGCCAAAGATCCTTAATAATGTGTACTGTTAAAATAAAAAACGAAATAAATCTACCAAAAAAATTATTAAAAATATATAAAAATGTAAGAAAAATGTTTTAAAATGTTTAAAATTAGCCATACATCACTTTCGTACGTTAAATTATTTTTATTATTCCATGTGTATTGCTCTCACATCCTCCGTACTGTTTTGGTTTTCTACTCTCCTGTTAAGGGTGGAGCCTAATATTTAAATCTACGCATCGTTTTCTTACTCCAAGAAATACTTTATTTTGCCTTTCACTAACGTGGGCGTGTTTCATGGTGGTTAAGTACGCCTTCTGCATAGTATCATCGTTTTGCTCGGTTCTATTCCCGACGGTACAAGAATTCAGAACTTAATTTAAATTGTTAAAAATTGTTTTTTATGTTTATTTATTATTCTTTAGTCCTTTTTCGGATTTTTAGTGCAATTTAATTATTTTTAAAACATTTATTTTTTGCTTTTTCAAAATTTTCAATTTTTCGATTTTGACATTTTAATTCATTATTTTTTGTTTATTTTGTGCGGATGTCATGGCCACAAAAATATTTTATGTTTTTCTATCCCTAAACTGTCAACTCTCGAGATATTGTGCTATGAACTCACGAATCCACCCTTCTATTTATTTGCTCTTTTATGTGTTTATTTTTCGCTCGTTGTCATTTTTGTGCTTACTGACAGAAGCCTCTGGATTGAAAACCTTTAGCCTTCGTGTTGCAAAAAGTAGATCGTAGCGCTCCAAAATCAAACTAATTCTTAAGAATTTTAAATTTGATGAAAAGAAATTTAAAATCTTTAAAAGGCTTTACTTGATTATTTATGCTTTTTTAAATAGCAGTACAATTTTATTGTCTTTAATGTTAATGTTAAATTAAAAAATGTATAAAGTTTTTTAAATTAAATTTAATTTTTAAAGTAATATCATTATAAGCATTTTAAAAATATTATATACTTTTTTCAAATTAGTTACCAATTTAATCGAAAAATATCACTGTGAATTGATTCAATTAAGAAAGTATGCATCTTTGACGAAAATATTTATAATATCTTAAAAATACAAAACTTTCCCCTCCCCCGAGTTATTTATTAGATAATTATATGCTTTAGATATTTATATGTTTTACGATATTTATATGCTTTATCAAACATTTATTGTAGTTGAACTCTGTGATAATACTCGAAAATGAGCAGTTTTAAAAGTTAAATAGCACTGGTTAATCAACAGTTCTTTTAAAGGTATATATGTATTTTTATATACTTTACTTTTTCTAAACTAGTAATATTTAAACAAAAGCAAGCATTTATTTACCTAAAAATGGTCTTCCCAAACCCATAGAGATGATTTATATGATAATTTGGGGTTTAATTTCTCATACCTTTTCATCGCAGTTGTCCAGATTTTAAGTGTATGTGGATCTTTGGAAACGCTGAAAAATACCTTCTCATTGCAATTACTTGTATTTTGACAGAGTGGCACAATACAATATTTATACTATGATTTTTTAATGCCAGACATAGTAAAAAAATTTCTATTATATGCTATACTTTACACAGAAACAAATTTAAATGTCGCCTTTGAACATGTAAACAGCATAGGCGGTCGGTGTCGACATGAACGATGACGTCACAAACTCGGCGGAGAAAAAGTATCGTTTTTGAGAGACGTTAAAGAGTCCGCTATAAAACCCATCAGAAATAACTCATTAGGCCTCCAAATGAAAGAAAAATAGCTACTGTCCTGCTTACTTTTTTGTCTTCTATCGTTTAAAATCAAAATTAGAAAACGTGAAAATTCCTCATTGTACCTAGATTATACGTAGATTCTAAGAGCATTTGCGCATGCGTTATTAAGAAAATCATTCCACTCCATTTTATGTAAATTTTCGCGCGCATAATTTTGTCTTCAAATCTTTCTTTTAAGAAGTTAATGTAAGTGAATTGGATAGTCATGTTTTCTAAAAATGTATGTAAACAACAATAATTCCGTAATTTGAATAATGTTGTCAAATCACAAATGATGTTGGCTATGTTATTATTGACATATCTCATAATTCAAACTTTCCTAATGTAAACATTACTGAATTTAATAACTTTGGAGACTGTTCTCTTCACAATAAAATCTGATAATATATATAGTTTAAGAGATAAGATATTACAGGTAGCACAGTTTTAATTTCAAATTTTGTTAAAGTACAAACTGAACATAACACAGAAACAGTATTTATAGGAAAGAAATTTTTAAATCTTTCTAATTTGTATTTAAACTCCTGAAAATCATCATCAACATTTTTAGATATTACAAGCTTAGAAATGTTCTCATGGCCCTTGTGCTCTATATTAAAAAAAGTGTACATTTTCAATTAGATAATAGTTTTATTGTATTTCTATTACTACTCTCTAAAATTAGTGTTTTCAAAATTTAGTAAAAAAGTAATTTGTTTTTCAAATTTTATCTCCAATAAAATTGAAAAAATATACATGTTAAAAATACTGTGTTAGGTAAAAATGTCTTCTTTATTATCTTTTATAATAACCTAGAATTGTTTCTAATTTAAAACTTAATGGCTTTAGTAAAACTGTTCACAATAACTAAAAGCTTCTTATTTGTTTCATTTGTACCCCCTTTTTTTTTGAACTACTTATTTTTATAATTTAAATTAAAAAACTTTAACTGGTCATTTTAGAATATTTTTAATTTAAAATTACAGTTTAATCTTAGTTTTATAAAGTTTACATAAACTCGAATGTTAGCATTTTTCTTATTATTTAGATATAAATATATTTATTATAACTCATTAAATTGCCTTTTGCCACTAGCATTCCAATTGTGTTTAAAATTAATTTTTATTGAAATCTGAAATATATGAAACTCTTCAGAAAAAAAAGCAGTGAATAAAGGTATACAATTTTTTCTATTACATTTAACTAAGACTTTACATTTTACTGAAACATTAGGTATATTTGGTCGGTATACAATTTCCATTGTGTAAATAATTGTCTAGAGTCTATAATAATACCTGATTTTTCAATTGCCATTAAATTTTTCTGTACTGATTTTTTATTGGTATTTTCTCTTCTCTAATTTGGAGATTTTTCTACATTTACCTTGACTTATGAATACATAAAAAAAGGTTTAGCTATTCAATTCTATTACCATTTTTGATTTTCTATCATGTAATGCAGTCACATTAAATAAAAAAAAACTAAAATGCTCAGTTCTTATGTTTTTATGAAGATTTCTTTCAAAGTGTAATAATAAGTAAATGCTTTATGTTATGTAGCAACATACAATGAGCAACATCAAATTTCAACTAAGTATTTGGGTACAATTGCAGTTATAATTTAGATTTAAGTGTTAATATTTCAAATATATTTGTATAAAATCAGTGCTATTATATAATTTATGTCTACTAATTACAGAATCATTTCTTAATTATTTTACTGTCTATGAGAACTTAAACAAAATGAATATGGTTTCAACTAACCCAGCAGGTATAATTTGCACTATTTTAATATTAATTTTCAGATTAATTAAAAAGAATAGTTCTTTAAATCTTTCTTAAAAACTTGTACTTAACCTTTTTTTTAACTTTTCTTAACTTTTTTAAAACTTTTAATAGTCTTTAAAAGTTAAAATAATATACTTCTTACAATCTTTCTTTTTACTTGTATTCTGAATTACTTATGCATTATTTCTTTCTATTTTTAACAGGAGCTCTTCATGTTTTGAATAACAGTACTCCCAGGAAAACAAGCTTATCAGTGTTTAAAGTTGTTTTTTTTTTTTAATATAAGATATGTTTTCTCATTGGAAGTAATGTATTGTCAAAAAGTAATGATCTAAAATAACTCCAAATTTTTTTAAAATTTTATCAAATGTGCTCAAATTTTCTTTTATTATTTTTTCATGTTTTTTTTTTCATAATTCTCTGTACAAATAACCAGTTATATGCACTAGTAAAATTTGAGAAAATTTAATTTTATTAGTTTAGTGGACCCAGCTAGCAACGTTACGTTGGGCCAACGTTGTACTACATACGTTGGGCCAACGTTGATATGACACGTTGGCCAACCGTTGGCCAACGGTTGGTTAATGGTTGGCTAATGGTGGTTTGTTTACATATTGCCAACGCAATACTACGGTGGGCCAACGTAATACTACGATGGGCCAACGGAATACCAACGTTTATATTTCTGTTTATTATTTTGCTATAGTGTATAATATAGAATGGGCATGTGCTATTACTTTGAAATAAGCTGATGTTTTTATAACATAAGTCATTTTTAAATTTTGCAATAGTTGAAAAATAGAAAATAGATATAAAAAGAATGACATAGTTTATTTTAGTCCACACCACACATTTCATATAATACTTATTCTGCGGCAATCCATTTATTCCTTTGAAATCTGTATTAATTTTTTTAATGATACAAACTGTTTCGTAAATAAGAAAAACGAAAATTTCCCCTTCTGAGAGCTAAAAATAGATAATTGAAGAAAAGCACAACACAACAGAGGTTAAAAAAAAAAAAAAATAAAAAAATAAAATAAATACATATTTTAGTTATTTTTCATCTATTTACAATTTTTTTTAAATTTAAATTCGGCCACCATATCCATCTATCAAAGTTCTCTACATTTTCTCTGGATTCACAATTTCATGGCAACTGAAACACAAATAAGTAACTCAAAAAGTATATATTATAAAATGTTTTAATGTTACCACAAACATTTCCTTTTATCCTTTTATCCTTTTATCTTTTTAAAATGATTCAAAGATGATTTGAATATGTAAAAAAGTAAAGGCAAACATAATTACATCTAATAAATAAAATTAAGTTATAAAGTAAACAAGTTTCATAACTATGATAAAGTGAAATCCATAATATTTACATACATTATACAACTTTATTATTATTATTAAGAAAAAACACAAAAAAGTAACCTAACGATAATTTAAATCAGCATGCTTTAAAAAAAATTATGTCACCTATCTTAAATTGACTTAAAATTTATTATTTTCTTAAATCTGTACTAAAGAAGTGTATTAAAAGGTATTAAAGACTAAAGTGTATCAAAACACTATGTATATACTTTTGTAAATGGTATTTTACTATTAAAAACACAAAAGAGAAACTACAGTTCAGATAGCCAAACATCGTTTTCTTCAGGAATAAATTAATAATAATGAGGGCATATCATATATATATGATAGAACACAGAAATATCAAGAGAACTTAACTTGAAAATTTGAAATCCTGCAGCGATGGCGCGTTAACCCTAAAGATGGCGGTTGATACACAATTTTCTCTTTTGGCGGAGCACATGCTCGTAGATATAGGCGGTTACTTTTATATTTCTTAGCCAATGGCATGCCGATATTTGTGCAAGAGGCGTAAACAGAAAATCTCTTACGTTGGCCCAACGGTTGGCCAACATTTCAGAATTACCGATGGCCAACCAAACATTTTGCCAACCAATTACCATCACTTCATTTCCCCTTTTCAACGTTTACCCAACCAAACAAACCAACAGCCAACGTATAGCCAACGAAAATCCAACGTTTCCGTGCTAGCTGGGGAGACAATTATGTAAAATGAATTTTTTTTAATACAAACAGCGTGCACATATTTAGGAAGGGAGAGAGTGATTTTTTGGCTGTTGGACGTAGCACTGTTATAAAATTTTAAACATGATTTTTATGTAACTTTTTTTTTCTGCAGGTGCTGTGAGAACTGACCAATTATGGAAAGATACATCTAACATTAACAAATTATATTAGAATATTTTTAAAAATAAAAATATTTAAAAACATAAACCTTCTCTTAATTCTTTTGACTTTTTTTATACAGATATGTGTGTTATGAATCGGGGTATTAGGCTATAAGTTTGGAATAATCCAGTGCGAGCCACGTTTTCGTTTTCCAAGTTTTTTATTCAACGTAACAGTTCAACAACGTAACAAAGGACTAACAATAGAACAATTACATGTACATTTTTTCAACTTCTAAAACGCGCACACAGCGCCATCTATTGAGATGAAATTATTAGATTGCTTGTGTAACATAACTGATATTTTGTTATGTTATGGCAACATTATATTAGGGTTTTTATGGTTGGCAACAAGTTTGGCCAATGTGTTATTATAATCATCAACATGCAGTAGGGACTAGGTGCATGCTGCATAGTGCAATTATCAATGTTAATATATCTAAGATGATGTAAATAAAGTTCCTATTACAAAGTTCACATGTAGTTAATATCATTTATCATTGTAGTTAATATCATTGTAGTTATTATATCACATGTAGTTAATATCAGTAGAAGATATTACATGGTGTCAGGATGATGAATTTAGATTGATAATTTTGAACCCATGATGTTCTCTTCAGTGTGATCCAGTTGAACTTCAGTAGTCGTATCCTTTTGTGGATAACTGCAAGCAACTCCTGTGCCAGAGATGGAGAGTTTCAAAACCACCAGTTGAATTAAGTTTTACTTCATTTAATCTATCTCAAAACTGGACTAAATGGAGACAGAAATTGGCCAATTACTTGTTGGCCACTGAGAAAAATGATAAACCGGATGCCATTAAGATTGCCATTCTTCTGAATCTGATTGGAGATGAAGGTGTAACTATCTTCAACACCTTTAAGTTTGATGAAGGTGAAACGGCAAAATATGATGTTGTCTTAAAGAAATTTGATGAATATTGTCAACCTCATCACAACGAAGTGTTTCAACGATTTAAGTTTTTCTCTTGCATCCAGAAAGAAGGACAAGATGTGGAAAACTATTTGACAGAGCTGCAGACCTTAGCATCTTCCTGCAATTTTGGTGATCAAGAATCAAGCCTGATAAGGGACAGAATCGTATTGGGTATTTGCAATTCTAACCTTCAGGAAAGATTACTACGAGAACCGGATCTTACTCTTAAAAAAAGCTGTTGACAGCATTCGAGCTTGTGAGATGAGTCATAAGCAAATGCAAACTATAAACAACCCAGGTATGAATACTGTTGATTCCATCAGTTCTCAATGTACACAATACATTCCAAGTGATTACAAATCATGTGAGTGTAGTGCTGATATAAATGCTCTTAGTTTAAGAGCTAACGATGTAATTAGTGACTGTTATTCTTGTGGAAGAAGACACAAGAAAGGTCAGTGCCCAGCTCATAACAAATTATGTAACTTGTGCAAGAAGAAAAATCACTTTGCAGCTATGTGTAAATCCAAAATATCTCGAAACTCACGACCAAAATATAGTGGTTATCGTAAAGTGAATGAAGTACAATGTAATGAAACAGATTGCTTGTACATTGATACAGTCTTGACTATTGATTCAGTTAATCAGGATAAAGATGAATGGCTCAAAATAATATCAGTTGCAGGCAATAAGATTGAGTTCAAAATTGATACGGGAGCTCAGGTAAATATACTCCCTTCTGAAATTTATGACTTATTAAATTTGAAAGATAAAAAGGAATTAACTCCAACTGATGTTGTTTTGATGTCATATGGTAACTATAAATTAAAACCTAAAGGTTCAATTGTGTTAAGTTGTAGTACTGAAAAATGTATTAATTTAGATCTTGTATTTTTTGTTGTCAATGTCAAAGTTAAACCTATTTTAGGACTTAAAGCATGTAAGGATTTAAATCTCATACAATTAATTGATGCAGTTGGTCTTGATTCTAAATTAAATGTTTTTGATCAGTATAAAAGTGTTTTTATGGGGTTGGGTTAGTTTCCTGGGGGACCTCATCATATTGAATTAAAGGACAATGTAAACCCTATTATAAATCCTCCCAGAAGAGTTCCTCAGTCTCTTCTTAAGGAACTAAGCAAAACACTTAATGAATTAAAAGAATTAGGTGTTGTGTCTGAGGTAAATAAACCGACTGACTGGGTAAGTAGCCTGGTAATTGTAGGAAAACCTAATGGTAAATTACGAATATGTCTAGATCCTCGAAATCTAAATAAAGCCATCAAAAGAGAACATCATGCAATTCCTTCTGCTGATGAAATAATCGGCAGATTAGAAGGAAAAAAGTATTTTTCAGTGCTTGATTTAAAAGAAGGATTTTGGAAAATCCCACTTGATGAAAATAGTTCTGAATTGTGCACGTTTAACTCGCCTTTTGGCAGATTTAAATTTAACAGATTACCATTTGGGATCTGTTCTGCACCTGAAGTATTTCAAAAAGCTAATCAAAGACTATTTGGAGATATAAAAGGGGTAGAAATCTATTTTGATGACCTAATAATAGCAGGAAAAGATAAACCAAAACATGACAAAATTCTAAGAGAGGTTTTAGAAAGGGCTCAATAGCAAATGAAATAAAATTTAATCCAGATAAATTTCAATCTAGAGTAAATGAAGTCAAGTGGTGTTATTAATTTCTAAAGAGGGTATCAAAGCTGATCCTGGTCATGTAAGAGCAATTAACAAGCTTGAAAAGCCATCATGTAAACGTGACATTAAAAAATTGTTAGGCATGGTTAATTTTTTAAGTAAATTCATACCCAATGTATCAGCAGTGACGGCACCATTAAGAGTACTATTAAAAAATCAGGTAGAATTCCAATGGAATCATGAACAGGAGACCAGTTTCGAAAACATTAAGATGTTAATAAGTGCAGCTCCTATCCTTAAAGTTTTTAATCCATCCCTACCCATAGTCATTCAATGTGACAGTTCAAAGGATGGGCTTGGTGCTTGTCTCCTCCAGGAGGGACACCCTATATCCTTTGCCTCAAGAAGTTTAAATGATTGTGAAATTAACTATGCTCAAATTGAAAAGGAATTACTAGCAATTGTTTTTGCTTTTGAAAAGTATCATAACTTGGTGTATGGTCACAAAGTAGTCGTAGAAAGTGATCATAAACCCCTATTATCTATTGTACAAAAACCTATTGGGAAAATTACCACTCGCTTGCAACGAATGTTGTTGAAGTTGCTGAAATATGACTTTACCATTAACTATGTCCCAGGTAGTCAAATGTACCTTGCCGACACTTTATCGAGAGCAAGTCTAAAAGAAAAGGGGGGAAATGATCCTGAAATGCTAAATATGGTGCATTCTATTGCAAAACATTTGCCAATGAGTGACAATAAATTTAAATTATTTCAGAAGTTAACAGCTGAAGATGAACAACTTCAGATGATTTGTAAATACTTTCTAGATGGTTGGCCAAGTAAAAAAGCAGTTCCTAAACATTTATTATGTTATTATAAAATTAAAGATGATTTGCATGTTATTGATGGACTAGTATTTTTAAATGATAAAATTGTAGTACCAAGGGCTCTTAGGCAAGATATGCTATACCTCATTCATGAAGCTCACTTAGGCATCACAAAGTGTAAAGCCAGAGCGAGAGAAATAATGTATTGGCCAAACATCACTAAAGATATAGAGGATCTTATCCACAACTGCAATGTGTGCGAGAAATTTCAAAAATCTCAAATGAAAGAGCCTCTTGAACCTCATGATGCTCCTAAAAGGCCCTTCGAAAGAATAGGTGTAGACCTTATGTATTTAAATTACAAAGTTCACATGTAGTTAATATCATTTATGAATATCAGTAGAAGATATTACAGCTTGGTTGGAAGTCACAACATCCTCCAACCGCAAAGATATTGAAGTTTAAATTTTATTAAAATTTAGAGTAAAAGTTAAATGCTAGAACATAAATGGTTGGACGTTCTCAAAGTTTTACTTAGAGAACCAGATGTTTCTAATCGAAATAAACGTTGAAATGGTCGAACTATTTCGCCATTCTGAGTTTTAACCCTTGCAACTCGGGAAACACCATCACGTTCTTTATAAATTTCAGTAATTTTAGCTAAAGGCTAGTCAACACGTTTTTTGTTATCTGAACTTATTAAGACCATATCTCCCACTTCAAGTGGGGTTTGATGAACGTTTCTGGATTGTTTAAGAAGCGAAATATATTCCTTGTGGAAACGCGTTTTAAGTTTTTGTTTAATGGAATGAAGGTGTTTCGCACGTTTGCAGAGGTTCTGCATATCATTCTGATCAAGGTCGGCAACACAGTATTCAGTCTGATCCTGTAAGAAAAGAGATGGAGTTAGTGGAACTACATCTGTTGGTTCTTCGGAGAGATAAGTAAGCGGTCTGCTATTAAGAATAGCTTTACATTCACACACAATAGTGCACAGTTCTTCATAATTAAGACACGCTTTTCCTAAATTGCGTCTCAGCAATTCCTTCAACATTCTTACTACCCTCTCCCACCAACCACTCCACCAAGCAGCAGTGGGTGGATTGAAATGCCAGGAGATTTTTTTCAAATCTGAGTGAGCAATGATGGCATCCCAGTCTACATTTTTGAGCTCATTGTTTGCACCGATGAAGTTTATGCCATTGTCAGAGTAAATTGTTTTTACTCGACCTCGACGAGAAATGAATCGCCTCAGTGCGAGGAGAAAACTTTGTGTTGAGATATCGGAGACAAGTTCGAAATGCACAGCACGGTACACTGCACACGTGAAGATTGCAATCCACACTTTGTCACGATTCCGCAGTACCAAAGGACCAGCTAGGTTTACACCAGATGTCTCGAAGACTGCCGACATTCGCACACGTTCTTCTGGAAGAGGAGCGAACACAGTCGTGGCAGATTTAGACCTAAATCTTTGGCAAGTTACACACTTGGAAACAACTGATCGGACGATTTTTCGGGATCTCAAAATCCAGTATTTTTCACGAAGGGTTGTGACAAGTGTTTGGACACCTACATGACTGTAGGTCCGATGAGTCTCTTCGATGAGCTTGAAAACAAGTTCATGTTTGTCTGGTAATAGGATGGGACGTCTGAAAAAATCCCCGTCATTTATCAAGACTAGTTTTGTCTCAACTCTAAGAAGACCATTGGAGTCTTGGTACACAATAAAGTTCGGTGGCATGAGTCGATGATTTTTTCCAAAGGTCTCTCTCTGTATGTAAAGGATTATTTCGAGCTCAGATTTGTTGAGCTTTTCTTCACTTAAGTTTCCTTTTAAGAAGGATTTATTCTTATCTTGTACAACTGATTTAACGTTGTAAATGAATCTCTTCACATACGCCAAAATCCGAACAATTGTAGAAAACTTCGAAATTCGCTCAGTCCACTGGAAAAAATTAGGTTCCGAATTACCCAATGAAAGATTCGTGGTAACTGTAGGTTTTTTTTCTCTACCTCAGCAAGTTCTATTGCGTCGGAGAAATCAGAGTTCTGAGTGTTCGGCCAAGAGTCTCGATTTTTCAACCATGTGGGACCCTCCCACCAACGAAGAAAGAAGAGAGTTTGGGCGTTACACCCGCGAGATGCAACGTCCGCTGCATTCATTTGAGATGGCACATAACACCACTTTTCTTTGCAAGAGTGTAAGTGGATTTCTTGAATCCTATTGTTCACGAAAGTCTTCCAAGTTCCTGGATTTTTTATCCAACAAAGAACCACTTTAGAATCTGTCCAGTAAAATGTTTCGATGGAAGAAATGTTTAATGAAGTTTTGACAGTCTGGACTAGACGAGTACCAATCAGTGCAGCTAAAAGTTCTAATTTGGGAATAGATATTTCAGTTTTGATTTTGGTGATGGGATCCTTCTTTAGAGGAGCGACACGTGATTTTGCTTGTACTAATCTAACTTTAACTTCGTTCCCCCACTCAATTCGCAAAAATACGCACGCAGCAAAAGCTTTCCCACTAGCATCACTAAACATGTGAATAGTAGTAGTGGATTCATTAATTAGTCCTCCAAAGTAACGCAGAATTTGAATTAATTTCAAAAATCCTAAGCTAGATAGCCAATTTTTAAATTCTTCCACTATTTCAGATGGCATTTTATGATCCCAACCTAACCTATCATTTTTCCACGTCCTTTGCATTAGAAGCTTCGGAATGAGCGTCACGGGTGCGGTAAAACCAATTGGGTCAAATATTTTTTGAGCGATTGACAAAAGTTGCCGTTTTGTACATGAGTTATGGTTGAATTCAGTTGTGATACTGCTAACATCACATGCAATTGTATCTGAATCGGGATTCCATAACATACCAAGAACAGAATATCTACATTTATTTAAATCTAGATTTTGTTTTTCACCCTGTGATGAAGAAACCCAACCCGTAAGCTCAAACCCTGCTTGAGACATAATTTGACAGGCTGTTTTTGAAAATTTCACAAATTCTAATTCGCTTTCAACGCTTGTCACTACATTGTCAACGTAAAAAGCATCCTTTAATTTTACAGCTATATCATTCTCGCTTTCCTTTAATTTATCCAGATGGTGATAAATTGTTGCCATAAGCAAAAACGGACTTGATGAAAGACCGAACACAACTCTACAATGCCTAAAGATCTTTATTTTGCGTTTTTCAAAATCTTCCCACCATAAAAAGCGAAGAAAATCTCTATAAGACTCAGAGACACTTACTTGGAGGAATGCTTTACGTATATCAGAGATTACGCCAATTTTGTCTTTACGGAATTTATTTAGAACTGAAGGAATCAATTCAATATAGTTTGAACCTGTAGCTAAACACTGCTTTAGGGAAACAGAAATTTCATCTTTTGACGAGGCATCAAACACAGGTCGTATTTTAGTTGTTAAACTCGATTCTTTAAAGACAGCTCTGTGAGGAAGATACCTGCATTTTACATCCGAGAAATTTTCTCTATTTGTTCCACTAGGAACTTGTTCTATTATCCCCACTAGTTCCCATTCCTTAAAAATTCCCTCATACGAATCAAATTTTCCGGAAGCGATAAGTTTAGAAGTCATTGAATTTAAACGTTTCTCTGACTGATATCGGAAATCACCTAATTCCGGATGGCCTTCAACCCATGGAAGATTTACTTCGTATCTACCATCAGGAAATTTAACAGTTTTGTCAAAAAAGATAAAGTTTCCTTATCAACTTCTGTGTTTGTTTTGTTTTCGACAGGATCTTTTATACCAAGAATATCCAATGACCAAAGGTCACAAATTCTGCTAGCACTATGTAATGATATGATGGGCATAACAGGAGTGGAATTAGTGTTGCAGGATATTGGTTTCCCCATTACTACCCACCCTAGGTATGTTTGGAGAGCAGTTAAACCATTTGGTTGTTGACACATAGAACCGGTTAAAAATTTTCCTAAATAATCAGCTCCAATAAGGACTGATATGTTCGAAACATCGTTTTCACTATCGGACAAATAAATCCCGGTGTTAGAAAAGTATTCTACATCCGATTTACTAATTTTAGGAATTGTACCGCAAATAGTTTCTTTATCTAACAATACAACTTCACTTGAAAAATTCCCTCGAATTTCCTGAAGTTCGCATTTTAAGGCGGAATGATTTATTTTTTCCGTTTCAATACCGCCAAATAAACTGTGCGTTAGAGATTCAGAGTGATCAGTTTGTAAATTCAAATACTTAGCAACATCCCGTGTTATGTACGACCTTTGCGAAGCTGAGTCACATAAACAACGAACAACTTTTGTTTTCGATGGGCCCGATACTCGAATTTGAAGTGTTTGGAGCGAAACATCCGTCGACCCAGATGAACTATTGCTGACAACACTATTAGTTTCGGTTTTGCTCAAAGAAGGTTTTTCTTTATCCTTGCATAAGTTTGGACAAAGAATTCGGAAATGTTTTTTAGAACAAACTAAGCACCGGACACTCATTTCGCATTTATCAGCACGACAATTAATTCGAAGACATGTCAAACACGCTTTCATTTTGATTATTTTATCTTTTCTGTCTTTTAAATTCATTTTTTGAGCTGTAAAACAATCGCTACTTCTATGTGTGCCCTTTTTGCAAAATAGGCAAAATACATTAAATTTACGATTATCGCTTTTTGTTTGGGCTATCAAAGCGAAAGCTGTCGCGACAGGTGGCGGGATAGACTCTCGCATATTTTCTGTTTTAACTTTTGATGTTTTATTTTTATCTGGTGTACTAAATTCCTTAGCAATGCAGATTCGATCACAAGTTATAACTTCGTTTGGAAGGAACTGCATTAATAATTCCAGATCGTGTGTGTTTTCATTCGTTGAACGAGAAATGGAATTTCTTTCTCTTTCCCATGCAATTAGAATATTCTCAGGAATAGAAGCTTCTACTAGGGGATAGAGCATGCATGCGTATTTTTCTTTAGTTACGCCTAAATTTTCTAAACAACGCAATTGAGTATCTAATTGATCTACTAAATTAATGAAAGAAATGTTTTGCGATTGATTTAAAATTAGTTTTAACAGTTCGCGTACATATAACTCAATAAGCATTTTATCATCTGCGAAACGTTTTTTTTAGATTTTTAATGACAGATTTATAATCACTTTTAGAAACTTGATAAGATTTAACGAAATCAAAAGCCTTACATTTTGTGGTTTGCATTGGATATGCAAATTTCACGTCGTCCTCTATTTTAGGATCCTCATCGAGTTTCTGAAACATCGACCAAAATGAAATCCAATTTTTTGGATTACCGTCAAATTCAACCAATTCGAGTTTTGGTAAATTTATGCTGATTCGATCTGTAGGTACTGGTGTATTATTTTCACAAGATTTCACAAACTCTTGAAAACGTAATTTTGCAGAAATAAAGTTATCACGATACCTTTCGCATTCTTCAAGTTCATTTTCCAAAATTTGTTCAACATTTGACGACTTACTTTTTGTTTCTCCATCTGCTTTGATTTCATCCGGATTTGAAGTAAGATATTTCACAACAATTTCATCGTTGTCAATCAATCTTGTTGATTTTTCCTCTAACTTGGCAAATGCCAGCGATGCTGTTTGGATATTTTTACTTACGATCGAAGTATCCAACTCGGTAATAGTTTTCATTACAGCCGAACGGAGAACTTTCCGCTGAATTATAACAGTTTTTATCCATGTTTTCTTTACGTTGGAGCGCCACAATGTTATGAATCGGGGTATTAGGCTATAAGTTTGGAATAATCCAGTGCGAGCCACGTTTTCGTTTTCCAAGTTTTTTATTCAACGTAACAGTTCAACAACGTAACAAAGGACTAACAACAGAACAATTACATGTACATTCTTTCAACTTCTAAAACGCGCACACAGCGCCATCTATTGAGATGAAATCATTAGATTGCTTGGTTGGAAGTCACAACAATGTGTATATTAGTAGCTCAGATGATGACTTCTACTGATTTTCTGCAATGTCTATAGATCCATATGAAATCTCTTAAAACAAACTGTAGACTACATAATAAGTTTTTTATTTTGATTAAAATCATAAAAGAAATTATTTTAACAATTCAATGTTTTTCAACAAAGTCTAAACAAGACTT
>CM063502.1:132663704-132711204 GCA_032207245.1 Pardosa pseudoannulata | reverse complement strand
ATGTATTCATAAGTCAAGGTAAATGTCGAAAAATCTCCAAATTAGAGAAGAAAGAATACCAATAAAAAATCAGTACAGAAAAATTCAGTGGCAATTGAAAAATTAGGTATTATTATAGATTCTAGATATTTATTTACACAATGGATATTGTAGACTGACCATATACCTAATGTTTCAGTAAAATATAATGTCTTAGTTAAATGTAATAGAAAAAATTGTATACCTTTATTCACTGTTTTTTTTCCTAAAAAGTTTCATATATTTCAGATTTCACTAAAAATTAATTTTAAACACAATTGGAATGCCAGTGGCAAAAGGCAATTTTATGAGTTATAATAAATATATTTATATCTAAATAATAAGAAAAATGCTGATATTCGAGTTTATGTAAACTTTAAAAGATTAAGATTAAACTGTAATTTTAAATTAAAAATATTCTAAAATGACCAGTTAAAGTTTTTTAATTTAAATTATAAAAATAAGTAGTTCAAAAAAAAGGGGTACAAAAGAAACAAAAAAGAAGCTTTTAGTTATTGTGAACAGTTTTACTAAAGCCATTAAGTTTTAAATTAGAAATAATTCTAGGTTATTATAAAAGATAATAAAGAAAAGATTTTTACCTAACACAGTATTTTTAACATGTCTATTTTTCCAATATTATTGAAGATAAAATTTGAAAAACAAATTACTTTTTTACTACATTTTGAAAACACTAATTAATTTTAGAGAGTATTAATGGAAATACAATATAACTGTTATCTAATTGAAAATGTACACTTTTTTTAATATAGATCACAAGGGCCATAAGAACACAGGACTCATTTCTAAGCTTGTAATATCTAATAATGATGATGATTTTCAGGAGTTTAAATATAAATTAGAAAGATTTAAAAATTTCTTTCCTATAAATACTGTTTCTGTGTTATGTTTAGTTTGTACTTTAACAAAATTTGAAATAAAATCTATGCTACCATCTTTTAAACTATATATATTATCAGATTTTATTGTGAAGAGAACAGTTTCCAAAGTTATTAAATTCTGTAATGTTTACATTAGGAAAGTTTGAATTGTGAGATATGTCAATAATAACATTTATTTGTGATTTGACAACATTATTCAAATTACGGGGTTCTTGTTGTTTACATACATTTTTAGAAAACATGATTAACCAATTCACTCACCTTAACTCCTTAAAAGAAAGATTTGAAGACAAAATTATGTGTTCGATAAGTTAAATAAAATGGAGTGGAATGATTTTCTTAATAACGCATGTGCAAATGTTCTTAGAATTTACGTATAATCTACTTACAATTTTGGTAGGAATTTCGTCCAAAAAACGCTGAATTTATTTTCATACATTACCTTATGCTTTATGTTCAGATTTCGTTGCTTAAATTGCCAATTTAGAACATGTTGGTTAAATTTACGTTAGTCAATGACAATAATGGGACTTCACTTCCGAGTGTGGGACGAAGTTTGGACGAACGAAACAAGAATGAGACGATATACGAACGTATGTGCTGTGTGGGATGTATGTGCTGTGTGGGATTATGGTTAAAAAATTTAGATTTTTACGATTTACTTTTGTTGCAACTAATAAATGTGTTCCTAAATTATTTCTAAAAAATTTAATTAGTAGGCATTTTTAAGATATTTATGTTTTTGAAATTATGAAACAAGATCTATATTAGTTTTATGGCAATAGAATACTTTTTTTTTGACAAGTAAGATTTTGTTCTGAAAAGTGGCATCGATATTGCTGCCTCCGGAATCTTCGTATTTTTGAAGTTGCGTTTGTTTCTGTAATGTCGTGACGAACTGTTTTGAAATTTGGCTCCGGAATAACTTATATATTTCTGTTTAGAATATCTGTGTCTCTTGACAGCAACATGTATTGTGATCAAAAAGTTGCTGCTATTGAACATTACTTAAGAAAACTGTCTGGACATGATAAAGAACCAGGAGGAATTTGTGATCATAATTATGTTAAATCCTGGAGTGCTCATGCAGATTCTAATAGAACTAAACCTGCCAAGATGCTTTTTATGAATTCAGTGGTTCAACCAAAGAGTTTACATACGTGAGTAATGTTTTATAGTTGATTTATTTTTCGATGTGTTTTATATAAGTTCTGTTTACTGTCGGTTATTTTGATACATTTATAAACAAAAGGGGGGATTTTTCTATTTTCCTTGTTGTCAATACTATGGTTTTGTTTACTGTTATTCCTTTTTGCAAGTATTTACATTTTTTATTTAGTTATATTACACGATAAAGATTTAAATCAATCAATGAAGTATTAAAACTGAACATGTCATTTTTGCGATAATTTCAAAATACTTTTAAAAATTGCACAAATGCACTAAACTGGGATTCTTCCTCAGATGTTTCACTTTGCTGGATTTATGAAAGTTAGTTTGTTAAATCTTAACTATATACACATTTATAGTAAAAGGATTTTAGAGAATATCTTAAAAATAACCTGTAGTTTGATAAATTGTATTAAAGATTATTGCATTTTAGGCTTTATAATGTGAAAGATTGTGTAATAGATATTAAGATATTTCTTTATGTAATATACATATATATATGATTCATTTCATAAAAAAATAAGTACATTTAATAATTGAACAAAAAAAAAATACTCGTTCTCAGTTGTGTTTTAAATGATGTCTTAGTTGTTTGTAAATTGTGTATTTGAGGGTATTTGAGTTTTATGAAAATTTATTGTAGGTATCCTGATGAAGAAATAGATATCCTGAACGTAACACCATCTGACAGTTCTCCATTTGATAACCAAAAGACTAAAGTTATAGCTAATGAACTAGAACGCAGTTTGAAATGTCATTTGAATACTGATAATGATGGATCTGAATTAGAAAATATTGAAATGTGAGTTGAAAGATAATTATTTGTACTGTAATTTATGTTATGATATAATGATAAGATAATTGATATTTAAAAATGTTATTCCATTCAGTGGCAATGAGGAATTTTCACGTTTTCTAATTTTAATTTTAAACGATAGAAGTAAAAAAGTAAGCAGGACAATAACTATTTTTCTTTCATTTGGGGGCCTAATTAGTGATTTCTAATGGGTTTTATAGCAGACTCTTTAACATCTCTCAAAAACGATACTTTTCCTCCGGCGAGTTTATGACGTCATCTTTCACGTCGGCACCGAGCGCCTATGCTGTTTACATGTTAAAAGGTGACTTTTAAATTTGTTTCTGTGTAAAGTATTGGATATAATAGAAATTTTTTTATTACGTCTGGCATTAAAAAATCATATTATAAATATTGTATTGTGCTACTCTGTAAAAATACAACAGATAATTGCAATGAGAAGATATTTTTCAGCATTCCGAAAGACCCACATACACATAAAATCTGGACAACTGCGATGAAAAGGGAAGAGAAATTAAACCCCATATCATCATATAAATCATCTCTATGGGTTTGTGAAACCATTTTTCGATAAATAAATGCTTGCTTGTGTTTAAATATTACTAATTTAGAACAATTAAAGTATATAAAAATACATCAATACCTTTAAAAGGACTGTTGATTAACCAGAACTATTTAACTTTTAAAACTGCTAATTTTTGAGTATTATCACAGAGTTCAAGTACAATAAATGTTTGATAAAGCATATAAATATCGTAAAACATATAGATATCTAAAGCATATAATTATCTAATAAATAACTCGGAGGGGAAGATTATGTATTTTCAAAGTATTATTATGCATATTTTCTTCAGAGATGCATACTTTCTTATGTGTATCAATTCACAGTGATATTTTTCGGTTAAATTGGTGACTAATTTGAAAAAATTATAATATTTTTAAGACTTAATAATGATATTACTTTAAAAATTAAATTTCAGAAACTTTATACATTTTTTAATTTAGCATTAATAATAAAGGCATAAGAATTGTATTGCTATTTAAAAATTTATAAATAATTAAGTAAAGCCTTTTAAAAATTTTAAATTTCTTTTCATCAAATTTAAAATATCTAAGAATTGGTTTTGGAGCACTACGATCTACATTTTGCAACATGAGGGCTAATGAGATCGGAACCTCCCATTCCCGGTCTCACAATAAATACCTTCTCTAATTTTTATTTTAATATTAACACCATCCCTATTTATAAAAAGCGATGCTACTACAAATGTGTGTATATGATATATGCATATTTATTTGACTTGTCTATGTCTACAAACAGCAAAGCTGTGATTAGCATGAATAAAATATTAATACATGTTAAGTAAAACTGGATAAATATATAAATGATTTTATATACCTTTGTGTTTTTACTCCCCGTATTTCTGCCCCCATAATAACTGGGTTTTTTTTCCCAAGAACGAAACCATTGACATCATGTCAATTTTGGGAAGTTGTCCGACTGTCCTTTGGTAAATCCAGGTGTAACAGTCATTTATAACAAACTGAGATAATTAAGCTTTCAAGATCGATAAAATAAACCTTCAGGTTTAAATAAAAATGAATTTTGATAGCTGGAAAATTCCAAGAACTTGCAAAAACAAAATCGGAAAAATAGTGCATGCTTATAAGCAATAAGAAATTATTGGATAACGTGAATGATGACATCACAATCAATCACGGAGCGTTTTGGTGTCACATGATTTTTGCTTAGCTTTAAAATTAATTTTTAGAATAATGGACCCAGTTTTTTACATTTTTGAGAACATTTTTGGACTTTACGAGTCTGGAATTATCAGAAAAGTTCAAATCCCCCACATGTGCAAATTCCTCATTGCTTGTAATTTTAATTTTCTGTTCACTTTTGTTTTCAGCTGTCATATTTTTAATTTTTGGTGAAGGTTTTGTTGAATCCACAGAATATTAGAAAACATTTAATTCATGTAAAATTTTATATTTTAAAATATTTTTTAAATACTGCATTATTTAATATTTATATGTATAAATGGATGAGTACGATATTTTTGTTTACTTACATAATCAATTTAGTAAAGGCATGATTAAAACTTTAACGATGGACAACATAATATCTAGAAAGGACCTTTTAAATCTTGGTTGTTTAATATAAATTACTAGTGGAAAATTAAAGTGGTTAAAGTAAGGTAACAATAAATAATTAACACTGTTGTTAATATCATCACTTTTTCATGTCTTTTACAGGTAAATTTATATAAATTGTAAAGGTTATTAATTTAGTAGGTTTAACTTTTTCAAAATTTATTATGAGAAAGTAATGCCTATATTTAAAAGACATCATAGAAATTGTTATCTTTAATTATAATTTGTTAGATAAGATATCTGAATAAGATAATTATTTTAAATAAAGAAAAATACATTAAGAAATTTTTGGATTTTGCCATAGGAAGTAATTAAAATAGAAAAGCAAAATTGTAAAATAAAAAGTCAAGAAATTAAAAAAAATTCCTTAGTTTAATATTTATACAATTTTGATATACAAAGCAAATTACATTCTATAGTCATCTTTTTTTTTTTTTTCCTTTCTTGTATCTAAGGTAGTTTACAGAGAAATTGTAATTGACAAAATACTTATTCATGAAAGAACAGGTATAATTTTAGATTCTTAGGATGCCATTTATGAAAAAATAAATTCTGGGATAACAAACTGTTTGTTATATTATGTAAGTACTCTGTCTAGTTTTGTAATACATATAATTGTTTGTTCTAAGTTATTATTTATGTAACTGTGCAAAAAGTGTTTATCCAGTTCATAAAATTGTAAATACTAACAGATACGTGAATATTTTAAGAGTTGTCCTATCTTCATCAAAAGTGAAAAATTGCCCTAAGAAATCATGAATGTTGTATATACTATTTTATTAATTATCTTCATAATAGAGCACTTGACATTAATAGGTTAAATAATAAGCTGATTGTATTATGAAATGTAATTATTTAGTGACTATTCTTCTGTGGAAATGATCAGAAATTAAAAATGATGCTAATTTTATATGGTATTATCACCATATTCCCGATTTTTTTTCAAACATTATGTTTTGAAACTTTGCCATAAAATCTTAGTTTTATTGTTAGCAGTAATATTATTTTATGTAATAAAGAGTTTTTAAATAAACTTTTTTATTAATAATAGCTTTATCATTTTTATTAAACTTTATCATATGACTCATTAATAACATTTTATAACTCTTCTTAATGTGAATTTGGCTTTTTTTTTTTTATAAACTCGGTTAAAGAGCAGCTTTGAAAAGCATGTAATTTTTTGGCCTAAATTTAATTTTCCTCATTTGCTTTTTTATTCTTAAACTTCTGTACCTCAGAGAGATTAGGCAGTAAGCATGTTTAAGATATAACTACTACCTGGTTATATTATTAACTGGTTTATATTAATTGATAAATCTTGTAAAATGTTTAAAGCTAAAGTAGTTAGTGACTACTCATTTAAATTTAATGCTATGTGTGTAATATTAATCGATACCTAAAATAATATAGTAAAAGAAATGTTCTGATTCTCCTTTGATTTTATTTTGAATTTATGTTTATTTTATCAACTCATACTCTGACATCTTATCCTTTAAATTTATCAGCTAATATATGTTTTGGTACTTTCTGCTTTAAACTTATTAAATATTCAGAGCATTTATAAAACTAGTTTCTTTTTTTTTTTTTTTATAAATTTAGTAGCATAGTGTATTTAATGCTTATTGTTAATTATTAATGCTTTCAGAATTTTTTGTTCCTAATTTAATGCTAAAAACTCTTTTATTAGAATTGAAATAGACATTTTTTAAAAAAGATTCCAAAATAATGACCTTTCTTTTGATGAAATCTGAAATCTTATTGGCATATTAGAATTCAATTAAGTTTTTGATTTTCTCCTAGTTTGTCCTCCTGATCAAGTAGGGATTTATGAAAGGGTTATCCTCAATTACACTTCTCATATGTCTTAAAAAACGGTAGGTGAAAGTGTGTATGCCCTTTTACAGTAAACCAAAACTATTAAAAAATCTTAAAGTGGTAACTTTATAAAATGGAATTGTTCGGTTTGGCCATAATTCTGATATTGCTGAAATCCTAACAAGCAAATATAACAAATCAGTATCTAAATGTAAAGTCTCACTTTGTCTTCATCAATATCTATTTTTAGGTAAATATTATGTATTAATAATTACTAGTTTTAACTTTCATATTTCAATATTTCTGAATCAAAAATTTTTATCCCAGAATTTTAGAACACATTATTTCTTAAATATGTAAAAAATATTTGCAAAAATTGTATTTTCTACAAAAAAAATTATATATTTCTTAAAAATATTATGAATTACTTTGAATAAAAGTTGATTACGTTTAATGAATTTAAACTATCTTTTTGAGAAATCTACTTCTGATACCTGTACATTTAAAAAAAAAAAAAAAAAAAAAAAAAAAAACTACAAAAATAGAGTATATTTGAGAAATAATTATGGGCATCTGCTTAAGTTGATTTGCTAATTAAACTTTGAATTGCCATTCTATATGCATTCTTTGAGTAATTTCTGTTACTAGAAGAGCAGGATAGTGCAGTTAACAAAACCATCTTAGCTCACTTCAATAATAACTTTAATTTTTGTGTGTTCGCATATTCCCCACTTTGCAGCATTTTCTTAACAGCCATTCGTACATTTGACCAATCTAGTTTAGACCTTCAATTTGGGAAATCCCTTAAAACTCGATTGAGAAAGGACATTGAACATAATGTAAGTTTGCTTTGCACTTTTATAATCTATTTTATTTCTACAAATAATCACTGTACAACCTTGTTATTTTTTATATATATAACCCGAAAACACAAAAATGTTAAGATCATTTGGAGAAATTGTCAAAAAAACTTAAAAATAAACTATTAATCCAAATACTGAGTGTTTTCTGTGCAATATGAACGTATGTATGGTGTATGAATAAATTTGATGTTTGTTGCATATTTTTTATAATTTTATAATGCTCCCATATTTCTGGCTCAAGCTTTCGCATATTGACCTTCATTAGTTTAGTGACGTAGTCATCTAAACATAACTTGGTCATAAAGTAGAAAATATGTTTATTATAGATCTAGAACAATTATACATAAAGTAATTGCCAAATTATAAGAATACGTCTTTACCAAAATAAATTTTGACAAATTGAACACTTTGTTTAGAGATGAGATAAGATCATATAGATAGGGTAAAAAAAAAATACTTTTTTTCTAACAATTTTGATTCATTATAATGTCTGTGGTAGAATTCACATCCGTAGACCATGTTTGGATTTCCCCCCTGTTTAGATAATGGCTTGTTAAGATTTTGGCTGTTTGCGTTATGGCCAGATACCAGTAAAACTATAAAAAAGGGCACAGTACCACATCTTCGTGAAATAAATCCATTTGATTTTGTTCTATTCCTTAGTAAAATTAATTTTCCAATTTCATATAAGCATTCATGATACATATGTTAAAACACTTACTATACTAGATTTCTCTCTCTCTTACTTTAGTGATTGTAGCTATTAAAGTTGCTCTTAAGCTTGCAATTATCATCACTTTAACCAGCTTTGTTGTAATTTAGAATGAAAGTGCTTTTAACCAATTAACTCGTTTTATGCTTATATGCGCTAGTTCCTTCTGTGTAGTTCATTTCTTTTGAAACAAAACATTTATTTTAAGCAGTATTTAGTTTATTAGTATTTTAGTTAATTAATTAAAAATGGTTAAAAGATATGTCTCAAAATTGCTAGAAGTATCTTTACTATATTATTCATGACAAACTTTACAATAAGGTTAAAAGGGCTCACTCTATGAAAGTGAAGTTTAGTTTTTATAATTTGACATATATAATAGCTCTCCCTCTTTTAATATATTCTCTGTAGACTAACAGGATTCTCATAGTGAAATTATGCATATTACAAAACAACTAATTTCACACTCATTGATATATTACAAATAAATGTATCTGACTTATAGTTGTTGATGTAGCAAGGCTTTTGTTAGTTGACATTCTAAGAATGAGTAACATATTTGCAATACATTCTTAGAAAAAAATTAACACACATATTCTTTCATGTAGCTTGTTCAGTTTGTTTTGTGTAACTGTAAGAGTGCTTTTGGTATTAATAAATATATATATTTTTTTTTTCAGAGTGAATAACCCATCAAGACGCAAAATGTTTAATGATGTTATGGAAGTGATAAATAATTATATCCTAGCAAAAATAACTTATGCAGGTCAGCATCATGAATTTATCAAAAGAAAAAATGTTACGGAAATATGTGCCAGGCAGCTGAGACGTATATTTGCAAACTCATTTTGTGATTTTGATGATTTTGCATGGGTTCATGGGATCATTCTTGATAAAGGAGACCTTGAAACAGTTTCTTCATACTTAAGCATAATACAAAATTTAAGAACAAAGGTAAATGTTTTAATTTTTTTTTTAAAGATTCATATTTTAAGCATATGTTTACATATGTCTTTTTTTATATGCAGTCAAACCCTAATATGTCTATTTCAATACCAGCTTGGCAATATATTGAATTATACCTCTATATCTGTTTTTAAATTGAATGAAAACATAAAATTACATCCTTATATTGCAGACACTGAAAAATTAGATATATACATACTAGGGTGCACATTATCAAGAAATTAATATGATAATCTCCAAATTAATATTGATATCATTTATACATCATGATTATACTTTAAATTAGGAATGTAGAGATATAATTATTTTTAAATTGTGTTAGCTTTCTTTCACTCGACTTTTTTTAAATTAAAAGTTTTAAGATTACAATTTGATCCTAAAAATTTGGATTTCTGAAAGGTAAAAATTAAAAAGTAATTAATTTAATAAAATAAAAAGAAATAAAAAAAAAATAAAAAAAAAAAGAAATAAATAAAGAAAAAAAAATTGTTTAAAAGTAATTTATTCAGATACTGTACGGAATTGTTTAATCAAATTAGATATCAATACTGCTAATTTACATTGTTTATTTATGCCAAATTATATTTATCCCAAATCAAAACTAAATTTTCTAATTCCTTTCATTGGTCAGCTGATCTTCAGTCCAGAAATCCATGGGTTCAAATTCCATTATATGTATGGATATTTGTAGGTGTTCAGAATCAACTTAAATAGTAGGTGTTAGTCAGTAGCATTTGTAGAGGAAAAATAATTCATAGCAATCCAAGCCAAAATGGTTTCATTTTATAAATATCTGACAAGTGAAAGCATGATATGACCTACAATTTTTGGCATGTAGAAATAATAAGTTATGAAAACATATGACTTGCATATTCTAAAAATCTGTCATATGCATTAATGAAATGATCAATTTTAGCTTTTATTTCTGATTTCTATGCTTAAAATATTTTAAAGAACTACTTTACTCTTAAGCAGAAAGGTGACAAATGAAACTATTTAACAACACTTCACTACTTAACATTTTAATTCTTTTTGTAATTGAAGTCTCAATATACAAAATATTTGTATATCTCAAAAATTTGAATTTCATTAGAAAATTTTTTATTTTGATAAATTTTTTACCTTTTCTTTTATGGGCTCTACAAATACAATAAATATTCCGTCTAAAATATTTGATGCATCTATCTTTTTTTTTTCTTTTTAAATTAAAAGAATAAAATTTTGATAATTTATTGAAATACAGTAAAATAAAATTTGAAATTAGTAAGGAATTATTAATCAATTAAAAAAGTAATTAAGTAGTTTATAAAATTATATTCTTATTTTTAAAAATAAAAAGACAGTTCTTAATGGGAATTTAGATCCTGATATTGTAGAGCATGGTGATATTTGAAATAGCTTCATAAATTAGATGTAACCTTCAAAGAAACTGCATAAGACCTAATTTGCAAATCAATGTTTTCATGAATTTGTCATTTTCATTCCTAGTAAACCAAAATACTGCTAAACATGACTTTTTGTAGCATTTCTTTTTTTTATATAATTTTGATACATTAGACAATCAACACCATTCTGAGCATTCATTTTTTATCCTGATATTATCCACAAAATACCATGTGCCTCTGATATTAGTAGAAGAGAAGATATGAATTAACTAGCTTCAGGCTATCGGAATATATCAACACTGACTATTGTTATCAAGAAATTAATATCTTTGATGTATTCCAACAAGCTAGGATTTCATTTCTTTGAAACCAAATGTGACACAGAATCTCGAGTCCCTATAATAAATCTAAGCCACTGCAGTTGTTTTGTCCAAATGTGATGAAAGCCTTCCTTATCCCTGGCTTCTTCATTAAAGGGTTCTTAAGATGCACCCCTTCTCCTGTTAAAATACTGTCATCAGTCCAAAACAACTAATTTGTATGGTTTAGCCATATATTGTACAAATTTGAATAATTGGCATAAAAACCTAAATTTTCCCCCCTATAATCTGAGATAAGGGGAAGTTAAATACATGTAAACATTTTCCATTTGGAATGCTGAAGATAATTCTGTCTACTTCATAGAAATATAGCCTATTAATATAACCACATGGTGTGTGCTCAGATGGACCTTTAAACATAACAGAATTTCCAGAGTGCTGCAGTATATTTTAACAATATCACATAGCAATGTAGAATAAGAGCATATGCAGTATAGATACTCAGCAGTGTATACAAGACAAAAACTGAATTTAGAAGCTTCATCCTTAGTAAGAATTTAGAAGATATATTAATAGCTAAAATGATAATACATGAGCATTGTTTAATATAGACTCTTGATAAAAAGTTCCTTTTTTTTAAGGATTTGTTAAAGTTTTATATATTAAAACACACACACACACACTATATATATATATATATATATATATATATATATATATATATATATATATATATATATATATATATATATATATATAAACTTGTGAGTATATTTCCAGCATATATTTTTAGCTTGCATGTTTAGTATATGAAATTGTAAGATTTTCAAAGCGTGTATGTTGGCAGCTATTGCAGTCAGACATGGTGATATGAAATGGGAATAGAAAGGTATACTCCATTCTTCAGTGTAGTTTTACATACTTTAATATTACAGTAATTAATAATACAACTAAAAAAAAAATTCTTTCATAAATTTCCCATCTAGATATCCATATCAGATATCTAACTTGGCGGTCAAATTTTTGGATCTTTTTTGCATTCTGGATATCTATATGGGGTTCAAATACCTAAAAATTGGCTGGATATGCCATATACAGGATAGTAGCCAGATATCCATTTCATACTTAGTACATATGAATTTTTTGTCTTTTAAATAATTTTCTTTGTAGTTGTGACTAGATGTATTTCTTTATCATTTTAAACATTTTCTTTTCTATGTAGAGAAAATTTATTTTTATGTTTTCAAAATTTAGATACCCAAAATTGTTGACAGAATATTACGATCATATTCTGGACGTTTGAGCTATGACTACTTGTGTCAACTCTTGAAAAAGCAATGGGATCCCACTGTTCCAGTGTTAAACCAGAGTAAACCTGTAAGTTTAATTTATTCCATTCTGAATATAGAAAGTATTTTGTGCAGTTCTGATTATTTTATATTCTGTGAAATGTATATGAAATATTTTTTAAATAGCATTTTCATTGGGATTTAAATGGGAAAATTTATTTTGAAGTTGCACCAGAGTTAACATTTTAGTAGAGTTCTGAATATGATAGAGTTTACTTACTGTTTAAATATACATATTCTGAATACAGCTCCTCATTAGATTATATATAACTATTCTTAAATATTTGCCATTTCCCCAGGTTTTTTTCTAAATTTTTCTTTCCCATGTAACTAACAAAATTATAGATATAAGTTCGTCACCTTTTACTACTACAGCATAATAATAAGTGCTTTAAAAGTATTGTCTTATGAAATTACTAAAAATTTTGTGCACGTATATTGAGAAATATGTATGAATATATACTTAATGTACTAAATTACTTCATGACTAATTAAGATTAATTGTATAAATTTAATAAAAGTAACTATTTTAACCATAAAAAGCGAAATGATACTTTTTATGTATTGTGTGAATTTCAATTTGTTAAGAACATTTATGTATAAGATAGTATAGGCTCTTTAAAAGTAAATGAAAAGAAAGTTTGAAACTTTCAGCAAAGGAAATTAACAAAATTTAAAAAAAAATTTTAAATTATCAAATAGCTGCAAAAGAGTGATGAAAGAAGGGGAAGATAAAGTAGTTTCACTTTTAATGCATTACTGTAGATGGTATTTAATAAGATTAAACTTTAAAGTAGCTATAAAAGGACATGCATTCCTTGTATGTGTATCCATGTGTAAATTTAGGTTAAGATCCTTTTATATGGATATAGAAATACAAATAAGTTTAGATACATTAGTATTCATAATAGATGAATTTAAAATTTAGATAAGTTATTTATGAATTTCACACAAGTTCTATCATGGCAGTGAATAATAGGAACTGTTTGTAAAGTGAATTTTATAGTGAGATAAAAAATATACTTTGTTTTGCTCTTAGTAATTATTTTTACAGCATAAATAATGTTGGGTGACTGCGAAAGTTCTGCCAGTTTTATGTTATGCAAATTTCGCTTGGAATTGATGTCATACATGATATTGTAATGATGTAAATCATTGGTTAATGAAACGTATGGATACTTCACATATAAATACATCATGTCTCACAATGTTAATCCTCTAAAAAAAATCTCAGAAGGTGTAACATGGAAAGTGATAAGGTGCATATAAGACATTGTTATATGAGTTCGATAAAAAGAGTTTGGCATCTGTAGCATGTAACAATGTTTGTCAAGTTTATGGGGAGGATGCAATATATGAAAGCATGTCATTGATGGTTTCATAAATTTAAGGAAGGAGACAGAAACTGCAAGGATCAGGCTAGGAGTGGACAGCCATAACATGTTGGAGAAAAGGATACTAAGTCATAAGGAACAATCTCAACCCAACTGTGTAAACATTAGCAGAAACCTTCTATGTACACCGGACAACAGTCAAGGGACAGCTGGTAAAGGTTGGTTTTATGAGAAAGTTGAATCATTGGGTTCCACATAACCTGACTGCTAATCAACAGGATGTCCAAATCATCACCTGTGTTTCTTTGCTTTCCCTGTACCAATACGACATATTCTTGAAACAAATTGTGATAGGAGAGGATAAGTGGGTTATGTACCATAACATATGGCATCTTAGGACCCTGTGTCGCTCTTTTGTTCTGCCTGCATCAACTTTGAAAGCTGAACTTTATTCCAAGAAAGTGTTATTTGGTGTGTGAGGGGATATGCAGAGAATAACTCACTGGGAGGTCTTGCCGCTCAATCAAACCATCAATGCTGCTTTCTATTGCCTACAGTTAGACAGGCTGCATTCAAATTTGGTAGCAAAGTGTCCAGGTTTCATCAATTCAGTGTTATTCTTTATCATGATAACGCCAGGCTATATGCTGCTGTCATCACTCACCAATAGTTCCTAGGTTTTGATTGGGAGGTTTTATCCCACCTTCTCTATTTTCCTGACTTTGCGCCGACTATCCCCTATTTCATTCATTGAACAATTTTTGACTTGAAACCGCAGGAATTTTATCACCGTGGGATTCATCTACCAGAAATATGGCAAGAAGTCATAGTTAACAATTGGAATTATGCACAATAATAGGTGCTGTTCGTTTTGCATTTATTTGCTCTTTATGGCTAAGAAGAATGGGTAGAATTTTTGCACTCACCCAATATATATATATATATATATATATATATATCCTTCTGCCTTTTTTTATAATTATATTACCTAATTTTTGTTTAACTTATAGTTTAATTTTTAAGTGAGTTTCAAATCAGTTAAAATATATATGAAAACTGTTGGAAAAAAAGTTTTGACTGATATTTTACAATGAGTTTTGCTTTATTAAATTTTTACTTACATTTATTTTCAAATAACATATTTTAAGTGTTTGATTAAAATTTATATACATATACACTGAAAAATTGTGACATTGTGACCATCCTATCAATAATATGTAGGATCACCTTTTGCCCTCATAACCACCAGCACCTAGCATGGCACTGACTGCACAAGGTGCTGATAGGTAGTTTGAGATAACTGGTACCAAGCGCTCACCAACTGGTCCTGCAATTCCCACACATTGTGAGGGAGTAGCCTGGCAGCACAAATTTGGTTTTTCAGGTGAGACCACAAATGCTTTATTGGATTAATGTCAGGTAATTTGGAGCCCAAGGCATGACTGGAAAGTCACTGGAATGCTCCTCAAATCACTGATTATTCGATCCTTAGGACATAGTGCCTTATCCTGTTGGTAAACACTACCCCCTTCCAGAAATACTGTTGTCATGAATAGGTGAACCTGGTCTGCAATGATATTCATGTAGTACACAGATGCCAGATTTTGTTCTATGGGAATTATGAGTCCCAATGTGCTCCATGAAGACATTGTCCACTCCACAATATCTCCCGCCTCTTGCTTGTCTGGAAATCGGCATGTTGGCAATGATGTGCCATCAATGCAGGGCAATGCTTTGATCTCTAGCTGCATGGGGGCCTATACGCAGTAATGTGTGCAGTATGTTGAGAAACACTGTTTGGGTTGCCATTGTTGCAGCTGATACTTATTTTGGCTGTTGTAGCTCCATGGTCACAGAAAATAATGTGAAGCAATCTCTGCTCTCTTCTGGAATCAGTGAGCTGTGGACAACATACTACTGGCCAACTTGTCATTTCTTCATTGATACACCATTTTTGATAACTGCATATGAAGAGCCCAATGAATTTGCCATTTCTATATTGATGTTCCCAGTTGCTGATCCATAATGATTTGATCTTTATCAAAGTATGCTAAATCAGCGTCTTTTCCCATTATGGAGCTAATTGTAGTACGTTTCAAAGAATGCATAGCTGCTTTGTATACTCAAATATTGGCCGCACATGCACAGTGGTATTGTTCCTGGATGAGCCTATAGTTATAAATGGAGGATGGTCATAATGTAATGCCTGTTCAGTGTACACACATTTCATTAGCCCCCGTGTTGCAAAAAGTAGACTGTAGCACTCCAAAACCAAATCAAAATCAGTGTACACACAAGTGTTTGACAATAGTATGAACACCTGTAAAAAAAATAACACTTGAGTAAACCTGTTGTATATTTCCAACCTCTACAGAAGAATTTTACCTGATGGTTGAAAATATACGCATATCAGTTTAAATGAGCAATGATAGCATTCAAATGCAAAAATCTATTATGATATAATTCGTGGATTTCAAAAGATGTATATTGTTTAAGTCGGTCTTGCTCTTGTCACAGTAACATAAATTAACACTTTTGTTGGTGTTGCAAACAGTGCATGTCAACAGTTATGATAGGCCAAAACAGGGAGATATTGTCTGCCAAATATAACAGTGGCTAAATTTGAAGTTTACTGATAGATACAGAAATGTTTCAAGTAGATTGTGGTCTGGAAAGACAAGAGAACAGCAGAACATATAACATCTGAGGTAAACACATATGTACAGAAAGGTCTATTAACCAAAATTATCTGTTGTAAACTGCATACAACAAACATGCATGGGACATAGGATGTTCTAAATCTGTTAGTGATAATGTGCAAAGCTCTGAAATGACATGGTAGCATGATCATAAGAATCGGACAGAATAATGACAGAATTACTATAGACCATCGGAGATATTTACATTTGGAGTATGCAAGTAAAAGTCTATGATATTGTCACCTTCCTACTTTTAAGCATGGTGGGGGATCCTTTTTTACCATGATTTTAACCATTTTGTTGTCTTGCTTTAGCAGGTTAAAGCACTAATTTGTCAATATTTTGGCTATCTTCATCCAATGGTTAAAAATGTGTTAAGACAATAACAACCCCATTCAAACTGCAGTAGTTGTCAAAGATTGGTTTGATGAACATCATACACTGCAATACTTCGAGAGGCCCCCTCAGTCCTCTGATCATAATGCAATTGAATCTTAGTAGGGTGTTTTGGAAGTTAAACTACATTATCATTTTTTACCTTCAAAGACATTTTTTGAATTAGTGGACTTCATGCAGGAAGAGTGGTTTTGTATCCCTGGGACTTTTGTGCATAACTTGTATTTGCCCATTCCATGATGGATACAAGCTGTAATTAGTGCAAAAGGGATACCAATAGTCTAATAAGATTTTTTTTGTCTCATTTTACAGGTGTCCATGCTATTTTGTTGAACCCCTGTATTTATATACATATATATGTGTGTATATATACATTATTAATTATCCCATTTTAGTTACTACCTTTTTTAATATGACTTAATACCTTCATCAAAAATAGCATTATTTTAATGAGTGTAGCTAAGAACTGTTTTATGACTGGAAATTTGCTTCTTCTGTAATGAAAATAGTACCAGTGTACATAAATTTGAGGTAAAGTTATATTCAAAGAGTATAATCGTAGTTTATAAACTCATATTAGTAAAGTTATTTTCTTTTTAATGTGAAGTAAGATAAATTATAGTGGGAATAAAATTCTAAAGTTAACTAGAAATGTAATGTGTTGTGTGAAATATATCAATGTTGTTCCATAGGGAGCTAAATGACAAAAGTAAGCAAGTACTTTTAATTCATTTTTTTAGCTATGATTTTTTTTTTTTTTTTTTGTGTGTGTGTATCTGAATTTTCAAGCTTGGAAAGGCCTCAATTTCTTATCATTGCTTGCCAAAAATAATCAGTCATATTTTCAAAGTAATCTAATGCTTCTCTTTATTATATACTTTTAATTTTCTTTCTTTTCACTTAGAAAAAACTTCCTGGTAATCCATTTCTATTAGTGTGTTGTGTTGGATTTAAAATAGAAAAAGTTATTAATGAATCACGATTTCGTTTCTGGACTAATAGTTTAAATGCATTGTGTAAAACAATGTATATTCCCACGAACTGTGATGATAGTCGTACATGTGAAGAAGTGCTAGAAGATACAATATTTGCTTTGAAAAGCAAAATTACTGAAGTAAGTTCTTAAAAATATAAATTTATTCTTTGTTCATAAAAATTAAGTTTTTATTATTTTCTATTTATAATTTTATGAGAATTTTTGTATCTGTATAGAAATTGTTTTTAGATTTGTATCTTTTATAATCACATAAAGTTTATGTCTGATTCTATTTATTTAAAATTTTGAGATTATTACTTTGTGATAAAAGCAAATCAATAAGTTATATAATTATTAACTTGCAAAGATGCTATAAATTTAGTTATGTTTTCTTTCTTATTTAAAACACTATTGTCATGTAAATATTTTACATTTCAGTTCAAAAACCACTTTCCTAATCGACCAGTTATACTAGCTGGTTGGACAATTGGAGCCTTAATTGCATGTCATGTAAGTTAAAAATTTTTTTTAATTATGTACTTAGAATAAGGATGACATTATTTGTGCATGAGTTTAATTGCAAATATTGATATATAGGAATGTATGTAGAAATTAAGTTATATAAGCATGCTTATTTATTCAAAATAAAAAAAAGATATTCTTTCTTATGTTATTATAATTATAAATATAAGAATATAAATTTTAGATGCAGAAAAATATGCTGTATAGTTTTAATATAATCATATCAAGTTCTCATGTATTTTTTCAGACATTTTTCAACACTATTGTAGAATCCCATTTGAGAAAACTTTGATATTCAGATTCAAACTTTTAAACCAGTTTTAGAAAATAAGAAAATTTATGTTATAAAATTTTTCTTTAATGTTTATTGATTTGATTAAGCTTATGTTAAAAGGTCTTTGATATAAATGACTTGATTTGACTTTATTTAAATATCTCTGTTTTATAACAAAAATGTGGTGTTTTTTATTTATAGGTGTGTAATTGGAACTAGTGATTTGCATTTTTTAAAATATTTTGTTAACCTTTGGTGAATAAGGCACTGTAGAAAATTTATTCTTAATAACTTATAACAAAAAGTAACTGGTGCATTAAAATAATATAATTATACATTTTAAATCTTATGCAGAAATAAAGAACAATATAATATTAATATAGAATGTTTGTTAGCTATGTTAACTTGTAGTTACATTTTAAAAATCTTTTTGCATATGGAATACCATATTTCTTTTTGCTTTCTAAAGGTTGCTTTAGAGACTCCAGTAGATGCTGTAGTTTGTTTTGGATTTCCTTTAACTGGTGTGAATGGATCTCGTGGTGTAAGCATTATTTTATCTTTTTATTTAAAACTAATTCATAATATTTGTTTCTCAGTAAACATGTTATAGGTCAGTGGTTGGTAGTTGAATACAGAATTAAGGAAAAGCAGGGAATTGTTTTAATCCCTTCAGAATGTTTAATGAACATAGTTTTTCCCCTCCTGCTAGATGAGATTTAATGGCTGTGTACAGATAAAAAAAACAAAACATGGTTTTTTAAACTAATATAACAATATCTTAAAACCTAATACTGAGTATCTTCATGTATCTGTACTGTATATATAGCTCACAGTTCTATTTCCAAGTTTTATTTCTTTGCTGATAAAGTGCTTCAAGCTGGAATGTACTGAGTTACCAGGACTGTCTGCTTCATGTTGTAATACATCATAATATATTATTGTTATATATATATATATATATATATATATATATATATATATATATATATATATATATATATATATATATGAGTGTATGTTTAGTTTTTTTAAACTTTCATAGTGATAGTTATTTCAAGCTTTTGTTTGGAGATTTGGAAGAAAATGCAATATTTTGATTTAGGAGGAAAAAATCCATAGCCCAGTAGTGAGGTGGTAAAAGAAAAGCTGAGCTTGGGATTAATTAGTGAAAGCTGGAAGTTATTTTGAAAAGCATTCTTCTTTGGGCTAAATCTTTTCCATTTGCTTCTTAATGAGTCTCTCCGTTTAGCAGTTATTTTTGCTTTCACTTCTTTCTTAGGTTAATGACCTCTACCTGCATTTGAAGTTGAACCTACATTTTGAAAGTTTTAAATAATTAATCATATATGCATATGTAATAATAATATATAATTTATTAGGACTGGAAGTAGAGAGTGCTTGTAATTTCGTGTGTTTCAGTTTGATACACTGAGCTGTATTAGCTCATATTAGTTATATTTGTGTGTGTATATATATATATATATATATATATATATAAATTATTTCACTTTAATATCTTTTTAAAAGTATCCTCTCTCCTACTCTGATCTAATTCCTTAAAATCTATTTTTCCAGCCACGAAATGTCTTAATCAAAGGAGTGTCCTTGACTTAAAATTCTTCCAACACACTTCCCAAAGCTTTCTGTGCAATAGATGTAAATTTTCTGTCCATTCAACATATTTTCTATCAGTTGCTGGCAAATTGCTCAGTTTTCCCCCTGATCTAACAGTTAAATTCACTGATGCACTCTCTTGTATCTTGGGAAAATTCTATCTGTCTCACTTTAGAGTACATCTCGATTCCAGCAAAGTGTTTTTCGTATCATTCCCTTTTCTGCCATCGATTGACAAAGATGTCTCTTTAGAAGCTCTTGAATAAAGATTTAAGTTCTCAAAATTGATAATGTGATAATGTGTATTTGTTCACATGATAAATTAAGTTTTAAATTCATAATGTAGCAAACATCTCCCAATAATTTAAGTAAACCATCCCAATACACGATTTCAGGGTTATTTCAGAATGGCTGAATATGTCGACATCTTAACAAATGTCAGGGCGATTACAATTCGCCAAAAATGACATGCAACCAAGAAAACTTCTATACATATATTTTAACATTTCCTTTATTTCTACACTTGATTTAGGACACTGAACTTTTAAGTAAACACATCCTTTACTTATTGGGAGAGAAGAAATAGGAAATTGATATTTTTAAAATTTATTGCATATCACTTGATGAATTTTGATGAATATTTAAAACATCTCCTTCCTCTTAACTCTACTTCCAAAAGTTTGAGTTTTCCCTAAAATTTTTTAATCAAAATGTTTTCTTAGGTGTTCAATTGATTTATCTATAACTTTCCTATTTTTGCCAAACAAAAACATATCATCAACATATAGCAGTAAAACAATTTCTTGATTAAAAATATAAATACAATTACACCACTGTACTATAACAAAACCTATATTGAGTAGAACTTTATTTATTTCAAAAAACCAAACTCGACCACTTTGATGTAATCCATATAATACTTTAATCAATATACAAACAAAATGTTCTTTAACTTTTAAAACAAAACCAGGAGGTGTCATGTACACATTATATTTCAACTGAGCATATAAGTAAGCCTACCTTACATTACACTGCAAATGAGTCCAACCATTATAAGAAACAACTAATGAACAAAAGAAATGAATAACACCAAAGTTAACTACAGGGTTGAAAGTTTTATTATACAATTCTCCTTTCACTTGTTTAAAACCCTGAGTTACTAATCTGGCTTTGTATCTAGCAATGTTTCCTTGTTCATCTCATTTACGTGTATAGACCCACCTGCAATCTAGGGGTTTAACGTGTGTGAGGTGCCCCACTTTTCTTACACACATAGCTTGCATTTCTTCTTCTATAGCATTAAGCCAAAGTTCTTTTTCAGATAATTTCAAAATTTGTTTATAAGTTTAGGGGATATAAATGTTTAGTCATCCTTCCGTGTAGTTGGAACGCGAACTGCCATTTACTCCTTCGTATTTATTAGATCCTTTAAAATTAAAAGTATGAGGTTCAAATTTTATTTTGTGGTTCCATGTATAAATAAAATAAAGTATTGTTTCTGGCTAAAAATTCAAAAATAAATTACTCTCGTTTAAAATTGTTCTAGCACTGTCTACAACCGTTTGATTATATCGCTCAGCAATACCATTTTGTTCGGGAATATATATATTTGAGAGTTCTTTCTTGATACCATTTAGTTTAAAAAATCTCTTAAAACTTTCACTTATGAATTCCGATCCATTATCAGTACAAACTGCTTTAACTTTTCAATCTAAAAATCTTTCGGCTCTGCTTAAGTGATGTTTATAAACATAAAAAACTTCTGCTTTAGTTCATAATGGGTATACTGGAGTTTTTTGGGAATAATCATCTATAATTGAAAGGAAATAGCTTTCATTCCCTGTATTTTAGAGGGTCCCTAGATATCGTTATTTGAACATTCTAAAGGGCATTTTGTTCTAATGTTATGCATATTTTTAAATTATATACATATGTATTTATTTATTTATTTTGCATGTCTCACAATGAAAATCATATTTCAGTTTAGAGAGTCCTTTTGTACTATTATTTTTAGAAGCCTGTTCTATTAAATGAGGACTGTAATGTTGGTAATATAAATGTAATAGATTGATAGTTGAGAAGATTAGGTTACTTATATGTGTGCTAACCTTTTGCAGATTTATGGATGCAAGAGTTAAGTTTAATTCTTTTAAACTAGAAATTTCAAGAAGACATATAATATTTTACAGTGGCTATTGTGATTCATTTTACAATTATTTGTTTTATAACTATGCAGCAGTTATTAAACTAGTGAATAAATAATAAATACCATATGTAAAGATATGTAGATCTAATAAGCTGATAGTAAAAAAAGATTGTTACTTTTATTTCTTAAATTTATGTTTTAATGTTTTTATATTTTAGGATTTGAATGATCCTTTGCTGGAAAGTGAAGTGCCTACACTGTTTATTGTTGGTCAGAATGCAAATATGTGTTCTACTGATGACATTGAAGATTTCAGATCTCGTATGAGAGTAGAATCTGGTCTTGTTATTGTTGGAGGTGCAGATGATTTATTGTTTGTTTCACCTCAGAAATTACTTATGGAGTCTATCACTCAAGAAATTGTAGATAGATGTATATTGGTATGCAAAATCACATTTAAATATTTTTATCTTTCAAATGATTCAAAGGTCTGTGTTTTTATTTATATTTTCTTTCTTATTCTTATATGAACATTAATGATTTTATTTTAGGATGAAATCAGTGATTTCTTACAGACGTGTTTAGTCAAATTGCCAACTGCAACCAATTTAATGACTAATAATCCTATTAAAAGCTGTCCTACAATCATGGAAGAAAATACAGAGTGTGATATAAACAAGCCTGAAGAAGATGGAAAGCGAAAGAGAAGGCGGCCTAAAGAGTTTTCGCCAGTGTGTCCTACATCTCATAAACGTTCTAAGCAGTCAGCTCCTAAGGAGGTTCGACATTGTCTTGTACATTTATTTACAGTTAACTTTTTATTTTTATATTAAATCATTAAACTAGTGAAGTGGTAGCTATATTATAAACCCCTTCTGAATCATAAAGTCTTGTGTTTTTTCCCTAATTATATATATCTCCGTTTCTACCATTAATTAACAAGCAACCATGTAAAAAGGTACAAGAGTAAAAGAAAGTCAAGATTTAGAACAACATCCATAATATTCTCAAGCTGTGTGATGGCCAAATGGTAAAGTGCTCTTCTTCAGTACCAGAGTTCATAGGTTCAAATCCCACTACTGGCATGGATGTTTGTAGCCATTTTGAATGGGAGCTAAGCAGTAGGTCCCAGCCTCATTAACCCTGAGGAAAACAGTAAACCATAGTGCTCCAAATGAAACCAAACCAAACCATAATATTGTCACGAAGAATTCAACACCAAAAATTTTAATTTCAAACTTCTATTCAGCAACCTGCTGAACCTTACAGGAGAAAAAGTCAGGCTGCCTGATGGTTTTAAAATAGGCTGTATATATACAACCTAAGAACAAATCAGGGTGACATTGTGGCATATGATCATCACTGGACCTGAGAATCTTGTACTTATGTGCAACTTTGAGGCATGAAGGGATTAAAAGTGTGGTATAAATGTGTCAGTAAAGTAGCAATAAACTATTGAAGGTTCTAAACTTTATGTCCACTGTAATGTCTAGAAGTATCTTTAAATAATCCTTAATTATATTTTTATCAATATGAGACACAAGTTATTGAAATTTTGCTTCCATCTTAAATCAAACTTTCAACTATTTTTATTGTTCGTGCTCAGCAAAATAATAATGAAAACACTATTTTCAATTCTGTTTATGTTTACATTTAGTTGAAGCTTATATTCAGAAATATATAGTATATGAATAAATTGTAAAGAAAAAAAATGTGATAAATGTATTAAATATTTGATTCTTTAAGAATATATAAATACACACATGTATATATATATATATATATATATATATATATATATATTACTTTTGGAATATTCTGAACAGTGCAGTTGAAGTTGATGTTTAGTATGACCTTACAAATCCCATTGCCCAAGTTAAAATAACTGCCACAGAGCTTAAAGTTCAATGATCTATAATGTATAGCTGTATAAAGAAAAAAAGGAATCATACTTAAAAATATGGGAGCATTTATTTGTATT
The DNA here is from genome assembly GCA_032207245.1 of Pardosa pseudoannulata. Lineage (NCBI taxonomy): Eukaryota > Metazoa > Arthropoda > Arachnida > Araneae > Lycosidae > Pardosa > Pardosa pseudoannulata. Next base: position 132,686,785 of record CM063502.1, on the reverse strand, counting down.
TAGGCATACAAAATATCCCATGCATTAGTTTATTCTTACATGATTGTATGAGGACATTGTGTTGTTATATTTAGGATTTAGCCTCTCTTTCAGTGTGAAATTTGTTGCAATATTTTCCTTCAAAGCAGCAAAAACTGAAATGACCTGACTAAGCTCCAACCCTGGTAACTTTGCATTTTCCACTAAACCATTTAGTCAAACAATTTTTAAATAGCAAGGTTTCTAAATTTACTGAGTTTTTTCATTTATTAGTAGTTCAGCAAATTATAATTTGGTTTATTGGAGATCTTTCTCCTCTTCCCCGAAAAACATAAAATGGGTAATAAATTCATAATTTCAGGTTATATAAACTTTATTTTAAAGACAAATTATTAAATAATAATTAATGTAAAATGTAAACATTTTTTACTTTTGGCTGCACATGTATAGGTCAGATGGTCAGCAAATAATATTGGTGCGAAATGAAAATGTATTCGCACTCCTATCTGGTGACTTGGCGTTTTGGCGGAATTCAAGAAATAGCTTTCTTAGATGCACGATGATTATTTTTTGTCTCTTGCTTTTAATTTGATAATTTGATTGGCTGGGCTCAGGATCTGGGCAAAACTATAAAAGCCGAATGTAACTTGCGTTTTTGTCATTATTTCTTTGAGTGTCTTAAATAAAAGTCTAGTTGATCTTGAGCGCTTTCGTTTTCTCATCTTTTCATCTACGTGACAATATATATCCTTCTTTACTTTCTTTTGTCAAAAACAACCCTAAATTTTTGTGCATATCTCTCAGCTCTTTGATCTTTTCTTATTTGTTATATTTGACTTTGTCCAGCTATCTCCATTTTTTGTTTTATTTAGCTTTTTCTTCGTAGATAATTCATCATTTGACATTGGAATTTTAATTTCATTATATGATTCTAAAACACTTAACTCAGTACTGTTGCCAGAGTATTGTATGACGTGTTTTTTATAGTATCAGTAGTTATTTTTATTATTGTAGCTTTACTGCATAGATTTAAAATTAGATATATTTCCTTCTCCAAAAAATTCAAATTAGACACAGTTAAGTAGTACAGCATGTTTGAATAGAAATTTCTTTAATGTTACTTTTATGTTTTTGAAGCTTTTTTTCATTTTTAATGCTTAAAAATGTTTTCTTTGCATTGTATTTTAATGCATAAGTCGAAAGGTTTTAAAGTTGAGATATATTCTAGTACTTTTAACACATGGTTATTAAAATATGTTTATTATTAATATTTTGTAGGTTCCTTAATTGCTATAAGAAAATGCATTTCCAATAAAACTCATTTTTCATCAAGTTTTTTCTGTTGTCCAGGCCTGCCCTACAGAATCAATTCTTAAACTTAATTTGTTAACCCTTTTTATAATCGAAGTTTTTTTGCAATTCTAGACATTAGACTAGTAAAATGGTATAAAAATGAACATTTTCTCTAGAATAAAATATTTATTTATACATTTTATATACATATATATATGTACATACACATACAGACACGCATATATATACATATAATGTAAAATATCATAATTAAAAGAGCACCCATGACTTGAAATTCTTCCAACCCATTTTGCAAAGCTTGTTGTGCAATATATGTAAATATTCTGTCTATTCATCGCATTTTCCAGCTGTTGCTGGCAAGTGGCTCAGTTTTTCCCATCTGATCTAAGTTACTGTTATAGTTAAATTCACCAACTAAGTGACTTTCTCTGGGAAAGATTTCGTCTTGGTCTCGCTCTAGGGTCCAATCCTGTTCTAGTACATTTTCATGATCATTCTCTTGTCTGCCATTGACTGCCAAAGATGTCTTTTTAGAAGCTCCTCAATAAAGATTTAAGTTGTTCTCAGAATTGCGTGTTCTCTTTGCCCAGTAAGAACAATAAAAAGTAAAAATAATAAGTAAAAATAATAGGAGCTACATAAATTATTTGTGACCAGCAGATTAATTTTCTCTGGACTACATATATATATATATATAGACACACACACACACACACACACACATATATATATATATATATATATATATATATATATATATATATATATATATTCACAAAAGATTTATTTAAAGCATTCAGAAAATAATGGTAAAATTTCATGTTTTAATGAAATTGATATTTCTGTATCAAACTTGTGGACTATAAACAATAAAACTGAAAGAATTGATCCAGATAAGTATGTAGTAGTAAGTGATAAAGAACATTAGAGTTAATATTGTTTAACTTTTAACTATTTAGGACATATTTTGTGAGACATATCTATTTCTACTTGTCCATTTCAATTTATTTTTTACTATCTTGCAAATTGTTTCATGATTTTGACATAAGTTGCAAGAAGATATTGAGAAAGGCATAGATTAATTAAAGCTTAGGAGGATAAAAAGTCTTAGGGATGAAGTCTGTAAGGCTATACAACAGTAATTAAAGGTTAAATTATATCCATGTTACATTTTTGGAACTTCAGCATTTTGTTTTGAGACCCCATTTTGGGGTACAACCTATATTTTGAAAAGCACTAGTATAGTGAAATCGGATCATATGTTGCTTATGGCCAAACCACATGGAAATAGTCTGTATGCTTGAAACAAGTGTGAATATAGTAGCTATCAAATTATTTATAGTTATGTTGAGGTGGTCCTGTGAATGTGTTTTTTTTTTTTATGTATAACATGTTCACAGACTTAAGCATGCTTGTTAAGCTCTAGGAATAGAGCTGTATTTAGAAAATGAAGATATATAACTTTTGTTTTCATATATAGAAATAGTGTCTCTTGTTATGTAAGCATTCAAGGTGCACATGTTCTTTTATGTAGTCCTGTCTCACTGTGTATGAAGGGCAAACAGTAGAGTCCTGTTTTTCTATACCGAGTCTGCTGGTTTGAATCTTGCTGCTGGCAGGGTTGTTTATAGCTGTTGATAATTGGGTTAAAGCAATTTAATTCTAGCTCTTTATCCATTGTTTAGCAAAAATATTGACTAGTGTTCAAGCAAATCAAATCTAGTACACATTTTCGGCTTATAACATAGTTAAAACTATTTAAGATTTTTTTTTTTTTTTTGACTCACCAGAGTGATATTTTGTAGAAATTCTTTCTAAATAGGCAAATTTCATTTGATTCACTGATTTTGATGCTAAAATTGACAGCTTAAGATTTGTGAGTCTCATATTATCATTTTAGAAGAGGTTCTAAGCCATTAAATAAATCTCATAAAATGTATGTGCACAATCAGCATAAAGAAATTTTACTGATAAGGGAGAACAGGACCAAGCCCTCTGTCTTTCAGTTGAGTAACTTTATATTATGATTTTTCTCCAATTTGAAAAGTCGTCTTTTAAAAATGTATTTAAGGCTTCACAGGTTATTCTCATTCTTTATCTTTTTTATATAGTAGAAAAAAGGTTATACTGAATATTAGAATTTTGAAATCACCCACTGATGATGCGAGCATATCTTGGTGAGGTGTATAGCTCTGTGATGTACTGTATTAAGAGTAATTATATGGGTTATTTGTTGTTAAACCATGTCAGGATGCTAATGATGAATGATATTTAGGTTAATGCTTATTAAAGCTCTTGGTCTGAAATTTAATAATTGATGTTTGTTGCTAGTCTACATTTTTTTCACATGTTGAGAATGTCTGAATTGAGTTCATTGGGTATATTTCAAATTTTGGTGTATGTTCACTATACGATGGTTTTATGTAAAATTGAGTTTTTTGCAATTTTAAAAATGCTGTGTCAAGGCCATTTTAATAGTATCAACTCATCAGAATTAGAAATAAAAAGATTATTATGTGAAGTAGTTTACCATTGTCAAGGACAGAAAGAATATCTATAACTTTTAGAATATTTTTTATTGTGAAATATTACCTATGGACTGCTCCCAGTGTTTATGTTTTTTTCTGGAACTTTTGGGTTTAATTTACCCTAATCATCTTGAATTATTATAAAATATATACAATAATTAGATTTTTTTGTACTGTTAATAGCTTTTTCTTAGATGAAATAGCTTATACTACTTATTTACTATATTTTATGGTGAAGTCATATTTGACTCCAGTTAGAAATATGTTAAAGGCTTTCTTAAAATAAAGTTTCTTGTTTTAAAATATGTAACTGTTTCTAACAGGTGCAGTTAATTCAGAGTGCATGTTTGGTGAAGCAAAATGAGTATATACATGGGATAGAAATAATTTGAAATCAAATAATACTGAATGATTTGTTTATTATTTAAGAAACAAAGTACAATAAATATCCTGTCCATTTGGAAATAAAACTAGGTATATAGTTCAATGAAGTATTAATTAAATTACCTGTTTTGCAGTTATTAACCACTTATTTACAACTTTAACTGGTTAAAAATATCTCCCTCAAAAAAGTATTTTATTAATAATAATCAGCAACATGCCAACAAAGTGTTCAGTAAGTGATAGTGGATGCCTTTCTTTTAGTTTCCCCTGTTAGAAAAGTGTCATGTTTTTGTGACAACAGACATGCACAAGTTCACAGAAATTATTTTTATGATCAACATAAGTATTAACCATATAAAGAAATATATTAAATTTATCAACTTATGTTTGGTTATTTATTTACTTATGTTGTAACTTATGTTTGTTCCAAAGGTTGTTAATTTAGAATCTTTTGTATTTATTATTATTAATAGATCAAAGTTATTTTGTCTCATGCTATGTTAATATGGTGATCAGTATTATACCCTTGAATTTTAGAGTTAAAAATATTTTTTGTTTTTTAATTTATTCTGAAAATGAGTATTACAAATGATATTATGGACTTTAAAAAGTAGTTTTAAAGTCTGTCCATTTTAGATAGGGAGTTAGTTCATTCTAAGTAAATGTTTCAATTTCAAATGTAATAATCTAAGTTTTGTATTTTATAGATTCCGAATGCTAGCATCAAATCACTTTTATCTCCATCCAGTTCTGAAACATCTAGTTCTGGATCTTGTAAGAATGAAAAACAATCCTTGGCCAAAGCAGGTATTATTTTCTTAAATTTTAGAAGTTAACTTCCTCTTAGTTTGAATTTCTTAAAGCTCCTTAAAGTTAATGTCTTTCAAAATTGTAAAATTATTTGAAGACATATTAACTAGTAATTTTCTTTTTGTTACTTTTCACTCATGCCTATTTTGTTATATTCTGTTTTCTGTATTGTTTGTATTTGTTTGGAATTTTTTGAGGTCTGAACAAAGCTCTGAAGGTCTGAACATTGACTGTTCTTTTTAATTTGAAATTTTTCTTTTACTATTTTTAAAGTATAAAATTATGTTTATTTAAAAGCAAAACATTTTCATCTAGACCTTATAAACAGTTTTTCTTTTAAAATGAGTATCTAATAATTTTTTTAAGCTGTGTAAATGTATGTTAATTTAAATATAGTTTACTCTTTTAGTATCAGCATTTTAGCTAAAACATTATAAAATTTATAAGCAGCTTAATATGGGATTTTTAAAATTATCTGCTAATATTTTTGAACTACCAGAAGTATTTTTGTAAATTTCTTTATAATTAAAGAATTTTGTCTTTCAAATCAATTTAAAAGTAAGTGGTTATTACTTTGCTGATTTATGCAATCTCAATAATTCTATTTTAGCCAAAAAGAACCCTGAAAAAAGAGGAGTTGGGCGACCACCTAATAGTACCAATAGAAAGAAAACTCCAGCCAAACCTCCTGTTAAATCTGTTCCAGTGATTTCAAAACAGGATATTTTTAAAACATTTAAACCAGTATCTCCAGCTCCAGTCATTTCATCTCTTCCAAAAAGATCCCCAATTACAGCATTAAAATCCTCACTTCCATTTGCATTAAATATTTTGCCAAAAAAGAATGATCCAGTAGATGTTGAAAAAGCATTTGGAAAGGACAGCAGTTTCTTGCCCAGACCCTTAACACCACAAGAGCCAGAGGATACTATATCAGCTGAAGAAACTGAAAAAGTAATGGCAGAATTAGAAAAAAGTTCTAAACCTCCATCTGGATTATCAAAACTTCACAATGCTAATCTGTCTAGTCCTATTTCTCAGATTATTCCTAATAATGACAAAACTTTTATAGCATTATCAGAACAGTCATCAATGTCATTACTTGGTTCAAAGACAGTCACAGGATCTATTATAAAACCTGTTTTGAATTCAGCTTCTGACACTAAGAAAGGAATTCCAGCTTCTGCCAATACTTCCAGTTTTAAAACAGTATTTCAGCAGGGGAAAGCCATATCTCCAGTTCCTAGTTCTGTTCCACATATAAAAAACATTGGAGGAGTTAACTTATCTCTCAATCAGAACACACCAAAAGCTATGATTACTGTTCCATCTCATACTAGATTATTTGCTTCTGGCCCACAGCTAAAAACTTCATCAGGGAAAGTTCTTAAGTTATTATCAAAAGGACCCATATCTCTGAAAACTAAAGATCAGTTAGCTACTAAAGTTGTTGGCACCTCTAGTAATAATGATTTGTCTAAACAACAATCTTGTAGTAATGTATCATTAGTATCAGATGTTGCTAGTGTGACTGAACCTTTAAATGATGGCCAAAGAAAAGTGGATACAGGCATACCATCAGCAACTCTTGTCAAGTTAGCAGTCCCAGAAAAATTGCATGACCTAAAACATATCGAAGTTTTAAAACCAATGCAAGTTCGTTCAACTCCTACAAGAATTGATACTCCAGAAGAAATGGCTGAAAAACAATTAGCAATTCAAGCTTTGAATAAAAGTGTTGGCATTGAATCACCTTCCCCTCCTAAAGAGACAGGTTATTCTATTTGTTATGCTAAACCTGATGGCTCAATTATCTCAAGAGTTGAACCAAGATATGGGCCTTCATGTGCTGGCCGGTCCATTATATTGCAGCCTTTTCGCAGAAACAAAACACGACCAATTTTGCCTAGTAAATTATACCAAGTTTATCACAAATAATTTTACTGTGATGTAAATTTTTCTGTATATGTATTGGTTATTTTTAAGTAAATTCTATTCATGTTAATTGTCAGATTTTATTAACATATTTTTTTTGAGAAATGATTATTTTAGTATAATGGATTTTGGGATGTGTTCATTCTGAGATCAATTACTTTTAACTCTCTAAGCATTTCCCACGTAATTTTCTGCCCACCTGATTATGTCTTCAAACAGGTGTGTATGTTTTATGAGATTAGATTTATATCCAAAATTTTTAACAAATGTCTATAACAGTTGTAATAGATAATTTTTTACATAGATCTAAATCACTTCATAACACATGCACACTGGGTTGAAGACAAAATCGAGTAGGCAGAAAATTACGCTCAAAATACTTTGAAGGGTAAAGTGCTATGGTGTCTATTATGGGGTATCAAAATAACTGTGGGCTGATATTTAGTTTAAAGACTGGCATAGTGATGTTGAATTCCATTTTCTCAAAAACTTCGCATTACAGAGTTATGATTCTTTGGTCTGTTTTCAATTACTCCAAGCAAAAGTTCTTGTTCTGCACTGTTTTTCAGGGAAAGGGGACTAAATCTGATTTGTATGTATGCATCTAAAGCAACCAATTAAATTTTTATCAGCTCATTAAAAAAGTTTATATGGAAAGCAGTTTATAACTACTGTTTCAATTTTAAATAACTGTAGATAAAATAGTAAACTGCAATAATTGAGTTTAGTGAAGATTAGTTTTATTTCAATATCTGATAATATTGATATTTCTTTAATTTTTCAAGTAATATGAATAAATTTCAACCAAATTTCTTTTTGCAGGCATAAATAGTTATGAAACTCTTTTGAATGTATATCATATAAAACTTAATGATGCCTATATAGGAGGGTTTAACTTATGTTTATTCCAGAAATAATTACATCTTATTTGCTGCAGCTTGGAGAGTTCTAGTAATTTGGAACTAGTTCTTTCTGTTACATTGATAGATTTAAGAGTATGGTGTTTAATTATTAGATATTGCTTTGATTTGTGTTATAAAAAATGTTAATAATGTACAAGCATACATATGAAAATATTCTATTTTACATTTAGCTTGATACATGGACATTTTGTCTCAAATGTCATTTTCAAGTCTGCTTATATAATTTGGGTTGGTGACAAATTGGCATATACTAGCTCAAATTTTCATTTACTCATTTTATACTGCTAACAAAGTTCAATTTTTTTTTTGAGTTATGATTATTTTCCTATGTTAGAAGTATATTTAACAAGAAAAATGTAAAATTGAGTTAGTCCAAATTATTAAGGTGCTTCTGTAGTAAAATACAAAATGCAATGAATGTATTAATTTTTTTAAGAATAGTTCAGGATATGTAGATGTTGTTCTTAGTTGGGAACATTTAATTAAAAATTGATTTAAAAGAGACATTTCATACACATTCTCTTAAAAGAAATTATTTGCATTAAAAAAAACTGATTGGAATTTTGATACAGAAACAATATTTAAAATTCTTAAAGAATAGTGCACAGAAAGTTAGCAAAAAATTGTATTTTGCTATTTTTTATAGCACACATCTTTAAATTCCCATAAAATTAAAAGAAGTCCCAATTTTCCTGAAAGTTAGAGGATGACATTAAAATTTCACTTTTACTTAAAAAAAATGCCCCTGTCCCAAAGAAAACTTTTAATATAAAGCTTTAAACCAAATTATTGTACTTAAATAGGACAATATATTATCATCATCACAAAGAATGTAAAATTTTAATACAAAAATGTATGAAATAATTTTAAATGTTTTAGATTAAAAAAGGAAGTTTTTATGACTTATTAAAGGTCCTTATGAAATATGTCATGGTATGTCATAATTTTAAATAACTGAAAATGTATTTTCATACTTTAATGTCTAGTAAACATATAAAAATATTGTCATGGAATATGTGAATTATTCCAGTAGCTGTTATACTGAGATATATTACTGCAGTTGGTGGTTCTGTGAGTGATTCCCAAAAAGGTAGCAAAAATGAAAGGCTACCTGATAAAATTATAGACTTGTACTACTTGTTAGTTACAGGACATTGAATAGTCAATATTGCAGAACATTGACATTTCCAGGGCAGTGTTCTGGTAATTCTATTCTAGTACTTAAGTTTGTTTTTTGGTTATAAATGTTGATAAAGATATAAAGTTTTAAACTAATAGCTGATTGGTGTCTGTCAAAACATGGTGGCTTGATAATTCATGAATGTAATTCTATAAGTTAGTTCACTCTTAAGTATATAGATACAAGACAACATAAATTGCTTATCTAAGTTAACATCATAATTAGACTTCTTATTTTTTACCATTTCTAATTTTGGAAAGCAGGATATAGAATTTCAGAGGGGAAAAAAAAAGTCATTCTTAGGTATCTCTTGAATGATATTTACCTCATCTTTCAACTTCTTGATATTCATTGACCTCTTGCCTATCCCCATTTCTTCTCCAAACAAATTTTGACAAAAAAATCAAAAACTGTGTCGCGTTATGTTCTGGAGCATGTTGGCAAAATAGTGAAAGAAAACATGCAAAAAGGAATATTTATATGGTTTAGATTCTTTCTACTCGTTATCTATCTGTCCATTAATATATAGTCCTGTATATGTACATTTGCTATGCATTTTGAAATGGCTGGGCTGGACCTATCTTGGTCAAACGATGGTCAATCAGGTCAAGCCTGGAAAGATTTTAGGCCTGTCAGATGGTTGAGAAGTCAAGGATAATATAATTCATCTGATAGTATTTGAATTGTTTTTCAGATTTCTTTTCTTTTTAATTGTATTTACTGGATTTATTTCATTTTGTCAATTTCAATTTGGTATATTTCTGCCATTTTGAATTAAGCTGCACCATTTTCTAAATCCAATTTTTAGATGCCATTCCTGTTGCATTGGTAACAATGTTATCACTTAAAAAAAATCTAATATTTATGTGACATAAGTTGTATTTTTATTTCTGGATATATTACTTCTTTTCAAATGGTCAGTTATTAAAAAAGTTAACAACAACAACAAAAAAAAAAACCTTAGGCACTTTTATGTTAATGTCCATGCAAGCATAAATCATTAAATATTGCTAAATATAATTCTTTTATTTCTTGATAAAATTAAATTAAGATGAATATGTTATTCATTTTATGATATTCAGTTATTTTTACATATGAAATTGCTTATATTGTTAGCATAATATAATCTAAAAACTAATTTAAATTTTGAATTAAATATAATGTTTAGGAACCTCTTTGACCTTTACTGATGATTGGTCTAGTATATATAAATATATATGTACGTACATATGTATATATTATGTGTATATGTTTGTATATATATACACAAGGCTGGGGATAACATGTGTGTAAGGTATGCATGCATTCATGGAGGTGGCCATATTTCTAGGTCGGCTCATCAAATATCTAGTATGTATACGCATTAATAGGTGGTAGCCAAATACTACATGTCCCAATATATGTAAATGCAGATATATATATATATATATATATATATATATGTCATGCCTGGTCATTCAATAAGCAGTCGGGTTATTTGTTGTTTTTCCAATTCATCCTTTATTCTTCTCCAGACATGAGATATTGAAACGGAAGCACTATCGACGGCAGATCGGTACTGTAAGATGCTAGCATAAAAAGGTGAGCGTCTGCTACTGAGCTAGAATGCAAATGTGTCTCTTACTCTTAAAACTAAAAACTCCTATCCAAGGGGGTTTCCTTGGGGTTTTTTTTTGGGGGGTTCTGCGTGTGACCATTTAGATTCCCTGAGGGCGTGTGCCGGGCGCTATAGGATCTTTCCTATTAGCTGTTGCTTTCCCGCCTCGCTTGGACAGATAGCGTGGTCTGTTTTGAGATGTTTTCACCACATGTTGGGGGAACTTAAATTATTTGACAGTCTAGTGTCAGACTGGGATTAACTTCTTTAACTTACGATTTCTGTAACGTCAAAGGGGGATTAAGATTTGCTTTTTATGAGCCACACATCTGACACAGGTGACTTACATGTTTGTTAGCTATGGTCTTGCTGTTGAAGCTGCTTACTTCTCACATTTAGGGGGTCTTCTCTATTAATTTTTATTCTCGGGGGTGTTATTCTTCGATCTGTTTTCCCTACATTACAATATTCCCCCCTTCTGAAAAAGGGCGGACAAATCTGCAAGTTTTGTTCGACCGTCGAACGTACTTCCTTTACATTTTGAATATAGCTGAATACATACAGAATCTTTTTCTTACAATAATCAGGTAACACATTTTCATTACAGGTGATATATCATATAAATCACGTACTTACAATAACACTATAATAATAACAAAAACACAGTAATACAAATATAACGTAATTAGTTTCTTCCTACTTAATTGACATATGACTTAACATATAAGAAGACACACAATAATAATTTCCTAAAATGATATGACATCAAAATTTATTCTATTACTCAAACCTTTCTGCAAAATAAGTTTAGACAAAAGTATTCTCTAACTTTGATTGTTAGTCACGACCATTTTTTCGATGATAAATATAACAATGAGGCATATAGTTTTTCTAAGTTAGACAGCATACATAGAAAATATGGTTGTCAATTATGTCAATTTTACAATTTCTTCAACAAGACAGGAATATTAATATTTACAATTTCAACAATTCTTCATTGTTTTTTAATTCAGATGTTATAATTTACTTCTTAACTATTTGTTATCATTTAATTCTCATTCTTTCTTTAATTTCATGATCTCAGGACTGAGCTAGATCGAGTGCGTCAGATGTATTCCCATCAAATCTATCTTTTAAGTAACATTCGTCATTCCATAATTTATCTATTAAACTACACATGATTGAAAATTGGCTGTTCCTCTCAGCAGATGTGTGTTACACTATTCACACATGTCCGTGGGAAAGCTACGAGACAAATGACGAAAGTAGGTGGTGCTCTAATTAGAGGTCACTCCTGCTTGGCCTGTCTATAAATTTTCATGTGTACTTAACTTCTAGTCCTCATACTTTTGCCAACTAAATATAAAGGTAGGTGACCCATGGTAAAACAGCTTGTTTAGGTAACTTGTATTAGATTTCAAGCTAGCTGCTTGCCTGCCTCCATCGGTTCCTATAATTTAGACCCGTGATTTAGATTTTAGTTCATGTCTACTCACACTCGACCTTTCTCTTTCACCAATTTTATTATAATTAAACCTTCTCTTATCCAATGAGACCATTTATTCAATTGTTTTTACTTATGTAACTAGGTCATTTTAACCTAATAAAACATGGTACTTTTTCTCTAATAAAAATGTTAATTTTAATTTAATAAAAATATCTGACACCTTATTAATCATCTGTCTAGAATTTGCTCATTAATATAAATTTCACATTCACTAATCAGTTTAAAATACAGTAAGGTAATACGATCTAGAATAACACTTGATAATAATAATAATAATAATAAAAATAATATACTACAAATTGTTCAAAACACCCTATACAAAATTGGCAACATATCGTTATAACATAATAGCAAGAGTAGACTTCATGTACAAAAACAAATAACAACAACAACAACAAAAAAAAAACAACAACAACACAGTACACACGAATTGACGCTTCTCAATTGTGAGAGGAAAACGGTGGGTGATACGAGGTTAATGACCTACAGAGGGATGGGGGTTGAGAGAAGAAATTCTCCCTCGCTCCGCTCCTTAGTGGAAACGGTTGTGACGTCACTCTCTGACCCACATTGGAAGGTAGTTTCGTTTTTGGTTACTCCGCTTCTTAAGGGACGCGGCATTCACAATGCAGTATGCTACATAATCATGACTTATAATTTTTGATACATTTTTATTTTTGCAATTTCTTATTATTATTTCTATATTTTTTTGTTTCAACACAAAAGAGAGAATAATTTACTGTTACACACAAAAAGATTAAAAGATCACTCAGGTATCCTGGGTTTGTGAGGCCCATGTTCACCACAAGACGGTAAACCCTTGGGAGGTTAAAACCAATATCCAACTAAATCAATATCCAACTAAACTCTCTCTCTCTCTCTCTTTTTTTTTTCCAAACTATTAATGTTTGTTTTCAATATTTCGGACCCTGGACCCTGACTGGAATTTTTGACGGTTGTAAATGGAAGTCACTCTGTTGTACAAACGGTCTTAATCTCGTGGAGTTGACAATGGAGGTCATTTTCTTTGATCCTGGCTGTTACCTGTCAATTTCATAAGTAACACTTGAGATTTTACGAACTATAGAAAACGGTCCAATTCTCTCGGCATTTAGTTTAGATGTGTTAGGATAACGAAACAATTGTAGGCTTACTTTCTCTCCTGGTTTGAATTCACGTAATTTAAATTTTTTATCGTAGACTCTTTTATTGACCTCATGACTTTGTTTGGTCCTCATTAGTGCTATTTCTCGAGCTTGTTCGACTGGAGGATAACTGTGATTTTGCACTGCTAGGGGTGGGAGATGAGGTAGTTTTCCAAACATCAAGTACGAGGGAGTGAATTTGGTTACTGAGTGTGGCGTGTTATTATACTCATGTGTGACACGTTCAACGAGTTTTGTCCAAGCTAGCTTCCTAGCGTCAGTATTTATCTTACATCTTATGCGTGTGATTAGAGTTTGATTTAATCTTTCAACCTTCCCATTAGTCTGCGGGTGATTAGGTGAAGTTAACAACTGTGTTACGTTATTATTTCTTAAGAAATGCTTGAATTTTGGTGATGTGAAGGCCGGATTTCTGTCGCTTAGTAATTTAATTGGTGTTTGAATTTGGAATATTTGTTTTAAGCAGTTAATATACGTATCTGTAGTCATACTTCTAGATGGAAATGTCCATGCGAAGCGAGTGGCATGATCGACTACGATATGTAAATATTGTTTTTTGGAGTCTGCATAATGTAGCCCTCCAACAGTATCTATTGCTAATAGTGCGAAAGGTTCACTAACGAATGGGAGTGCTTCTAATTGGCCAATTTTTTTCTGGGTAGACTTTTTATTGAATTGACAAGTTTCACAGTGTTTATTAAAATTTACAACGTCTTTTATAATATCGGCCCAATAATAATACGGAGAAATTAAATTTAGCATGGATTTGATACCTGAATGTCCAAAATCATCATGTGCCTTAGTCAGTAATTTAAGCCGTACTGCTGTTCTCCCCCGTCGTTCAAGAAATTGGGGTTTTCGCCGCTGGTTGAATCCTGCTCGGCTCTCTTGTCATGCCTGGTCATTCAATAAGCAGTCGGGTTATTTGTTGTTTTTCCAATTCATCCTTTATTCTTCTCCAGACATGAGATATTGAAACGGAAGCACTATCGACGGCAGATCGGTACTGTAAGATGCTAGCATAAAAAGGTGAGCGTCTGCTACTGTGCTAGAATGCGAATGTGTCTCTTACTCTTAAAACTAAAAACTCCTATCCAAGGGGGTTTCCTTGGGGGGTTCTGCGTGTGACCATTTAGATTCCCTGAGGGCGTGTGCCGGGCGCTATAGGATCTTTCCTATTGGCCGTTGCTTTCCCGCCTCGCTTGGACAGATAGCGTGGTCTGTTTTGAGATGTTTTCACCACATGTTGGGGGAACTTAAATTATTTGACAGTCTAGTGTCAGACTGGGATTAACTTCTTTAACTTACGATTTCTGTAACGTCAAAGGGGGATTAAGATTTGCTTTTTATGAGCCACACATCTGACACAGGTGGCTTACATGTTTGTTAGCTATGGTCTTGCTGTTGCTGCTTACTTCTCACATTTAGGGGGTCTTCTCTATTAATTTTTATTCTCGGGGGTGTTATTCTTCGATCTGTTTTCCCTACATTAAAATATTCCTCGATCTGTTTTTCCTACATTACAATATTCCTCGATCTGTTTTCCCTACATTACATATATATATATATATATATATATATATATATATATATATATATATATATATATATATGTATGTGTGTATGTGTATACATTATATACATATCTTCTTCATCTATATCTACAGCCCTTTATGGGCTCTGGCTTGTTCTACAATTATATTCCAAACAGCCTTTTGTTTTGACTTTTCCCTTCATCCACTCATCTTTAGTATTTCCAAGTTATTAATAACGTCGTCCAACCACCTTTCCCTTGGATGGCCCCTGAGCCTGGTTCCCATAGGTTTCCAATTGATGATCTTTTTCAAACTATAACTATTGTGTCTTACCTTTCAGTGTGTCCAAGGCAAGTAAGGTGCCAGGACTTAATAAAGTGAACATTATTATTACCTTTTATGATTTTTTCGATCTCCAGATTTGACCTAATTCTTCATTTGCCTCTACTGTTAATAGGCCCTATTATTCTCTTCATCATCATTTGTTCGAACACTAGCACATCATTTTCACCCTTTTAACCCATCCACCGACCACCCTCCCCACCTTTTTCACTTTCAAAACAGTCACCCTTTTCGTAAATTCCAGACGGAACTTACCGTACCAAACTAGAGTTGCCGGTTTAAAAGTTGTCAGGCTACTTTTAAGTTATTTTCCCTGCAAGGTAAAGGAGTTCCGTTACGCAAAATCCCCTCAGGGGGTTTGCCTTCTTTAGGTAAACGCGGGTGTCGCAGTCCCGAGGTACCCCAGCGATCTCCTCACCTTTCTTTATTTCTCCTCCTCTTGTCTGCTACTTTTTTCCTTTGTTCCCCCTCGTTGCGGTATCCTTCTCAGAGGTGAGGGCTTTCCTCGTGATGTTCTCGAGGACTGTTTACCGCCCACGTGTTTGCCGTGCGTGGAGATCCGTGTCCCCGGAAAAGGGGATCCTGGTAATTGACGGAAACCAACACATTACTTTGGCCCCTGCTTTGGGTAAACGGGAGGTGCATATTGGCCCGTATGCATCAATCGGCTGGTCGTCACCCTTTGTGGTCCGGCTTAGGGTCAAGTGCGCTTGGTGTTACCTAGGCCCTGCGTTAAGGGTGGTAGGCGCTTTAGGGATACTTGGTGTGCGTATTGGCCCCGGCTAGCACTGGTGCGTTTTCTGCATCCCCTTGTTGGGCTCCGTGGTGGGTGGTGCCGTCGGGGTCTGAATTCTTTTCTTTCATCATGGTTCATGAAACGCTCTCTATGTCCTGTGCTGTCAAAGATTATTACAAAAGGTACTTCATTATCCAAAAATGTGATGGGTCATTTGAAACTGTCTCGCCGTTCCTGATATCGAAAACATTAGAGACCTCTATAGGTACTCTAAAGGCTATCAAAAAGCTCCGGTCTGGAGACCTTCTGGTCGAAGCTGGTGGGGAAAAACAAGCCTATGCATTAAGTAAGTGTACATCTCTTGGTCCCTTCAAAGTTACCGTGAAACCTCACGGATCACTGAATACTTCCTGAGGTGTTATATCTGAGCAAGAACTGATCAGAACCCCAGAAGACGAGATACTCGAAAACCTCAGAGATCAACGAGTGTGTGGCGTTCGTCGTATCATTTTGCGTAAAAATGGCGAAAATATACTTACAAAACATTTGGTGCTTACTTTCGACACTCCAGCACTTCTGAATAGTATCAAAGCTGGATATCTAAACTGCAAGGTTAGACCCTTTGTTCCTAACCCTATGCGTTGCTTCAAATGCCAGTCGTATGGACATTCACAGACATACTGTCGAAAGAACCAAACAGTATGTGAGCAATGCTCTGAAGTTGGACACGATAAAGATGCCTGTGAAAAAGATCCACACTGCGCTAACTGCAAAGGCAGTCATCCAGCATACTCTCGAAAATGCCCGAAGTGGTTATATGAGAAAGAAGTACAAGTCGTAAAGGTTAATAAAAATATTTCGTTTTTAGAGGCTAGGAAATTGGTTGAATCTCGATCCCCGAAAATCGACATATCATACGCTAGTGCCGCTGCTAAATATGTGAAACATATAGGCATCCAAACCGATGTATCTTTTGGACATAAACACTCATTACCGAGTTCCCCTGTTAGAAGTCAGTCAAAAGGTACTTCAAAACCCAAGTCATCGACCAGACCATCCAAAACAGAATCGTCAAAAACTAGTCCAAGTCCTAAAATACCCCTTTCAAAAACTGTTCGTGATACTCCTGTGATCTCCTCTCCAAAGCTTAGCATGAAAACAATTACTAAGCAGAGGAAATCCTTAGGGGTCTCTCGAAATCAGAGAGACCCAAAATTTTTAAAAAATCCGGAAATTTGCTACATTTGAGATGGAGCTTAGACTCTATTCTTCAAGCGAGGACATTGGCATGGAGCCACCACTTTTACCCCCTCTGCCCCTGGGTCTGCTTACCATCCACCTCTTCATAGCTTCCTTTATCTCCTGGAACTGCCGTGGCCTTCGTCCTAATTGGGCCAATGTTAAATCCCCTGGGACTTCAATCCTGTGTGTTTCGCACTTCAGGAAACCTACATGAAGCCTGCTGATCATTTTAAAATTCGCCGTTACACTTGTTCTCGTAAGGATAATGACAGCGGTGGTAGAGCATCTGGCGGTGTTGCTCTTTTCATTTCGAATGATTATCTGTCCACAGCCATATCTCTTCAAACTTCACTGCAAGCTGTTGCCATACGGGTACATACCCAGCGGCTTATCACTATTTGTAATATTTACATACCACCTTCCATCTCTGTTGACCAGCATGAACTTGATGATCTAGTGCAGCAACTCCCTGAACCTTATATTTTACTTGGCGATTTTAACGCACACAGCCCGATATGGAGCACGAACCCAGTCAGACCTTCCATTGTCTGGACCTTGCCCTCTGCACGCCTTCACTTTTCCCTCACTTCAATTTCTTTGTGGGTTTTGAGCTATTTCACAGTGATCACTACCCGATTTTTGTTTCGCCCGCTGATAACGAAAATGGCATCTTCAAGCCACCATACTATATCTGTGACCGAGCTGATTGGCCAACGTATAAGTCTCAGGCTGTTATAACCTCAAACATGGTTGCAGGTGACATTGATGATGCTGTTGATACCGTCACTCGTATCATTTTGAATACGGCCGATTTGACTATTCCTAAAAGTTCCCCCTTCCGTGGCTGTCATCGGAAATCTTGGTGGAATGAGGAGTGCCAAACTTCTATTAGGGTACAGCGAAAAGCTTGGAGCGTCTTCCGACGATCTCCCACAAGTGAAAATCTAATTGCCTTTAAGCGTGCACGTGCTGCTGCCAGGAGGATTCGTAGACGTAGTCAAAAAGAATCTTGGATACAGTATGTGTCGGGCATCAGTGGTGCTACTGATGGTCGTCAGCTTTGGACCCGGGTAAAAAGGTCAATGGAGATTTCCCCTGACCGTCAAGTAGCCTGTATTAGAGAAAATGGGCAGCTACTCGCAACTCCGGCGGAGGTCGCTGATGTCATCGGTCGCCATTTTACTGCTGTTTCAAACGGTAGTGTTTATTCCGAACCGTTTCTCAGCTACAAACATCAAGCAGAAATGCAGAACTTGAACTTTCACTCTGACACCCAAATGGCGTATAATAGCCCATTTACAATGCATGAGATGCTTCGGTATCTCAAAGGGAGTCGCAACTCATCGCCAGGCCCTGATGGGATAACCTACGTGCAGAGTCGCTACAACAACTCCTATGTTTATATAATCGTATCTGGTTGGAACACGTTTTCCCTACTGCCTGGCGGTATGCTATTCTTGTTCCCTTTCCAAAACCTGGGAAAGATAAAACGAATCCCCAGCATTATCGTCCTATTGCCCTTACAAGTTGCTTAAGTAAGCTCCTTGAAAAGATGGTGAACACCCGACTGGTTTTCCTTCTTGAGGAGAAGAGCTATATCTCTCCCTTTCAAAGTGTCTTCCGCCGAGGAAGGTCAACAATGGACAATCTTATTGCTCTTGAGACGCAAATAAGGAACGCTTTCCTGAGACGTCAACACTTGGTATCTGTATTCCTCGACATCGAGAAAGCTTATGATCGTATCTGGAGGTACGGCATTTTAAGAGATTTACACAACTGGCACCTCGTTGGGAATCTTCCAATTTTTATAGAGAATTTTTTGCATACCCGGTACTTCAATGTTCGCATTGGGGGTACACTGTCTCTTACCTACACTCAAGATGAAGGTGTACCACAAGGAAGTGTACTAAGTGTAACTCTGTTCTCAATTAAGATAAACAATATCCTGCGTCAACTCCCACCTGTTGTACATGGGTATCTGTATGTGGATGATCTGCAGATTTCTTGCGCAAATAGTGACGGCCTTTATTATCAATCAGATACAAACTGCGATTAATCGTATGGTATCTTGGAATGAGGAAAATGGTTTTACATTCTCTTTAGATAAATCCTGCTGCGTTCACTTTTGTCGCTCGCGTCGCCTCCACGGTGACCCCAAAATTTATATTGGTACTTCAAAGTTACGTGTCGAGCCCGTTACCTGCTTTCTTGGTATCTATCTGGATAACCACCTAACCTTCTTGCCTCATGTTTTACACCTGAGAAGGCAGTATGAGCGTGCCTTAAATCTACTGAAAGTACTCTCTAACACCAGTTGGGGTGCGGATCGTAGTTCCTTGATACGGATCTACCGCTCTTTTGTCCGTTCGAAACTGGACTATGGTCGTCCGGTTTATGGCTCTGCTCGCCCCTCTGTCCTACGGTATCTAGACACCGTACATCATACTGGGATGCGAATCTGCTCCGGTGCCTTCCGGACGTCACCTGTTCAAAGCCTATTCGTATACTGCAATGAACCATGTCTGAACTCTATACGTGACAGATTGTCTACTATATTATACTACCGCATTGTGGCCCATCCGTTCCATCCGCTCAGAATTTACCTTTTGAATACTACATTGGATAATTGGTATAAACATTGTCCATCATGCATACCTCCGTTTGCTACAGCGGAGTAGTCTTGCAGATTTAACAGTGGAAACCCAACAACTCTTCAATTGTCCGCCCTGGGAAAATTATCGGGTATCCTATACCCATCCAGGCTACTTAAAAAGTGAGACTAGTGATATCGTTTATCAACGGCTCTTTTATGCCCACATAGCTAAATATTCTGGGCATGATCTTGTTTTTACCAATGGTTCTAGGACTGACGAATATGTTGGCTGCAGCTTTGTATATAACTCTGTTAGGAGGTGTTGGAGATTACCTCAGCAATGCTCTATTTTTACAGTTGAATGTAAAGCGGTGTACCAAGCTCTAAAGCACATTTCGCACAGGAAGAACCGGCACTTTATAGTATGCATAGACTCAATCAGTGTACTAGATTCTCTGAACTCGGATGAGACGCTGCACCCTGTTATTAATGATATACAGAAGTTGTATACCTCTCTATATAAACGAGGCTTTACAGTTTTATCCTGCTGGGTTCCAGCGCATGCGGGGATCCTTGGGAACGAGCTTGCGGATGATGCAGCGAAGAATGCCAGTACTTTAATGTCATCGAAAATACCCCTCTCTGACTTGAAATGTGAAATTAAACGCCAGCTGCATATTATGTGGAAGAACGAGTGGGATCTGTGTGTCAGCAATAAGCTTCACAACATTACTGAGGACATTCGATCTTTCCCGGATAATGTTAGTCGTAAGCACGACGTTTTAATTACTCGCTTG
Source organism: Pardosa pseudoannulata (assembly GCA_032207245.1). Taxonomy (NCBI): domain Eukaryota; kingdom Metazoa; phylum Arthropoda; class Arachnida; order Araneae; family Lycosidae; genus Pardosa; species Pardosa pseudoannulata. Next base: position 132,666,217 of record CM063502.1, on the reverse strand, counting down.
CGTATTGGGCACACTCGTCTCACACATAATTACTATCTTTCTAATGACCCCAAACCCCGATGTTCTTTCTGTCAGGCCCCGCTAACTATTTTACATTTACTTACATCTTGTAGTCACTTACAGCCTGCGTATGTCTTATTTTTTGGTACTCGGCATCCTACCTTAACGGAGTTACTAGATGAACCCCCGCATCCCTGTCTTTTATCTTTTTTACGTTTTATAGGCTTATTTTGGTCTATTTAACTTTTTTTCTATGAAGTGTTTTAGTATTTTTTACATCTTTTAATTAAAATTTATTGTGCTTTTAGCTTTTTAATGTTTCATCATTTTTACCTTTTACATACCTATCTGGTGTAATTGAGTTTATACATTGCAGACTTCTTTATAACTTTATTAAACTGGTACGGTTTTATCTTGTTATTAGGTTAGGGCTCTTTTATCAGTTAGTCTTGTTTTTATGAAAACACCTTGTGCTTGGCGCTTATGTCCTAAACAGGACCTTGCGCCGTAAAATTCCAACCAACCAACCAACCGTTACGCAAAATTAGTTTCTTTCATTTATTATCGCTTTGCAATATTTTTTTTCCTCAAAAGTGTGTTATACGAGTTCGAGAAGGGGTCGACAGGTCCGTTTTCGAACAGGAATTCGCTGTCGAACCCCCGTCGACCTGTCCGTTCAGTGGGTTAAAGTCATTGTCCAGGTTTTACTTCCATAAGTCACAATTAGTCTAATAATAGTTTTCTATAGTTGTATTTTTAAAGATTTTGTTAACATTTTATTTTTCAAAAGATAGCTGTATAAAAAGTAAGCCTGGTTTCATTTATGAATTTTTGCATGTATTTCTGAGTTACTTCCTGACTCAGTAATAATGGAGCCAAGATAATTAAAACTATGCACCCTTTCAAATTCAAAATGATTTACAGGGAGTATTGTTTACTGATAATTTGCAATTGTGTGATCATTGTATGCATATATTGTATATATGTATGTATGCATGTATATATATGTATGTATGTTTATATATATATATATGTATGTGTATATATATGTCTGTATATATATATATATATATATATATATATATATATATATATATATATATATATATATATATATATATTGTGACGTCCTGAAGTAGGGGTTGGCTAAGCCGTCAATGATACAGGCTGAACAACTGTTTATTCTGGATTAAATACTTTATTCGAGTGAATAATTTATGTACAACTATGTACAGGTTTCAGTAGATTCTAAATCTTCTGAGATCTCGTATCACAATTACAATGCGTGGGTACAGTGAAGCTAGTAATTCTTGAACACTGGAACAGTTCGCTAATTAGTGCCGGTACGAAACGCTGACACTATAACCTCCGGGCTGACGATCAGTACAGTCGGCTTCCACACTAAGGTTCAAACGCTCAGAGTGCGTATCACGCTGGAGTTCGTTGAGGAAACTCAGGATGCAAGACAATCCAAAATGAGAGTAAGAGTCCCTTTCAGCAACTTACTTCTATGCCCGAAGTAGAACAAAAAATATTAAGATAACGGGAATGAGATCCCAAAGTCGAAAGTCGACTTCTTAGCAAAGCAGAGACGCTGGCGGTCTCTAAAGCAAGCAAACTCGCTCCGGAAATCGGAGAGACGAGTGGACTCCTCTCGAGCTCCACAAAACAGCTCCAAAACAACTCTCAAGGAAAAAGCCCCCTTCTTGACTCGGCTAATCTTCTTTTACAGGGGTCCCGTTTCCCTTCACGTGATTCTTCCGGAACTTTCCGACCCAGGGTGTCTCAATCTTGCGTTCACTCCCCGTCTGGATCAGCTGATCTGTTTCCAGATGTGGCCGAAAGGTCGTCTTTAAGTCAACCGACCAAAACAACTTAAATTCCTTTTGCGGTACTGGTAACGGGAAACAGATGTGCACTATAGCATCGCTCGATTAATAATTATTACCCGAGTCTTTTTACTCAAATAGCCCTCACAAAGGCTCAGACTCGCTGGCTCCAGCTTACCGACAGTTTTCATTTACGTTTGAACTTCCGAGAATTCTCTTCAAATTAGGGAAATGGGAAATTACATGTTCCTGGAATAATTCAGAAATACGCTGGTAATCAATGGTTGTCAGATAAGCAGAAGGCAACAGATGATTATCGGAACTGAGAATGAGCGTACTCGCATTTTATGCCTTGCTCGCTTACTGGCAGCTTGTCGGTATGGAAACCAGAAAGCGAAATTTTTTAACATTAAACCAAAAGATCAAAATTTTAAATCGTTTTGATAGGTTGATTATGATTACGAATAATTAATCAATGAGCTTCTTAGAAAAAATTGTAGACAGTCAACAATTGATCATTTTTTTAAGTTATGTATACAATTCTTGTGTTTCAAAGGATAATATACAGTACATAAATATAAGGTGTGTTTTTCATTTTATTTTGAAATTTAGTATGTGTTAATTAAAGGGTGGGTGGGAAAGAAAAGTTTCTTTCTGAATATATTGTGAATATTTCTTTGCCAC
>CM063502.1:132631204-132658704 GCA_032207245.1 Pardosa pseudoannulata | reverse complement strand
AAACTTTTCACAGAGTTCAATTTGCCATCAAAAGAGGAGAAGCAAAACTAAATGTTATATTAGTCTGAAAAACAAGATGTCGATCTTCTACTACTAATAGATTTTTAGTTATGCCCATGGAGTTAATATGCATTATATTGAAATTTTTGAGAGCAGGAGCTGAAATAAATATTGTTACGGCCACAAAACAATATTTCGTCTATCTACGTAAACAGTTTTTTGGTTATGCCCCACAGATTTAATACACTTTAAATGGAAATATTTCGTTATATACTGTGCAAATTGCGGTCAAAAGTAGATGTAATAGTCCTAAATATAAAATTTCAACATTTTTTATTGTTATTAGCTTTGAAATTGCAATTGAAAGAGGAGGATCTCAACTAGATGATATTATAGTTTTAAATGCTAATCATTCACTTTCTACGGCTAATTATTTTTCAGTGAGGTCCCACCGCATAATTATTCGTTATATTGAAGTTTTGCGTTATGTAAAGTTCGGAATGCAACCAAAAAAGGGAGGAGCACAACTAGACGCTATATCATTCCTACAAAAAGAGTTCTCGACTTGGCTAATAGTTTTTTAGTTAGGAAAGATCCGTACATATGTGCAAACACCAAGAGAGTTGTGACTAGTTACGGCTAATAGTTTTTTAGTTTTAAAAGATACGTATGTATGTACAAACGCCAAGATAGTTGTGACTAGTTCTACAATGGTCAAAATGGATATTTAAAGATACGGACTTAAAGTTTTCTTGTATACACATACAGACATAACACTTAAAATGTTCAAAATTTAGTAAGTCATGAACAAAATAAATATTTTTTTTGTTCAAATCTGTGTTCTAAAACATATCTTGATTACAATACTTCCTTTTACTTTGTACAAAGAAGTAAAAAGACCCAATAACAATTGAAGTACATTAGCCAAGACTTTTACAGATCGTTACCAAAAACCCTCATGTCAATCAGATCAAACAATGGTTTAAATAGGCTTGACTTGATACCGTTTCCTTCATAGTGTTTCATTCTCCCCTATACACCTCTTTAAATTTTTTTTATGCTGTGATAAATGCATTTTATTTTAAGTGTTTTATTATTAAAATCGGAATTTACGTTTGATTGTAGAATATTTTGGTTTCCTTTGGGGGCGCTACGGTCTACATTTTACCTATAAGACAGCTAATGAGACAAAGTCCTACTGCTTACAGACGATTTTGAACGATTATGAACAATCATGATAGTATTGGGATTTGAACCCCATGAGTTTCGGTACTGAAGAACAGCGCCATACCCATTTGGGCGTCTTTCGGCTTAGAGTATTTTGAGAGGATTAAAATAGGAGAAAATGCTATTGCTCTTATTTAATTCCAAGCAAGTTGCCCAATACAAATATCTTTTTCTGTAAAGGTAGCCGCATAAAAGATATTACTAGATGTTTGTCTTCTATATAAAAATTTAAGTGATAGAAGTTAAATGATCAGTTGAGTTAAGCATATTTTATTTAGCTAATAAGCAGCATTTAGGGCATATCCTTTTCATTAATATATATAGTCGGGGATAGTGTGGTTTTATTGCCGCTTTCCTAGGTTGGCACGGTTGGCGACTTTTTTTTTTTTGGCGATAATTATTTTGATAATGTACCCATGATGGCAACCTCTCTCCTCTCATCTACGATTGGTCCGGACAATGTTTACGTCATTTTCTTGGTGAGGCGGGTTTCATCAGAGTTGTATCACCAAGGAATCTTAAAACAAGTGATGTTTATCTTTTCTGGTACCCCTTTTTTTAGCAACTTGGCATCTAAAAGAAAGCTAAATTCCTTTTATGGTCTAAGAACTAACACCGCACAATAAGCACTCCTTACTGTGTTTTCTTTTCAGAATCATTAATCACTAAGAGGATTTCGTGAAACGGCTGAAATCTGCTCTGAATATAGGAAATAGAAATAACACAAACAATTTTTTTAAATCCTATTTCAATTACATAATATAATAATTTTTAAAATCCTATTTCAATTACATAATATAATAATTTTTTAAATCCTATTTCAATTACATAATATAATAATTTTATAAAACCGTACTAAAGGAGACTGCTTAAAAATGCAATTAGTTAAATTATTACACGCTTACTCCTCGTAAAAAAATGAAAGAAAAGTCGATGAACTTCGTTGTGATTACGTTTCCTCGCGAGCTAATACACAACTTTGCATCCTAGCCAATAGTACTGAAATGAGATCGTTACATTAAATAAAAAGCACTTGATAAATATCTGAATATATAAAATTATTTGTTTTAAACGATAGTATGTGGCTGATAGTGTCTTGTTTAAAAACTCTCTGTTTGAAATAAAGTTTCTGTATCATTGTTTTAGCTAGTTAATATAGTATAACTGTTGAAATTCTGTTGTATTTTATACAGGTTCATCCTCTAACCATGTGAATACAATAGTAGATTATATTTCTGTGATAAAGAGACAATTATCTCTACTTACTAACTTTACTAACTGGGAGATTAGTTACTCGACTGTCAACAACAAGTCACGTAACCGGTAACAATTACAGACATTTCTATGTTATGATTCGCATTATGAAAGCAAGCATACTAGATATATTAGATTTAGAGAGGATGATCTTTAAATAGCAAAATAGATTCACGATGTGTATTCAGACTAAAATAGCTGCTTAAAGCCAATCCGAGCATCCATGTCGGATGTAGGATTCTAACCTTCGGATCCCGGTTCCAAAATGCAGCTGCCTCTCCATCCTTGGTCATTTGACTGCTTTACGCACTTTCTATTATTATTTTTAAAAAATCAAATAAAACATTTTGATATTTAAAGTATTAACTATGCAGACTATTAGTTTATAATAACAAATACAATATCATATAATATGCAATATATCATATATATATATGCAAGAATGGAAAATTAAAGTTAATACTTATAGATGTCATTCTATCAACTTTTAGTAAAGGTTTTTAAAACCTTCCTAGGCTGTTTATGCACTGTAAACTCTATAAAAAATATCTAATTTTAGAAAAAAAAAAAAAAAAAACTATTGTGTGTGTTCATAATAACAACAGCAAAATTTCCATGATAGGTAAAATGTACTATTTTCTTTCTCTCTTTTTTGACCCTCAGTTTAGCATTAATTACACGATATCAAAATATGAAACTATTATTCTGCCTGCCCTTATTTGGACGTACTGCGGTTCTTTCAATGTAAACATAATATGAAAAACACAAAGCAAAATTTTTCGTAAAATTGTAAAAGCATACAAATATCTTAGAAACGGATAAACAAATAGGGAAGTTCTTTCTTGTCTAAATCTCACTTATCTAGAATCTCTTTAGACCTTTCTTAGGAAAGATCTAGTACTGTTAACAAACATTGTGTTAAACTCCTAAATATATAAATATATATATATATATATATATATATATATATATATATATATATATATATATATATATATATATATATATATATATACCAGTACCTTTCCAAATGAAGTAATTGCTGAGCAGATATGACTATATAAATGCATTTTAATTAAGAACGGCCTAGAGCCGCCCTGCTTTCTTAACAAAAGCGTCTTACCCTAAATACTTCACTGCATATGCATATGTCATATGCATATTTCAAATGCATATGAGAAATGACATGAAATTTACATTGTCTATACGTTGCTCATAATGATTTTTTAAAAATATTGTAAGAAAAAAAAATAAAATAAAATTGGAGTACGGTACCAAAATTATTAATATATAATTATCATTATGTATTGTATTGACTTGAAATATGCATAAAATGTCCAAATCTTGAAGACTTAAATATTGCGGCAGCATACAAATAAGCTAAACACCGAATATACCAAAAGGTTTAAATTTTCTTACAAGCTAAAAAATAAACTAAAGGATAGTCAAAGAAACTGTCATTGTCGTTTTGACACCAACATTAATCACTTCGTTTTCTCCACAATCCTCTGATAATTTCCCCTATTTCTGACCTTTCCTTCCCATTGCTCTGCAGATCTTTTTTAAAGCGGGCAGAAGGGGGGGGGGACTGAGTAGAAATGCTTCGATTTTCACAAATTTCCCTTAAATTTATTCCATGATTATATTTTTACTAACTTAGATATAGTTTCATAAAATGTTTCTGTAAAAAACTTAAAGATTAAAGAAGAGTGCTCAGTTTTTCAAATTTTCCGATTTTTCGTTTCTGAGTATTTATAAACAGAGAAATGAAGAAGTAGCGCTGTTTTCTTGAGTTCAAAAATTTGATTATCTTTTAAAATGAGATTTTAAAAGAAAAAAAAAACATTTGCAAATCAGGCACTCTTTACTAAGGCATCAGGTTTCTCAAGGAAAAAAAAAATATCTGAAAAAATCTAAATGTGAATTTGCAATCCTGGAATAACTTCTCCATTAACTTAACATTAGCTTCGTAACATCGGAGGCTCACTCCAGCGTCGCTTAAATTGTGTTTTACCTGGAAAAAATACCAAGTGGTTTTAATAAATCAACCATTTATGATAAAACAAAATCATCGTATAGGAAAAAAAAATATTGTAATTATTTTGAAATATTTGGTAATTTATTACTTTTGAGCGGAAAAGTAAAAAAATTACACCAATTGAACCAAAAAATATTGAACCTAAAAATCATGATTAAGAAGATATGTTGTAAGTAGTGCAGATGTCTCTTTTTGTGATCACAAATGCTATTTGATAACAATAACCTATTGACAATAATAAACGAAAATTATCCCGAAACACAAAATTGAAATTTTACTACTAAATAATATTTATTTTTGCAGTAATAAATTTAAAAGACAATTATTTATTCGAATGGTATTTTAAACAAATCGTTAAAATAGGTCGATTTTAAAAATCTTCAAGTTATCTGCTTTAAATAAAAATCAGATAACTTTCTTTCATCAGATAAAATTTTCATTACTGTAGTATTCGCGAAAGTCCTTTTTAAATGTTGTTGGAGGACTTAGTTTTCACGAAAATATTTTAGTTTAATCTAAAATGGGATTTTAGTGTCTGATATGATTTATATAAGGGCATCATTTATATTCGTTATAGGAATACTGTTAAAGGCTGAACATTTAAAAAACTGAGATTCAAAGTCGCTTCTCTTGCTTAAAAAATTTTTTTTATTTAAAAAGGAAAAATTTTAACTATTAAACTTTCAATAACTGATTTTTATCTACAGCTATCTCACTGTGGACAGATGTTACGAACAAAAGTTTTATAGAATTAATTTTTAGTTTAAATTAAAAATTATATTGTGTCTTTAAAATAATTCACTATGAAATGATACTCAATTACTCAATTTATATTTCTTCTTTGATTATGCATCATAAAAAAAAAATTAAATAGCAGATTTTATTGATTTTATAGAATTACTTGATACCCACAACTCTACACATATTTGTCCTCTACAGAAAGATAAAAAAAAAACTTATGATTATTTAAAAAAAAATTTACATAAGTTCAGATTTAATAAACTTGTTTTTTCATAGAAATATCACGATAGTCCATCAATTTTAAAGGCAAATTTTATTGCTTTAATTTTTGTAATTCTTGTTTTTATTACAAGAAAAGAATGTGTAATGTTGTGGGTATCAAGTAATTCTATAAAATCAATAAAATCTGCTATTTAATTTTTTTTTGATGATGTATAATCAAAGAAGAAATATAAATTGAGTAATACAATTATCTTTTTCGAAACAAGGTAGTTTATAAGTTATAGAATATTAAAAATGAAGTTAATTTTGATTACTTTTGTAGCAGCTGAACGGTATACAACCCTTTAATCTTGAAAAAATTTTCTAAAAATGAAATGGCTTTTCAGTGTAAGAAGTGTAATCATTGATTCACGTAAGATTTACACATTATGCATTTTACAGTAGCGCAGGAATGTTGCGGCTTCGCCAAACTGCGCCCAACTGCTTCAAAAACGGTATTTTAAAAGAAATTACTCCGAAACTGCGATTTTTAAAAATTTAAGCAGTTTTTACAAGCTCAGACTTGTTTGGTAATTTGGTCAATTCTATTATTTGGTGAATTCTCTCCGCCGACCTCAGTGAATACTAGACTTTGGAGGGAATATGCCATATTTGTTCTTACTTGCTTTGTCAGGTAAAATTCCATAAAGAAAGAGAAAAAAATTCATACTTCAGTTATACTGCCACTCTATGGTACTACAGACACAAGATTGTCAAAAACATCCAACTAAAAATTAAAATTCTGTACCTACCAAAAAGAAATATGTTTATAGCATGTACAGGGATGGCAATTTTCCGCTTTATGGTGCAGTTTCGTTTCTTTGTTCTTCTACAGCCTGTTCCAGCTTCTCCGCCAATTTCCACAATTCGTTGCAAAATTCCGTTTTTTTTTTCGTAAGTTTTTGTGCATGTGTGTGAATTTCCGATTCTTTTAGAAAACTTTGCCTTTTCAAAAATCTCATTTCCATTTATAAATTTTTCGATATTGGAAAGAAACTCACTTGTGAGACTATTAGCCCTTGAAACTAGATTTTCAAATTTTTTGGGTCAACCATTCAAAAGTCTTCCCAATGAGGAATTTGCACATGTGGGGGATTCGAACAACTTCGTGTTTTTCTGACAATTTCAGACTCGTAGATTCCAAAAATGTTCTCAAAAATGTAAAAAACTGGGTCCATCATTTAAAAAATTAATTTTAAAGTTAAGCGAAAATCACGTGACATCAAAAAGCTCCTTGATTGGTTGTGATGTCATCGTTCATGCAGACCAATATTTTTGTATTGCTTTTAAAGCGCGCACTATTTTCCGATTTTGTTTTTGCAAGTTCCTGAAATTTTCTAGCTATCAAAATTTATTTTTATTTAAACCTGAAGGTTTATTTTATCGATCTAGATAGCTTAGTTATCTCAATTTGTCATAAATGTCTCTTCTATCTGGATTTACCAAAGGACAGTCCGACAACCTCCCGAAAATTAACAGCATGTCAATGTTTTTGTTCTTGGGAAAAAAAACAAAAAAAAAACCGGATTTTATGGGAGCAGAAATACGGGGAATTAAAATGTAAGAAAAAAGTTTTAAAATGTTTAAAATTGGCCATACATCACTTTTCGTACGTTAAATTATTTTTATTATTCCATGTGTATTGCTCGCACATCCTCTGTACTGTTTTGGTTTTCTGCTCTCCTGTTGAGGGTGGAGCCTAATATTTAAATCTACGTATCGTTTTCTTACTCCAACAAATACTTTATTTTTCCTTTCATCAATGTGGGCGCGTTGCATGGTGGTAAAGTACGCCTTCTGCATAGTATCATCGTTCTCCTCGGGTATTCGGTTCCAGACGATACAAAAATTCGGAACTTAATTTAAATTGTTAAAAATTGTTTTTATGTTTATTTATTATTCTTTAGTCCTTTTTCGGATTTTTAATGCAATTTAGTTATTTTTAAACATTTATTTTTTGCTTTTTCAAAATTTTCAATTTTTTCGATTTTGACATTTTAATTCATTATTTTTTGTTTATTTTGTACGGATGTCATGGCCGCAAAAATATTTTATGTTTTTCTATCCCTAAACTTTCAACTCTCGAGTTATTATGCTATGAACTCACGAATTCACCCTTCTATTTATTTGCTCTTTTATGTGTTTATTTTTCGCTCGTTGTCATTTTTGTGCTTACTGACAGAAGCCTCTGGATTGAAAGCCTTTAGCCTTCATGTTGCAAAAAGTAGATCGTAGCGCTCCAAAACCAAACTAATTCTTAAGAATTTTAAATTTGATGAAAAGAAATTTAAAATCTTTAAAAGGCTTTACTTAATTATTTATACTTTTTTAAATAGCAATACAATTTTATTGTCTTTAATGTTAATGTTAAATTAAAAAACGTATAAAGTTTCTGAAATTAAATTTAATTTTTAAAGTAATATCATTATAAGTATTTTAAAAATATTATATACTTTTTTCAAATTAGTCACCAATTGAATCGAAAAATATCACTGTGAATTGATTCAATTAAGAAAGTATGCATCTTTGAAGAAAATATTTATAATATCTTAAAAATACAAAACTTTCCCCTCCCCCGAGTTATTTATTAGATAATTATATGCTTTAGATATTTATATGTTTTACGATATTTATATGCTTTATCAAACATTTATTGTAGTTGAACTCTGTGATAATACTCGAAAATGAGCAGTTTTAAAAGTTAAATAGCACTGGTTAATCAACAGTTCTTTTAAAGGTATATATGTATTTTTATATACTTTACTTTTTCTAAACTAGTAATATTTAAACAAAAGCAAGCATTTATTTACCTAAAAATGGTCTTCCCAAACCCATAGAGATGATTTATATGATAATTTGGGGTTTAATTTCTCATCCCTTTTCATCGCAGTTGTCCAGATTTTACGTGTATGTGGATCTTTGGAAACGCTGAAAAATATATTCTCATTGCAATTACTTGCTGTATTTTGACAGAGTGGTACAATACAATATTTATACTATGATTTTTTAATGCCAGACATGGTAAAAAAATTTCTATTATATGCTATACTTTACACAGAAACAAATTTAAAAGTCGCCTTTTAACATGTAAACAGCATAGGCGGTCGGTGTCGACATGAACGATGACGTCACAAACTCGGCGGAGAAAAAGTATCGTTTTAGAGAGACGTTAAAGAGTCCGCTATAAAACCCATCAGAAATCACTCATTAGGCCCCCAAATGAAAGAAAAATAGCTACTGTCCTGCTTACTTTTTTGTCTTCTATCGTTTAAAATCAAAATTAGAAAACGTGAAAATTCCTCATTTCCGATTGCTCCTGTGATGTAATGTTAGCAGTAAATTAAAAGTGGTAATCACGATGTCCGCAGATCAGGAAAATATGGAAATGTCCATCTGTAAGCATTATCCTTTGTCATGCAGTAGTCATGTTCATCTGCATCTTTCCACCTTGTGAATTATTCTCCTTTTTGAACTAATCCCTGTTCAGAGACATTGAAAGGGAAAGGCATCTTTAACACTAAGCACCATTCTTTCTGATTTTGAATAAAACACCATTTGATATATTTTTACATGTACATTGAAGGAGAAAAGATTGGCTCTCCTTTCCTGGCCTTTTCTTAGTATTATTTCACGCAATTTTGTAATTGTAAATTAACATTATACTGATATTGTTTGATATGAGTAGCAGGCTTTTAAGCATCATACAGTAAAGAATGCTTTCTTGTTAATAAATAAATTCGCACTGAATCTATAATAAACGGATTTCCTAGTAATTTTCCAGCTTTGGTTTTACTGCTAATACTTTTGTATAATCTTTTATATGATTATTATACCATCCAATTGCACACAAATATATATGTATATATGTAATCAAGAGAAAGTTAAATCCACCGGTCACAATAAATTGTGTTTCCTCTATTGTTTTTACTTGCCCGGGTTAATGGGCAAGGAGAAATCTAGGCAGCAAGACTACTGCAGTAAGATGCAGTCGTGTCACGTTGAAGACAGCGGCACGCAAGTCCAGGTCAAACTTGAATTTTATTTTAGTTAAGAGAACATCATGCAGGGTTGGAAAAAAAATATATCATGCTTTTTTTTAAACAAAATCAAAAAATCAGATTTTTTTTTTTAGTTTAAATCGGATTTTTTGATTTTTTTCTGAATACTAATTTTAACTGTTGTTTTTATGTTTTTTGCAATATACATAGAATAGTTTGTTATAAGAAATAACATCTGATCTATCTAGTATATTTTACACACTGATTACCTAAAATTAAACATATAAATTTTAATCTAAATACATTTCATTATTTTGTAATTGGATAGTGCAAACTAAATAAGATGTAAATTTAAAGAACACATTAAATATTCTTTTAATGCAAACTATTTATTTAGAAATAATAAATCCCAATTATTTCAATATTTTTAAGCACCGAATTATGCATTTAATTGTTTTAATAAAAACACTAGCTTTGATGCTTTTTCCACTCCTAATTGGCTACGAAGGCTAGAATGAATAATACCAAAAGAAGAAAACTGTCTTTCCAATCCAGCAGATAAAGCCACAGCTGTTGTTATTTGGTAGACAAACTGGATTTCAAGTTCTGTAATACTATCTTTACCTCCCATTACATAAAACGAATTTCACCAGTCATAATCAATCATTGTACTACCCCTACTACATACTTTTTGATAACAACCCCTAAATTCTTGAAAAGCACATGCAATCTATTTATTTATTGATATTACTGTGCTGACTGATTCCCAATTCTCCTGTCTTTGGAATATAGGTTTTAAAAGAAGTGAAAAAAAATGATTTAAATAAATGATTTTTTTTTCAAAAAAAAAAAAAAAAAAAAAAAATCAACTGATTTAAATCATGCCAACCCTGACATCATGTGCTTCACAGTCAAAGTATGAAAGAAGATAGAATGAACATCGAAACACGTGCTGACAGGGTTGGACACATAGCGAACGGAGATGAAATCTTTCCCAGAGAAAGTGCCCATTCGGCGTTATGTACAACAAAAGGTAGCTTTGATTATTGAAAAGCGAGCCAGGGACAGCTGAAAAATATGGAGAGTGTGCAGAAAATTTGCATCTACTGTAGATAAAGCTTTGGGAAATGGGTTGGAAGAATTTTAAGTCAAGGAAAGTCCATTAATTACGATATTTTGTGGCTGGGAAAATAGATTTGAAGGAATAAGAATGGAAAGGGGAGAATTTTTAAGAGATTAAAGTCAAATAGTTTTGATATATTACATATATATAGCGTACAACAAATCAACAAACCATATCTGTAATTGTTGAATATTTAGCTGTTTTGAATGCTACCAACAAATCATTTTAAATTATTAGCTAGGCACATCAAAAACTGCAGTTTATTTTTTAAAGCATTAGTTTAACTGTTACAAAAACACTATATCCTGTTACAAATTATTAGTTTAGATGCTCCGAACTGCTTGAAGGGGAGGCAACCTCCCTGCTAGCATTACAAAGGGTTCTAAGTACTCGTTTTTTCCTCCGTAAAACTGTCGAAAAATCATGTCGAAATAAAACTAGCAAAGAAATACGGCTCAAACATTCCTTGGCAGATATTACCACAAAGTGTGTAAACATTGCCCGAGGTGTTCTTGGCTGTCTGGTTTGGTTTCGTTTGTAGCGCAGCTGTCTACTATTTTCTTACACGAGGGGTAATGAGACCGGAGCTTACTGATTAAAGCAGATTCGGAACGTCTACAAATATCCATGCCATCATTGGGATTCGAACCCATTATTTTTGGTACCAAAGAGCAGCGCTCTACCATTCGGCCATCGTTCAGCTGGCTATCGGTTTTATAATATTCATCGGTAGCTCAAAGAATGACCGCCGACACATGAAATGTGATTTCTACCTATTTATTTTATGTATTTTTGAATTTTTATTTATTTTTCTAACTATCGATTTCTTATTTCGAGGAAATCCCTGAAGTATTTTAATTGTGGCCGGTTTAGCTAATAGATGGCGACACTTAATTAAATATTTTAATTTTTTCGTCGGAAAATTTTGGACTGCAGATTTTGGAGAATTTCTGGAGAATACTTGGTATTTTCAGCATTTCTTTTCTTTTTTTATTTCTTAAGTGTTTCTAAATTTACTTTGTTCTAAAAAAGTAAAAACTTTTCTTATAAAATAAAAAGCTTCAAAAATTTTTTTCACACTTTGTGTAGATTTACAACTCTTAGTGAGTTTCGTTAATAACTATTAATTTCATTAATTATGTTTTGTAAAAATAATTATTATGTATAATTTTTCACCCGTTCAAGTTATTAAAATATATTAGAAATATTATACCAGGGGGCTGAATATTCAAAACAGCTAAAATAATGTTTCAAAGTTCCATTTTAAATACTATAAATACTAAACTAAATAAACAGCAACGAAAAAAGCGGGAAGAATTTCACCGTAGGTCTGTAATGTATTTACTGTGAAAATTTTAAATCGATGTGTGCATAAGTTTGTATTTACAGTGTGCGCAAGTTGAAAAAACACCCTTTTGAGAAAGGGTTTGAAAATTTTTATAGTTACCTTGACAGCTGCAATATTAAATGCAAAGATTGTATAGCTTTACAGATTTCAATTCAAATATTTCAATGGGGTTTGTTTTAAACAAATCAGAAATGTCTAAAGATTTTAAAAATGTAAAATAAAAAAAAAAATCAAATTTTTGAAGGTGTAAAGTTAATGTGTCCCCTTAAATACCTCAAGACAATAAACCAAGAAAAATCTAGTTTATTTTTTAAATTTATTTTCTGAGGAGAGAGCAGAGTAGTGGGAATATATGGGGGCTGATTTGGTTTGGCGTGCTACAGTCTACTTTTTGAAACACGAGGGCTAATGATACCGGGACCTGTAGCTTAGAGCCGATTCCGAACGGCTACGAACATCCCTGCCACAGTGGGATTCAAACCCACGCAGTCTGGTACCGAAGGTTAGCACCCTAACCAATAGGCCATCATTCGTCTGTGTTTCACTACACATCAAACCGTTTTCTAGTTTACTATTAATGCAAATATTTAATCCAATTACTTTGAAAGATCAGCGGTAGCTCAGTCGGCAAAGGCAACGCTCTCGTAAATGTAGGGTTGCGGGTTCGGATCCTGAGCCGGCCTAAGATCCGCCGTGTTCGTTGAAGGTGACTGGAGCACATAAAGTATGTTCGTGGTCACAATGTCCTCCAAGTTCTCAAATGATACCTCTAGGGGTGGTAGGCCCAGCCTATGGGTCTTCTGCTTGGTCCCTGTAGCCCCGTTTAAATGTGCCAAAAAACAGCGTAAATGTAAGGTAGATCCCTGAATTGTACGCCCCTTTCAAGAATTATCCCTAACTAGGGAAAAAAATGAGGTGTGGAAAGAACCCACCTTTCTACCAGGGTAATTGCAGAGTTTACCCTCTTTTCCCACTATCCTTTGCATATGTTGTGTGTGGCACTAAATTAAAAACGTCGGACGACTTCGCTGCTACTGTGCTCATGGAATTCATACAAATTCCTTCTATTGCACATGGTTCATAATTTATCACAAATGGTATACATTGTTGTACGGAAAAACATTTGTTAGTTTTTCAATACAGTTATACCATAGCACATACAAAGTAAGTGATAACGTAGTTTTAATATCAGTAAAAGTGTTCTAGTTAGGATTATAATTTCGTGTATTAAAATGTTTCATACATATGTCAGAGGTTCAGTGTATGAAAAAAAAAATAAAAATGATCAATTTGCTTGAAACTTACCTTGAAATCATTGAGTTATTATCTCCTAAGTAGTAAAACAAATATATAAAAGTATATTATGTTTGATATGTAGTAAATAATAAACAGATTTTGGATTTTGTTTTGTGTTGGGGGATATTCAAAATAACAAATTAAAAATATTAAAGAGATAGATTATAATATGAATAATTTTTCAGCTTCAAATATACTCTTCCCCCTAAATCATTCCTAGAATTTCAAACAATTTCATCTAAGCTGTATCGAATTTTTGTTTACATTCTCCACTAAGCAAGGTTAAGTTTTTGTAAAGTAAAATAAATAAATTTTTAAAAAATTAATTGAATAAAAACTAAATTTTTACTGTACGTTTTATGAAATTTTCTCTTAATACTGCAGACTTAGCTTTAAAAAAATTCTCAAGAATGTTAACTTGAAGAATAATTTTAATATGTAATGAATAATTAAACCATAAAATTAAAAAAAATTACAATTTAGAATTTTTACACTAATAAAAAAAAAAGATATTTTATAGTACAAAAATTTTCTGCTTTTGCGTAACATTGCGAAGCAAATAAACATTTTATGGAAATTTCTAGTGAATGTTTGTAATATCGGAATGACTAAAGTATGCACAATTTTCGTCATAATTTGGTAAATTTTTCACGTGGTTCAACAAAAATAGTTGTACTGAGTGTCAAAAAGTAAGCAATACGTACGAATAATGGGATTGCACTTCCGAACGATCAAGTGATTCTGGCGACTATTCCGGGAAAAAAGAAGGGTGAAATCGGTACCGTTGAGACCTCTCTCGACGGTACCGGTGAAATCCCTGCTCATGTAAACGGGTTTTTGTACCCCCCCAAATAAAATCCCTTTTACCAGGGTACTTTACTGGCACATGGAAACGGGTCTTGTTTCTAAATTAGAGGACCCACTTGAGCAAGAAGTTGTACTTTCACCCTTGAGGTGCTTGTTAAATGAAAGGTGCACACCTTTGCCTTAAAATCGTGCTTGGTTTGACCAAGTGACACAACACGACAACAAGAACAACAATTTAATTTGACAGACTAAGGGCCCGATTTCAGGGCCGTAACTTTCACCCTTGAGGTGCTCGTTAAATGAAAGGTGCACACCTTTGCCTTAAAATCGTGCTTGGTTTGACCAAGTGACACAACACGACAACAAGAACAACAATTTACTTTGACAGACTAAGGGCCCGATTCCAGGGCCGTAACTTTCACCCTTGAGGTGCTCGTTAAATGAAAGGTGCACACCTTTGCCTTAAAATCGTGCTTGGTTTGACCAAGTGGCACAACACGACAACAAGAACAACAATTTACTTTGACAGATTAAGGGCCCAATTCCAGGGCCGTAACTAGATCCTTTGGCTCCCGTGGCAAAAGACTGGTTTGTGCTCCTAACCTCTCCGTATATTATATATCCAGAATGAAATGACAAAATAAAACACTAACGACAGTATATTTATATATCATATAAAGAAAAAGTATTTACGACATTATATTTCTAGATTTAGCATGCGCGAATAAATGGTTTTATCACAGTTCATCTGTTTGTGGTTTCTTTCTCAATTTAAAACGGATTTCTTTGATTTAAAAAATTAACTTTTTACACATTATACATACTTTACTGACAAATAATTCCAGTATGACGTACAGAAAGTGTCCTTTCACTAAAATCTCCTTTTTTGATAAATGTACCCTGCCCAATTTCGAAAGAAATCTGAATATTAATCGTAACGTGCTATGGAAGCAGTAGAAGGTAAGAAAGGAGTGTTGCGGACACAAAGTGGTTTCTGTAGTAGTTATTATATTTTTGCCAAACTTTTATTTAAAATTGACAAGCGACTGCGAGTTTCCTTATGATTTGCGAAAGTTGTGCTCTCACCCCAACAATAAATAATATAAAAATAAATTATCCCGTCTAATTTTGTTTTAATAATTCTAACTTATTGACTTTTAACTCTCCTCTTTAAAGAAATTTTGAAAAATTATTTAAATTTATATTATATTATATAATATAATATAAATTATTTAAATTTATATTATATTATATTTATATTTAAATTTTAATTATTTAAATTAAAATTTCTCAACCTTTTATTATTCATACTTGGGGCGAATCGTTCTCTTCTTGGATCCCAGTTCCATCACGGTGCGGAGCCCTGTGAATGATGCGCCCTTGGCAAATGCCACCTTAAACACGCCCTAGTTATGTCCCTGCCCGATTCAAGTCCAACTCTTTTATCTCATCTTCCGTCCGCATATTTGCGGAGATAAGCAAGTTTGGCTGGGTTTTGTTTGGAGCGCTGCTGTCTACCTTTTCAACACGAGGGCTAATGAGGCTGGGACCTACTGTTTAAAGCCGATTTCAAATGGCTACGAACATCCATATTTCTGTGGGATTAGAACCTACCGGAGTTCAAATCGGAATCCCACCGTGGGAAGAATGTTCGTAGGCATTCGGAATCGGCTTGAAGCCGTAGATCCCCCCCCCCCCTCATTCCTCCTCGTGTTGCAAAAGTAGACCGTAGCGTTCCAAACCAAACGAAACCCGAAACTTGCTTATCTCAGCAAATTTGCGTACTGAAGGTGAGATGCGAGAGATACGCGTTTGACTTAAATAGGGCCCTAAGACTCTCAAATAGCACAAATATGAATTTTAGAGCAATGGGAACGCATATTTGCATGATACATCTAAAAATTTGACAATGCTACGAAAGAATTTCTTTTAAACGTAATTTCTTTTCCAAATGAGTTATAGCACTAACTGTTTTAACAATGGTGAGTTTCCTTTTTTACGTTTAATTTCCCTATTATTTTTTTGAATTCTGAAAAAGAGAACAAAATTAAGGAAAAGTAAATTATTTTTCACTTCATAAGTTAAAATCATGCAGTTTATTTTTCCTCAAATTTATGTTCATGAAAACCTATATCAACGATCTATGTATTAGAGACATTTAAAACTTTTTCCCATATATGTAAGTAATCATAAATTTTTAATACTTTGATAAGAAATAATAAAATATAAAGGAAGAAGCTCATCTCAGTACCTTAAACCTTTGGATATCACCATATGAGAGAATAATTATATATGGGGCTTATTTCATACGTCTAACTGAAAAATCTAACTAAATTTAAGACTCAACACCAAATAATTTTCCATTTAAAATATAGTTCGCTGTGTATCCCATGTGATATACAAGCATAAAAAGCCTTACATGTGTATATTATATAATTTGGATTATTTTAAAGAGCTACGTTCCCTTTTGACAATACTCGGGCTAATAAGACGGGGACCTACTGTTTAAAAACAATACCGAATGGCTACGAACATCCATGCCACAGTAGGATTCCAACCCAAGAACTCCAGTGCCGAAAATTAGAGCCCTAACCATATGCCAGTACAGGCAAAGAGTTAACATATTTACTATGCAAAATATTTATACAAATATTACAAATATATGCATACAAATATTTGCAATTAAACTAAAGTTATGTTTTCATAGTATTAACCCCTTAACGCATTTGCCCGTGTCTGACACGGGCGAAATTCAAAATAAGCATGTAATAAAATCGTTTACACTTTGTTTGTATAACAATTTTTTTATATACTTTTTACTCTTTCCAAGACCCCTAGTCACCCCCAAAACTGAAATTGCAAAAAATAACTTACATTGTACCTATATATCCCTTTTCTGTGAAGAAAATATGTCATATTTTATAATTTTTTCTAAACTAAACTCGTCCTTTAAGGGGTTAATAAAAGTACATTATGTAATTAATAAAAGTAACACATTTTATGATTTATTCAAACTATGTCCAAAAGAAGTTCTAAAAACTTGATAAATTTGATGAGAAGGAGGAAAGAAAATCAGAAATTTGAAGGAGAACAATTCATTGTTGTTTTTTCGATTGCCTTTTGGACGAGCAATGGCCGTGGACCAGACGCCATACGAATTAAGGCGAAAAGGGTGCGCCTTTCGTATGACGAGTACCTCTAAGGCAGGGGTCGGCAACCTGTTTGTCCTTAAGGGAGCAATACTAAATTTGAAAATCACCGAGGGCGCATATTTTACAGATAATCAACAGGTATAAATAGGCATTAAAAAAAAAAAAAAAAAGATTTTTTTATAACTTTTTTTTGTTGGTGTCATACCTAATGATACATATAATTCAGTGTGAAACTTGAGTGTCTTGCAACGTGTTTATAGCTGAAACTATTTCTTTTTTATTTTTAAATTCTTCAAAGAGTGAATCAGCAGCTTCTAACATGGCTTCTTTCACTAATTCCCCATTTGTAAATGGTTTTTTATTCTTATCTAGCAAATGCGATATTTTATATGACGCGATCGTTGCTGCTTTATGTTGTTGCAGTGATTTAGTATAAAAACATTGCTGGTTAGTTATTGAACATTTTAAAGAAATAATTTTTTTTCTTCTAATTTCAGAGTTCATTAGATAGTCACTATCAAAATTGGTATGAACGGTCTTAAAATGTCGTTCAATATTACTTTTCTTGGGAATCGCAACACTATTATTACACAACAAACAAATACACTTCCCTTTGTAATCAACGGAACAATATAGATGTTCCCATTCATCGTTAAAATAATATGTTCTTTTTCTTTTACATTTATCCATGAAAGGTTTTGAAAGAAAAGAATTATTTCGGATTACTTGGTAGTTTAAAATGCACGATCTACGCGTGGTCTATTCGAAATACGATCACACACTAACAAAAAATAAGTGCGTGTTATGAGATAAACTCAAGGTTAGTAAACTGCTAATCTATGCACAATCCTAAACTCAACTGACTACTTGCTGTATATCGCCGTTTGACAAGAGTAAATCGCTATGGCTATCATATATTTACATTAGTCCAGCGAGGGCGCATTAGAAATCGATGGGGGGCGCCATGGCGCAAGCGTGCGCCGCGTTGCCTACCTCTGCTCTAAGGTGAAAAAAACGTTTTCGAAGTGGCTTCTCTTGTGGCCCCGGTCTCGTAATTTAGAAACAGGGACCATTGTCCAAGCTGAAGACCCCCCCCATGCGTGTATGCGGTGGTTTTGGATGGAAGTAGGGGGTAGGGGTGGCTTGTTTTTATTCAACACAACTGTGAATACATACTTGTATAGATTATACGTTCTTGTGATTTACTATCATGAATACGAACATTTTCAGATTTGAAACAAATTTACACTAGTATCTGGACAATGGTAACTTTGGGCCCACTTTGAAAAAAAAACCAGCCCATTTAGGACCACTTATTATAAAACTTTAATATTGTGCATAATTCAAAGTTCCTCACGATATTAATTTTTTCTTTCGTTCACCTTTTATTTGTTTTGATAGTATACCACTTTTATAATCTATCTATCTATCTATCTATCTATCTATATATATATATATATATATATATATATATATATATATATATATATATAAATGAATTTGTGTCTGTCTATCTGTACTCGATAGACTCAAAAACAATACATCCAATCACCTTGAAAATGTGGGAAATTATAAGTTATATCCCTAGGAAGGTTTTTTGAAAATTTTCAACGATATAAATCCATTCTTTCCGTATAAATCCATTCCTCCGATATAAATCCATTCCAAACGCTCGAAAAAGGGGGAACCCTTTTTTGAGCGTTTTATGTCATTATTCCAAGCATTATTTTTCCCGGTTAAACGCAAACGATTAATTTTTTAATTTATCGCATCATAACTAAGTGAAAGAAGGAATATTTCTAGCAATGTGACGTCATTCCGTTAATCCCATGTAATTGTTTTAAGCGCGGTTTTCCTCGGTTAAAAGTAGGAGATTAAATTTTTCAATTTATCACATAATAAATAGGTGAAAACACTATTTTATTTTAATCTCACTATGACTCGTCATTCCTTTAAATATCTCATTTATTCATTTCTTATTTTATATTATTTAAACATCGTCTGCGTAGTATCAATTCGATTTGACCTGGAAATTTAGATATAAAATAATTAACTTTCATTTCTATGTGACAAAAAGTATAGTGTTTTCATATAAGAACTAATTTTAAATTTAATTCTTGGTTAATTTTTACGTTACAATGAAATGCTTATTAACAATATTCTAACAATAAAAAGTATAAATTTCAGTGACTCTCATAGTCAAATAAAAACCTATAATTTTACATAGTTATCTTTATATTCACATGGTTGTCGATATGAATGTGTGTTTCGGTTTCATATAAAACTATGTGGTTTGTCATAAATTTCCTTAATTTTTGACAGCATTTATTAATACCAACACACACACACACGCACACACACACACACACACACACACACATATATATATATATATATATATATATATATATATATATATATATATATATATATATATATATATATGTTACTGTGAATGCCCGAAATTGGAGAATGTCGACATTCACCGGTGAATGTCGACATACACCAAATACCTCGGTGAAAGACAGAATATTTGATTATATTCTTACATATTCGGACTATCACCGGTGTATGTCGACAATCCGTATGCACTGATGGTGAATGTTGAAAAATAATATTTTTTTACGTTTTTAAATCATACTTTATTATTAAAACATATATATGTTAAAATAGCAATTACCATGAAGGAATACTCCAAAGTTTCTGCATCCATTCCAAAGGAAAATACAGAAGAGCTTCAACCTATTACACCTTCTATCAAGCCATGACTAAACAGCAGAAGTTTATTTCTATTAAAAAAGCGGCAGCAAAAGATAATCTAATGCATGCAACTAAAATGTTACAGACATAAAAAAGAAAACTTCCTCCTGCTCAAATGGATGACACTGTGTGAATACAAGTCCCTGATGTCGACCGTGGTCGAACAGATGTATTGGCGGTTGTTGTTGGAATAGAAGACTCCGACTTTTATAAATAAGTAAACAAAAATGGTTAACTCAAGCAGCTTGATATCCGTAATCAGTTTATATTTTGTAAAGAAAAGTTGCTCTCCATAGATGAGATTTCTTCTCAAGAAATGTCGCACTGAGAGAAGCCGCTGAAGCTAATTCGAGACGTGGATGGCATGGCTATAAACGCTGTCATTGCAAAAAGAAATGTTTAGTTACTAAATGCCATTAATAAATGCAAGGGACTCTTGTGCAATTCAAATTGCTATAGCAGTATACATTGTTGCAACAAATAAGATAATATAACGTCAATCACATAATTAAGTTAATTATTGGTATTATTTTCTGTTCTAAGAGTGTTCGGTTTGTTTTATGTTCAACAGTTACATGTGCTATTACTATAAATTTGACTGTATTATGAAGAAGAAAATATAAATATCCGACATGTTCAACATTCACCATTAGTGCATGGTGAATGTCGACATTTACCGGTGTAAGTCAGAAATAAGAATATTTAGCAAATATTTCGGACATACACCAAACGACTACGTGAATGTTGACATTCACCGGTGAAAGTCGACATTCTCCAGATTTCGGTCTTTCACAGTAACATATATACAACATAGAAATATATAAATATGTCAATGACTCGAACTGAACTGTGACGAATATAGAGAGTTATTCACGAAAAAAAAAAAAAAAATCCTTGTGTAAAAGTAACATATTCAATTAGTTCACCGTAGCGAAGCACGAGCACACTTGCTAGTTGTTCTTAAAATTTAAGTGTAGAATAAGTACTATTTTACGAATTCATTTCATTATTTAAGTATTTTCTGCAAATTCAGTCCGTAATTGCATCTACTTTCATTTTTTTTTCTATTCCTATTTCCTTTAAAGGTTGATATAAAATTATATAGTATAACTTGAGATGAAATAAGTTTAACATGTTATTTTAGTAATAAACATTAAAATTTTATTTAGAACTGTTTAAAATTTCTATGTAACAGCGAATTTTCTTTTGTCAATACCTAATTTCTTTTCCTAGGAAAATAAATTTGTAATAAAGTTTAATGATTTTTTTAGGTTTAAAATGTATAATTATATTACACAAGGCTAAATTTTAATTATAATTATTTAAAACTTTAGTGCAGAAGAAGACTTTTAAGCAGTTTTTCACTGAAATAATTTTCACTAAAATTTCTATGTAACGGCTAATTTTATTTGTCTATACCTAATTTCTTTTCTCTAGAAAATAATTTTGTAATAAAGTTTAATGATGATTTTAGGTTTAAAATGTATTATTATATTCTACAAAGCTAAATTTTAACTATAATTATTTAAAACTTTAGTGCAGAAGAAGACTTTTAAGCAGTTTTTCACTGAAATAATTTTCACTAAAATTTCTATGTAATGGCTAATTTTCTTTGTCAATACCTAATTTCTTTTCTTTGGAAAATAAATTTGTAATAAAGTTTAATGATGTTTTTAGGTTTAAAATGTATAATTATATTCTACAAAGCTAAATTTTAATTATAATTATTTAAAACTTTAGTGCAGAAGAAGACTTTTAAGCAGTTTTTCACTGAAATAATTTTCACTAAAATTTCTATGTAATGGCTAATTTTCTTTGTCAATACCTAATTTCTTTTCTTTGGAAAATAAATTTGTAATAAAGTTTAATGATGTTTTTAGGTTTAAAATGTATAATTATATTCTACAAAGCTAAATTTTAATTATAATTATTTAAAACTTTAGTGCAGAAGAAGACTTTTAAGCAGTTTTTCACTGAAATAATTTTCACTAAAATTTCTATGTAACGGCTAATTTTATTTGTCTATACCTAATTTCTTTTCTCTAGAAAATAATTTTGTAATAAGGTTTAATGATTTTTTTAGGTTTAAAATGTATAATTATATTACACAAAGCTAAATTTTAAGTATAATTATTTAAAACTTTAGTGCAGAAGAAGGCTTTTAAGCAGTTTTTCACTGAAATAATTTTCACTAAAATTTCTATGTAACGGCTAATTTTATTTGTCTATACCTAATTTCTTTTCTCTAGAAAATAATTTTGTAATAAGGTTTAATGATTTTTTTAGGTTTAAAATGTATAATTATATTACGCAAAGCTAAATTTTAAGTATAATTATTTAAAACTTTAGTGCAGAAGAAGGCTTTTAAGCAGTTTTTCACTGAAATAATTTTCACTAAAATTTCTATGTAATGGCTAATTTTCTTTGTCAATACCTAATTTCTTTTCTTTGGAAAATAAATTTGTAATAAGGTTTAATGATTTTTTTAGGTTTAAAATGTATAATTATATTACACAAAGCTAAATTTTAAGTATAATTATTTAAAACTTTAGTGCAGAAGAAGGCTTTTAAGCAGTTTTTCACTGAATGAAAATGTGTTATAAAATATTACGTTTCTTGTTAATTTCCTCTCATGGGAACATTACGGAAATCACTAATAAGAATAAATTTGATATTTTTTCTTATAGTTCCTAATGTAATTTTAATAATTATATATCATTTCCTGATTTTCGATTATAGAGCGGTGTCTATTTCATTTAGTGTTGTCATTATTTATGCTTTAGAAAATGATTTAAGTAACTATCTCTTTCAAAAGCTCCCTAAGATATTAATAAACTAAGTAATTTATCTATTTTGTTTAAATTTTCGCTATCTTGGATTTATCAAATAAAAAATGTATGAAAAAATTACGTTGTTGTTTGAATAAATATCTAGAAAAATTTTAATTAGTTTGAACACTTTTACGTATAGTTACAATGCAATAAACTTTAAAAATACCAGTTTTTAGGAATCTACCAGACATTTTCCCTTTTTTCTCGGACCAGTGTGAAATAACTGCAATTTGAATGCGAAAATAATTGTAAATGATCCATAAATCAGCACCTGTCAACTTGCTTTGTTACTGAACACATCTTCCATGAAAATAATCCCCATTCATTTATGGCTTTCCCTACTACAGTTGACTTTCTCTTTTGGAGTCCCCGATCTCATCAAAGGCGTGGTTTCTGAAGAAATGCTACGATTATTAATAAATTTTCCTATATGAGCTCTCAAATCACGCTTCTACTAATTTAAGTACAATTTAAAAATTAGTATCTACACAGAGCTTAAAGATTCAGCTTTTGTGTGCTGTTTTTCAAATTTGGAAATTATGTAGTTTTTATAGAGAAATTAAGGAAAAATTACCACATACTTTTCATGTTTAGAAATTTCATTGAGATTTAAAATTAAATTTTGATTGAAACTAAAAATTTGAAAACGAGACGAAAATTGTAAAGTCATTAGCTATCTAGAGCAAATTCTTTTCTTTGAAAATATTCAAGACGGAATTTGCAGTTTTGGATCAGCTTTACCATTGACTTAACACTTTGGAAACGAGTGTAGTGTTATGCTCTTTAAGTAAATCGATCTTTGCAAAGATACTTTTTTCTCTTAAAATACCATGGAAATCTTCGATTCAGGAAATGTGATACCGATCGGAAATGGTTTGATCATTCTAAAGTCTGTAATCTTCTCAAGGTCTTAAAGTAAAATTCTTCATGGTAACAATATGAAGTGGACTGGTCCAAGGCAATTTAGATATCTGTATAATTTCAGTATCCAAATAGAATTTAGATTCCTCTCCAGCTAATTTTAACTTTTTGAGTCTAAATGATGTGGTTTAGAACAGACTGGTTGTCCTTTACTTATAATATGATGCTTTTCTTTATGTGGGTTGCTATTAATTAAAAAATTTGGCTTCGTTAAATTGGGATGTAATGAAAGAATAACAGAAAATTTGCACATTATATCCATAGAACGGAATTCCCTTTCCACAGAACAGAAGAAAATTCTCCTTTAACAGCTAGGTTATTCAGTCAATTAGACATTTATTGCGATTATCCCCTATATAATAATAGCCTAAGTTGTCTGTCCGCGAATTTATGAAGCGGTTGTACCTGGAATGGATACAGGCATCCATATTGGATTTTTTAAGGGTTAGCAAAATTCAAAGAGAGTTCGAAATCCACCCCATCCCCCCTTTTCGAGAGTTTAAAACTATTATTTCAAGTCTTATTCTCTCTCTTATTTTATACTAAATTCATTCTTGATATGAATTTAGTATAGAATAAGAGGGAACAGCGAGGGCGGAGCTTAATATTTAAACTGGACTGTGTTTACTCGACCCTCATATACTCTAATTAGTTACTTCATCGAGTGTAGACCTAGCACGTTCGGTAGAGTGTCTGCCCATTTGACCATCGGTTGATGGTTCTGTCCCCGAAGCAGCCAAATTTTCCTAAATGTCTAATTAATTTAATATTTTCTGCTTTTTCTTTTAAATTTTTATTCCTAAAGTTGTTTTATTACCTTCAAAATTGTTTTATTATTTTTAAAATAAATGTTTATTATTTTTTCAACTTTTTATGACTTAAACTTTCTTCTCGTAATGTAATAATAGCCTAAGCTATCTGTCTATCTGTCTTCGAATTTAGGAAGAGGTTGGACGTGGTATGGATAGAGCATCCATGTTGGATTATTGATGAGTAAGGGTTAGCAAAATTCAAAGCGAGTAAAGTTTATTTTTTCATAAACTATAGATCCGATTCTAAAATAAATTGGTATGAATAAACATCGTATCACAGCGAAAAATACTGTCATATTTAAAACGTTCGAAATGCACCCCTTCCCCCTTTTCGAGCATTTAATGCCGTTATATCAAGCCCTATTTTAGGAGAATCTATTAAATTTATCAATTTATCACATAATAAATAATTAAAAATAACAATTTTCTTTCTATCATTATGACGTCATTCCTTTAACTATCTCATTTAATCATCTACTTTAGATTATTTAAATATCTTCTGTATGATTTCTATACGTTTTATCCCTAAACTTCGATATTACCTAAATAATTTTCTTTTATATTCGGCTTAAATAATAGATTAGCTACATAAGTGATAATTTTAATCGATTATTTTTGTAGAACGATAATTCTCAGCCAAAAACTAAACCACTTTCTTACCTGCCTCATAGGGTACCTTTACAATTCTGGAAAATTAAAAATTTTACTGATCCCGTCATATGACGGGCTATATGCTAGTCAGTTAATAAATGGAATTTGTTGAGGAAATCAGCACCTAGAATAGCTTTATCAACTTTGGCAATGTGTAAAGGCCACTGAAATTCACGCCTGTGTCCTAGATTGATAATTAAAATTTTGTGTTCAAATGTTGATATGTTTGAACCATTTTTGAATGCAATTTAAAGGATTTACAAGTTTTTTGCATATTTAAAGCTGGAATTACCGATAAATCAGCACCATTATCAACCAAAAAGCATAAACCAGTGTTTTTGTCGATAACAAATAAACGGTAATTAGCTTGCCGCCATATCTACTGCTGGTGTGAGTTTTCCGGAACTTTATGCCAACTGAATGGACCATTACATTTATTATGTTTGCACTAATTATCAAACATGAAAGGATAAAATAAAATTTTCTGTTAGAACTAAATTGCTTACGGAATCGACTTCTACTTCGGTGTTCTTTTTACCCCAAATCACGAAATTTGTTTCTGGATTGATGTCGGTTAACTTTCAGTTCTGAGAGTTGTTTTTCCCGAGTGGAACTTTTAATGAGAATATTTGTCGTGACAGAATTATCAGCACTCACAGAATAAATTTCTGTAGCTGAAATCACTTAAAAAATTTTTTTGGCCATAACAGAAATATTTTCCAAATTTTCAGTATTAACTACTAGAACATTTCTTATTTATTGGCTTACACAATTTATCCAGTTAAAGTGTCCTTAAAACCTTCTCAGATAAGTTTATTTATTCTCAATAGCATTTTCACTCTACCTTTTGAAAAATTACTTTGTTTTGTCATTTCAAGTAATATAGCTTTTAAGATAACATAAAAAATGGAAAACAAATGAAACAAGTGAAATTTACTTACTGGTAAGATGAATTATAAAATACGTGTCTTAGATTATAATTTCTGTTTTATCAACATGAAGTGAATTATATTTTATTCTGTAAACTAAAAGAATATAATTATGGAATGCTTTAACAACTAAAAAAAGTTTTAAAATTGTTAATGAAATTTAAAAATTTTAAAAATTTACATCAATGTATTTAATTTTATATCATAATAAATGCCTAGCATTTATTGAGACACACATTAAAAAGGATGATATTAAGCTTCTATTTGATATAGAAATTGAGTTTTTAACTTCAATTTTGTAGAAATTAATTTATGAATAAGTAGAATATGGTTTTTGTTCGGTTTGTTGCTACAAAACCAAATATATCAATGTAATTTCAATTCACAGATTGAAAAATATGATAATAAACTTCTATTTGATATAAAAATTTAGTTTCTAACTTTCATATTTCAAAAGTTAATTTTGGGGGTAAGTAGATTTCGTATGCGTTGACTGGATGTATATATTTTACGTTATTCTTATTAATGAATTATTTCGTTTAAATTTTTTTTATCAAATTAGATTCTTATCTATGAAACTTTTATATTCAAAACAGAGTAGAACTTTCTATTTTATAGTTAATCAAAAATTGGCTATCCTAATGAAGACATTTCAGCTAGAAATATACTGTCACTTAAGCTCTTCAACCCTTCTAGAGAAAAAGTCTAATCATTAGTTTTAATTGCATTTGCCGAAATTATGAATAAGATACAGATTTTAACAATAAAAGTTTGTCTCCTTCCCCGTTGAACACCTGTTGCGGACGAAAAGAACTGGTGGAAGAAAGGTCCACAGGGAGGTCTCCATGAATGATATAAAGGATTTCTTATTAGCTGTCAATTTAGAATAATTGTTCAGTGGACGAAATCGTCCGCTAAGCTCTTTATGGGAAATTTACTGATAATACAGGCATATAGATTTTACAACACCATGTATTACAAAGGACTGAACAAAAAGAGAGTAGGGATTAAGGATCAGGGAGTAAGACTGGAACAAATTCTTAGAGTCTTTTGGAAAATGTATTGTTAAATAAGCAGTCGATCCATGTGCACTAACGGATTAAATAGTATTTTATGACTTATGCAAAAACACGCTATCTGATAACTAGAATTTGTAAACATTTCAGAGTAAACAAATGTGGCATGGGTTAGTTTTTATATAGGAACCACCCCTTTCCCTTACTTTGTCCAATTGAAGATATTTGGTATTGTAAACTCTTTTCTTATTGGTATTTTGAGCTGATCCTATCCCAATATGTGACTCAGTTGGCCCTCCTGTGGTCATTAATCGCCATAATTCTATTTTCCTACG
>CM063502.1:132593704-132626204 GCA_032207245.1 Pardosa pseudoannulata | reverse complement strand
AATGTCGACATTCACCGGGGAATTTTGACATACACCAAATACCTCGGTGAAAGGCCGAATATTTTATTATATTCTTATATATTCGGACTATCACCGGTGTATGTCGACAATCCCCATGCACTGATGGTGAATGTTGAAAAAATATATTGTTACGTTTTTAAATCATAATTTATTATTAAAACATATAAGGATATATGTCAAAATAGCACAAACCATGAAGGAATACTCCAAAGTCCCTGTGTCGATTCCAAAGAAAAATATCAAAGAGAAGCTTCAACTTACTACACCTTCTATCAAGCCCTGATCAAACAGCAGATGTTTATCTCTATTAAAAGAACTGCTACTAAAGATAATCTTCTAATGTATGCAACAAAAATGTTACAAACTTTAAAAAGAAAATTTACTAATGCTCAAATCGATGACATTGTGCGAATACCAGGCCCTGTAGTCGACCGTGGTCATACATATGCCCGAAATGTATTGTCGGTTTTTATTGAAATAGAAGATTCTGACTTTTATAAACTAGTAAAGAAAAATGGTACCCTCATGCTGCTTTATACCTGTAATCAGTTTATATTTTGTAAAAAAAAGTTACTCTCTATATATAAGTGGAGGGCATGTCTATAAACGCTGTCATTGTAAAAAGAAATGTTTCATTAATAAATGCCATTAAAAATATAAGGGACTCCTTTTGCAATTCAAATTACTATAACAGTTTAAATTGTTGCAACAAATAAGATAGTATAACGTCAATCAGATAATTAAGTTAATTATTGATATGATTTTCTGTTCTAAGAGTGTCCGGTTTGTTCTAAGTTCAACAGTTACATGTGCTACTACTATAGATTTGACTGAATTACGGAGAAGAAAATATAAATATCCGACATGTTCAACATTCACCATTAGTGCATGGTGAATGTCGACATTTACCGGTGTAAGTCAGAAATAAAAGTATTTAGCAAATATTTCGGACATACACCAAATGACTACGTGAATGTTGACATTCACCGGTGAAAGTCGACATTCTCCAGATTTCGGTCTTTCACAGTAACATATATAATATATATATAATATATATATATATATATATATATATATATATATATACATAAAAATGTTAATATGTATATATATGTATAATACAACTCCATTTTCTTCTACCTGAATATAAACCTTTATGCTTAAAATTTTGTAATTTCCTACGGGTAAAAAAATTACGAATTTTCTTTCCTTCGTTACAGAAATCGCGGATCTAACCCCTTGATGGATAACGCCTACTGGCAGGACAGCTGCGAAATATTGACGCGGTTGATGTCCAGATTTTCCTCCAGCGAGTTCAGGAAGAGGAGATTAGTTTTAGCCATCCTCATCTTAGACACTTTGTTGGAGCTTCATTTCTTCTACTGCAACCAGTCATATTACAGCCTCAAGTTGTTTTTTCGGACAATACCGGATGCTTACCTGAGTCTAGAAGAAATGGCTGGGTAAGATTTACATTACTCTTTTGTTTTATATACACTTCTCTACCTACCAACTGTACTGGATTTTCCAGGGTACTTCCAGGTTTTAAACATGTAATCATGCCTCTAAGTTTTATCGTAATGCTCGCAGTTTTGAAAAAATCCCCTATTTTAATGCAATTTTTCTCTATAGAGAAATTTTTATATTTTTTATATTTTCTCTTAAATATTGTAAATAACTTTATTGTGTTGATAAATATGCGTATAGTATTTGTAAAAAAGAGAAAATTTCTATTTTCCCATAGTTTATAAAGGAAAACAAAATATTCTTTATGTTATGCATATCAACTAATTTTTTTAATAAGGTATTTTAATAAGTTGTTTTCATGCATGTTATTTAGTTCAAAATATTCCCATTGAGTTTATTAAGGCATTGATTTATAGTCCAATTTAAATAAAAATAATCGAGGATTTCAGTGTATTCAATGTAACTTATTTATTTCCCTACATTATATATATATATATATATATATATATATATATATATATATATATATATATATATATATATATATATATATATATATATATATATATATATGCATGTCAGGTCTAAAAAAGGGGTAGTTGGAACTTACGTGAGTTAAAAGCTATTTTAAAAAGAGAACTCTTTTATAATAATAGAATAAATGAAAAAGACCCACGCTCGCGTAAGCATTTAGGATAAACCGGTCAGGAGGAAGCATTTTTGAGCTATTTGATGAGATTGCAAATAAATAAGTTTCAATCAGCGGGTGGACATGGAGCTGTCAACAACACTCTAAGCGTGTCTTCGACGAAAAAGTGAAAATGGCGCAAGTTTTACTTTAACGATGGTTTAATAAACTTATAGTTATCCAGAAGACTGTTTTTCCATTCGCCTTAACTCTGAATCACGACATGTCATTCATATATATATATATATATATATATACATATATATACACACACACACACACATATATATATATATATATATATATATATATATATATATACATATATGTGTGTGTGTGCATGTGTGCGTATACCGCGTGAGCTGCCGAATGTTCTGGCGGTCACGTTGACACTTTTGTTATTGCAAGAATAAAAGATGGCAACGAACTACTGTTCTGTTCATTGTGGCACCAGCGCCATATACCAGTGATTTTTTAACTAACATTTTTATATTTATAAACAAAATCAACATTATTTTTTACCTCTTTCGGCAAACCGCCTATCTTTATCTTTATTCCTTCCATTTTTATATATTTTCAAAGTTTTAAAGGACTGTAGCAAATCAGTAGACCATTACTCTCCAAACCAACCGACGAATAACAGAACTTGTATAAAACTAGATTTCTGAGGTACAACTCGCAGATTCAAGTCTTGTTGATTGCAGTAATGTTTTTAGTGGCCCAGAAGTGTTTTTAAATAGTAGAACGAGTTCTAATTTACCAGAGTGTTGCAGAATATAAGTGGATAAAATTTTCCAACTCGACTTATTCATTTTAATTGTTACAGTTCGTTAATACCATGTCATTCATTCGTGTACAACTTTTTTCTCATGAGCCTGTTAAAAAATGAACGTTTTTTTCAGGTTTCTGACTGAATTTTTGGGGGAACAGGATGACAAAGAAGAACTATTTACAGAATTTTGTGGAACATACCAGCTGTGCTTTCCTCAAGCTGTGAAACCTGTCCAGCCAAGGAGCTTGCAACACCTTTGTCGTTTGGAAGTCAGAGAGAGTTTGAAAAAAGCAAATTCAATTCATTTTGGAATTAAGGATCTACGCCTGCCGAAGTTACTGGAAAAATATCTGTTGTTGGAAGAATGATTTTCACAATTGGATATTATGCAAATCCATGTCCTGGCAGAATATATCATTGTATTGGTTCGTTTGATCTTCCCTTATTCATTGTATCACTGTTTCATTTCAATCACTGTAACATTCTTTTATTGAATTCATTCATCACTCATTCATTTTTCATTCATTGTATCACGTTTTTATTTTGTTCACTGTATCATTAATTCTTTTTATGACTAATGTATTCCCGGTTATAACAATAAAACGTAATTGCAACATAACTTTTCAGTCTCTTTAATGGTTTTGCTTTAAATGGTTTAAGGGTTTCTTTAATGGTTTTACTTACGTATTCACGTTAATTTTTCAACGAGGCTATTGTGAGAGCTTCTTTATCTTGAATAGATCTCATTAAATCCTTATTTTTAATTTAAGAGGATATGTTAGAATAGAAACAACTGGTATATGTAAAATAGAGGAATAAAATATATGTATGTATATATATGCATATATATACATACATATATATACATATATATATATATATATATATATATATATATATATATATATATATATATATATATATAATATATATATATATATATATATATATATATATATATATATATATATATATCTGTGTGTGTGTGTGTGTGTGTGTGTGTGTGTGTAATACGAACGAGACTCATTCAAAATCACAACACAGTTTATTTCTGGTAATAAACATGAAATCCGTACAACAGGAACAAACCTTTACAATTTCTTGCACGCAGACAAAGTGCTTCCGCACATACACTTTTCGAGTAGGGATTCCTAAGGTAAAAGACTATGAATAATCCCTAAGCACAATTGATCACGTGATACAAAATATCCATGTTTAAAGAGAACGAGCTAACTATTGGCTAAAGTAGTCCAGACAGAGGCTGAAATAAGTCTATAGCGTGTCTGGAGGGAAAAATCAGAATTACCGCGCAAACCCCGAACTCAGTCTTTGAACATAAGTTATTGGATTAATATAAAAATACGTAAATAAGGAATCTTAATATTACACACACACACACACACACACATATGTATATATATATATATATATATATATATATATATATATATATGTAATATATCAAAATTATTTAACTTTAATATTTCTTCAAAAATCTCCTCTCTTCCATTTTAATTCATCTAAATATCTTTACCAGTCTCAACATGGTGTGTTCAACGGAGTATTTTCCACTTAACATTCCTTTCTGTCATAAAACTGTAAACTTTCTGTCTATACAGAAGTTTCCCATGTGTTGGCGGAACATGTTTTCGCGTTTTGCTCATATTGCAGTCAATTCGCTTATTAAGCTGTTTTTGTTGTGGGAAATTTCTTGTTGTCAGCGCTCTTGGGTGTACTTGTGTGAGAGAGCAGAGTGAACTCTGTGGCTTTTTGATTTTATATTGTCCAGAAGGACAGATGTGCCGTGTTGCCGCTCTGAAATAAAGTTTTAAATTAGACTTCTGAGTTCTCTTGAATATGAGACCCGACTGCATCTTTGTACTTTATGAATGCTAGCTGTTGAACTTTCTCCTTGTGAAGGAGTTTTATAAAAAATGGATTACACACACACACACACACACACACACACACACACACATATATATATATATATATATATATATATATATATATATATATATATATACATATATATGTGTATGTGTGTGTATATAAATGTATGCGTTGAATAACAGTTTAATCTCTGGTTAGTTCTAACTGACTTTGGTGAGACCAGGCCATAACATTTTCTTTACGATTATTAATGCTTCCTTATAATTAAATACATAATTAATCTCTGAATGGCTGAAACGGTAAGACCAAACATTAGTTACATTTTTTTATAACATGCAAATGGTTTTTTATATACGTCTTTGCACTTTCATTAATATTTTTTATCTAATTTTTTTATCCATTCAATTATCCAATTTATGGCCCTGGAGAAAAGAAATTGAATATACTAAAATTTTAGTTTTGCTTACAGTTCTCCAAAATTTAATATAAAGAACTGATTAAATGTCAATAAATATCTTGTAACTGAGAAAATTATTTATTACTGGTATGATTAAAACGAATTTACCGATGAAATGTTGAAATAAAATACATTTTTTGAGAGCTTCTAACTATCATCAGGAAAGAAAGGTCCAATTAAAGAGAATTCGATCTTTCTTTCCTGACGATAGGTACACCTTCCCTCCTCCTTAATGTACTAACAGAGTTCACATGAAGGAATTACAAAATAAATCAGCACACTATTTGAAATTTTTTTTCTGATTAATGTCTTTCCTACCAGAAATTGGTAATCTAAACATCAGTTACAATGAATAACATAATCTCCAATGATATATCATTATAGGGAAAACCATAAAAGTTTTAGATAAGAAAAAAACAATTATCTAAGAAAACTTTAGAGGATATTCTAATTAAAGGGTTTTTTGAGAAAGAAGCAGATAGATCTACTTAATTAATAATTATTTTTGAAGCATTATCAAGATTAAAAAGTACTGAGCAATATTAAACAATATTACAAAGACTTAAACAGTATTAAAATATTAAGGTTCAACTTCTTGATGCAATGTGTCTTTTATAAAACAGCAAGGCCGGCCTAGGGCCTTGCTGTAGGCAAGGTATGCGACTGCCTACAGCAGTAAAATTTAGGAGCCGCAAAACTGTTGAACTTCAGCGAAAAAATATATTGATTCAACTGCAAAACATATTTCGATTATTTGAATCTTAAAAAAAAAAAAAAAAAAAAAAAAAAAAATGTGTTATTGGCAAAGAAGTGTTTTTTTTATTTACCTTTAACTTTTCCTTTTTAAAAAGTTTGAAGCTTTTGTAAGTTAATTAAATGTAAATATGAGATCATTTGTATAACTAAATGATATTTAAAAGATGCTTTTTGACTATAATCTCATTTATGCATTTTATATACTTTGCATTTGAATTTGATTTCTCAGTAATAGATGTAATATATAAAAGTTCCATTTACTATATTAAAAAATAATGAAAGTTACAAAAACTTTGAATTTGCCCAATTCAATGGTATAAAAGTTCCATTTATTACATTAAAAGTAACGTACAGTTCAGAAGTTTCCACCTTTTGTCCCTTTCTTTGATTACCCTTCTTTACACAACCCTATATGAAAAAAATCAAGGTTTAATAAATTTTATTAAGATGAATACTAACTTATTCATAAAAGATTTCAGGTGACAATATTTGGATTTTACTACTAGATTGGTAATTTTACCTATCTTGTATCTTGTACTTTTAAGTAGTTTAAAATTTCTCTAAGAATATTATAGTTAATCAAAATAGTGTATCATGATAAAAAATTTGAAAGTTGACCTTTATCAGATATACATGTTTTAAATGTTTTATTTTGCAAAAGCATTCAAATAAATAAACAGTATGGTTGTCTAGTTTTGCATAAGGCAAAGTAAGAAAAGGTATTATTTACATTGATAAGCTAAGCTGCTATCAATGATCTGCTGAATAAAAATATAAATAGAATTAAAAAGAACACAATATATTCATCTATTCTGAATTTGTATAATTGTACCTTACATAAACGCAAATAAAAATTTAGCACTCTTTACCTGAAGAAAGAATTCCATAGTGGAGTTCTATGTTTTATGCCTGGTTCCAAAATTTTACTAGGCTAGACTGAAACAATTGGAAAATAACTTGAAGTGTATCTCCTTCCATTTCACTTACATTAAATTACTGCATGCTGTCAATAAAGCAGGTGAACTTAGTCTGAATCGGTTGTTTGTGCATTTATATTTTTACGTGGTTTCGTAGTGTTATATCAACATATATGCAAATATTTACAGAGCTCATAGTATTTATTTTGAACAAATACATACATATACATGTCTATGACTTAAAAAACATTTTTAAACATTTTTTTTGCTTTAAATGGTTTAATGGTTTCTTTAATGGTTTTACTTACGTATTCACGTTAATTTTTCAACGAGGCCATTGTGAGAGTTTCTTTAGCTTGAATAGATCTCATTAAATCCTTATTTTTAATTTAAGATGATATGTTAGAATAGAAACAACTGGTATATGTAAAATAGAGGATTGAAATATATGTATATATATATATATATATATATATATATATATATATATATATATATATATATATATATATATATATATATATATATATATATACATATATATATATACATATATATATGTATATATATACATATATATATACATATATATATATACATATATATATATATACATATATATATATATATATATATATATATATATATATATATATATATATATATATATATATATACAGAGGCGTAACTTGGGAGTTTCAACTGGGGGGGCAAAAGTTTTCAATAATGAATATTCGATAATCCTAAAACGTAATGTTTTAACCCTTTTTTAACTAGGGTCTAGTGGGGTAAAATGGGTATTTTTCATAATTTACTTAAGACACATCATACGTTTTAACAATTATACTTTTGTTTTCTAATATATTTTTAGACATTTGTTGGCAATATTAATTTTCCTTAAGAAGTTTTATATTTTGCACCCGTCAACATAGATTTCCTTGTTTGCAATTGAGGAATAAATTCTTCTTTACTAATTTCTTAAACACTTCCAAAAAAGCAATATTTTATTTCTTTTATCATCAATATTTTTTCAATAATCAACTGCAAGGGTTTCTGAACAACAGTTTTTCAAAAACAGGCAAGAAATATTTTAAATATTTTATGTTTAATGATTATTTTTGTACGATGGGTGACAATGGGTATTGGTTAGACTCAACAATTTATTATAAAGTTCTAAATTTTTAGATGTAACAATTTAAACCAGCCCTTCAGTTTTAGTGTAATTAATATTACATATTTTTTTAAAATTAATTTGCTGTGGTACAGAGTAAATTAATACAGTAATAGTAAAACTGAGCTCGTAAGCCTAAAAATACATGTGTTTACATGGGTATTTTGTACATCTGCGACTGGAAATTTTCCTCCGCCTTTCACTGTGTCCAAAGTCTAAATTTATATGAAATTTGGACCAAGGGTGAACCACCTGGTGCATTATATGGCTGCACAGAGTCACGGTGGATGCGTGATACAATGTTTGAATCTTGGATGTGAGATTTTTTCAAATAAGGGGAATGCCTGAAAAAATCCATTCTTTTGATATTCGATGGTCACTTGACATATGAGACAGTAAAACAAACGATGGACAATATAATCCCCATACGCTGGCTCCCATCAAATCAAGCCATGCCCTGCAACCTTTGGTTGTCTAAGTATTTGTCTCTATGAAGTGTGCCTGGAGAAAAATCCTGAAGATGTGGAACACGAAGATCTGTCTTCAAAATGTGTCCAAAGCTACATTCCCTAATCTGCTGAGAGAGTTATTTGACACTACGAAGGATAATATAGTTTTTTTTTAAAAGTGAAATAGAGTGCGGAGTGAAAAATCCCAGTTTTTCTACACATTTTACCCCATCAGACCCTATTATTTTTATTATTTATGTAGTTATAATGACAAAATCTTAAGAAAACTATAGAATAGATGCAAAACACAAAACATGATGGTTCCTTTCGTTTATTCTTCCAAAAATTGTTCTCCTTCAACAAGCTTGCAAATATATCTGTCGCGATCGAAGGGAGGTCAAATTAAGCAGTAAATGCCTCATAAATCAACTAAGTAAAAATAAAATTCAACTAAAAAAAATTAAATTCAGCTGACTTTTTCAATTAATACACAAATTGATTTTTTCAAATGATATAGACATATTTTTTTTTATTGAATGCATAAGACTACATATCTATCTCAAATAATTTGTCTTATTTACCTTCTTGATCTTTCTCCTCTTCAGTCAAACACATTATTTAAGACAACAAATCAAAATTTAAGTATTGTTTTACTTTTCAAATGAGTTTAAATATCAGTGTGTCCATCAATGGAACACTAATATTAAGATTTCAGTTTACTCTGCAGTTCTTACATATTATAAAACTAATAACTAGGATTATTCGAAATTATAACATGGATTGAACTTCAGAATATCGGCACACATATGGGATTTGACTTGATATAATTTAGGAGCGCAACGGTCTACTGTTTTGCTCACGTGGGGAAATAAGACCGGGACCTACTGCTTAAAGCCGATTCCAAATGGTTACGGTTAAGCATGACAGCAGCAGATTCGAATCCTCGCACTCCGGTACAGAAAAGCAGCGCTCTACCATTCGACCATCATTCGTCTGCACATTTGGGAACACTTTGGTATTTTTCGTATTTGATCTATCGATGCTCATTCCAATGGTAGTAAAGTTCGCCCTAAACTCTGACATAAGAGCCCACCCTCTTTGTCGAAATAATTACACCTATTTGGGAGAGGTGATAAATTTATTATTTTGAGGCACTTTTGAGTACAATTTGAGCCACTTCTAGTATTAATCAAACGCCAAAAATGATTGTTAAAATCGGATCTAATGATGCTCTTTTGAATGATACTAAAATTGTCCCAGTAACATATGGGAGGGGGTGAAAGTTTTTAATTTCGGGACACCTTTGTAGGTGATTTGGGCAATTTTCGATGTTGATTAAACCCCAAAAATGGTGTATCGAAACTGATCTAATGACGTTTATTCGAATGATATATCGTTCATGTTTATAAGATCATTTTAAAAAATCCATAAAGATTTTCCCCCTTACAGGTTTTTAAATTTTATTTAATTGATCCATAGATGAAATATGTTGATCAAACCTGATCAACAATAATCAAACGAATGACGTATTTTGAAATGTTAGTTTTCGTCATGAGGGGAGCTAACTTTATCAGGGATTATTTTCAGTTGCATTTAACCCTTGAATTAACATTAATGCCAAACCTATCAAAATTACATTTTAAAAATTCCTTTAATCATTTGTTTAAAAAAATTCAATATTTTGGTAACTTTTAAAATATTTACATTAATTTTTTTCTTCTAATCTTACCTTTTTTAATACTTAAAAATATTTTTGGATATCTAGGAGTTATTATTATGCAAATAAACTGAATAATTGATTTGAGGGGAATATTTTTTAATTGCACGTTGAATTTTCATAAAAAATTTATGTATATCTAAATTGAAATTTAATTTTAATAACTGTAATAAATTCAAAATTTAAAGTGGATAACTCAGATTTTTTAAACAAAATAGGAATATTTGCTAAGCTTTCTATAACAAGTAAAAATTTTAATCTATAACAAGTTAGGTGGATAGGAGAAGGAGCATTTTAAATATTAAAAAATATTCATAAAAAATCGATTTTTAAACACATAGGATTTTAAATAAAAAAAATCTGTGATTAATTTACTAATACTTAAATTTATACAAAATTTCATAACTCAGAGTTGTAATTGAAAATTTTCATAATATCCATCATTATGATACAATTTTAATGATTTCTGCATAGCATAATATAAAAATATATAAGAAAAAATTAATAAATAAAATTTAAATTATGAATAAAAAATAATAAGTATACAGAATATTATATATACCATTAAATTGCTTTTAGTTAAATTAAATTAAAAAGCTAAAACTATAAAAGTATTATTTTTTATAATCTAGGAAACAAAATTTAATTGTAAATGTATATTTTGAAAAAAATTTGTTAACTAAATATTATAATAATTATGCAAAATAGGAGTATTTGTTAAATATTTTTTAAGAAATTATAACAAGTTAAGTCGTGGAGCTTTTAAAATAATAAAAAAGATTCGTAAAAAAGTGATTTTTAAACATATCGGATATTAAGTGAAAAATGTTATTCATTTACTAATACTTCAATTTATACGTATACAAAGTTTCATAACTCTGAGTTTATATTTAAAAACTTTTTGGAATTTCCAATATTATGATAAAATTTTAATGTTATCAGTATAGCATAAATATAAAAATATATATGAAAACTTTAATAGGTAAAATATAAGTTTTTAATAAAAAATAATAGGTATACAAAATTACTATATATCTCATTAAAATGTTTCCAGTTAAATAAAATTATAATAAAACTAAATTATTAAATTACTAAATTAGTATTGATAAAATATACTATGCAAATAATACGATTATGTATAGTAATAATAGAACATTAAATACTTATAAAGAAAGATTTATTATAAGTCTGTTCTTGAGCTTTTAAAAATCACACCTTACACTACTTTGAAGCCATCTTAACTCTTATGAGATGAGAAGAGTATATAACTGAAACAGGTATAAAACCACTTCTAATTATCAAAGTCTCTTATAATTAAACTATGATTTTTATTTCTGCCCCCTTTGTGAAACAGTGATGGATTTCTGGCACCGATAACAGAGGCAAAATATATCACCGTAGGCAGATATCAAATTTTCAGCCTCTTCCCCCTACTTAATACGATATTGTTCTAGGGATAAAAATTTCTAGCTTCTAAAAGAGATTTTGCACAAAAATGTAAATTTTTTTATAAACTAGGAAACAAATTTTAATTGTGAACGCATATTTTGAAAATTTTTGTTAGTCAAAGATTATAATTATTATTCAGAAACTGCGGCCTATTTCAATATCATCGAACTTTTTTCACTTAAAATCATTTTTAGCATCAACTTTCAAATTTTATATATACATTTAAATATGTCTTCTTAATATTAATTCAACGATAGGTTTTGTTTTGTTTGGAGAGCTACTATCTACTGTTTTTCTAAAAGGGCTAATAAGACTGCTTAAACTACTGCTTAAAGCCAATTCTGAACGGCTACGAACATCTATGCCATCAGCAGGATTCAAACCTCGCTCTACCCTTCAACCATCGTTGGGCCCAGTGATAGGAATTTTGTTACTCGAATATTACGATAAATATTGTTCAGAAACTGTCGAGTATCTCAATATAGAGACACAATTTTCTTTTATTGATGAAAAACATTTTTAGCACAAAAACTACATCAGCTGGTGATTAGTTATGAGATTAAATAAAGAAATAATACAAAAAAAATGGAATCTCACATTAAACAAAATACGCCACTATTTTACATGAAAATTTAAGATATT
The DNA here is from genome assembly GCA_032207245.1 of Pardosa pseudoannulata. Classification (NCBI taxonomy): domain Eukaryota; kingdom Metazoa; phylum Arthropoda; class Arachnida; order Araneae; family Lycosidae; genus Pardosa; species Pardosa pseudoannulata. The sequence continues at coordinate 132,613,805 of CM063502.1, read as the reverse complement.
TCCGAATTTTTTTATGTGACCTAGTTTAAAATTAAAATATTCAAGAGTCCAATTTTTAAGGATCTCTCTAATTGAAGAAGTTTTATAAAACTGTTGATAACCATTCAAATCCTGGTTTTTTTTTCTTTAAATTATAACATACTTTTTAACATATTAAGATACAAAAACATTAAAAAAATTATTAAAATATATTTACCAATTCACTTGATATTTGCCAGTTCTGTGAAACTATGCACTTCAATCTAGAAATTTTTCACACGTATACTAATATCTTTAGTAGTGTAACTACACTGTCACTTAAAATTTTATTATATATATCGTGCGTTAGACCGATAATAATGAAGTACAACTGCAAGTTAGGGTTAAACATTTGTATGAACTATACTTAAGATTTAAATCATGCCTTTTACTGTATAATAAGACGTTTATTTAATGGCATAGTAAAATACTTGAAACAAATCGTTACACACCTCTTGCAAACGATTTCAGGAATAGTAGAGACTTAGGTTATGCCGACCAGATGTGCAATCTCCTCTTCAAGGAGAAAAAGATAGATTCAAGGCAAGGTGGGTTTGGTTTTTTTCATCAGTGGCTGTTTAATCAGTTTAGCCCCTAATGACTGACTCCCATACTCACGCCATACCGTGTTCATTTATCTTCCTTCCAACACTTCCTGGGCCTTTTCATCACCCGTAGAGTTTAGTTTTTGTATGTTTATGTTATGTCCTATAAGTGTCGGTACTGTTGATAGAATACCTCTCCCCCACACACACATTTCTCGATTCCATGTAGCCATTCTTCGGTAAGCTACAAACCGTCTTTACCCAATAACTGCCTCTCGATCAATGTCAAAAACTCTAACAAAGACCATAACAGTAATCCAGTGGAAGTACAGCAAGTTTTATTGCTAAACGGAGAAAAATAATTGCGAAAACAATAAATTTTCTGGCAATTTTTGCAGCTACCATTCCACTTATCAGAAAAAAATTTTTCAATTTTTTTTTATTTTTCTCGGTGTGAATCGTCTTCTTCCGGCACTAGTTTTCATTTTGGTGCGGGGCCCTTATGACTGATGCGGCCGTGGCAAATACCACCTTTGCCACGTCCATTTAGGACGTGGCAAAGGTGGCATAAATTTCAAATATGAATAAAATTCTAAAAATCTGCAGGGGCAAAACTACAAGTACGAATACTTATATGCTTTAAAAATGACCCAAGAAAAAAAGATAACTGTAATTAGAATAAGTCTTAAGCACCCAAATAAAAACATAATACCTTCAACATTCATTAAAATGTCTAATCAAAAATTTCATATATGATCAAAATCCTAAAAATCTGGAGGGGCAAAACTATACGTTTGCCCCTCCACTAAAAATTCTGGGGGGCAAATGCCCCCCTTCCCCCCCAGTTTACGCCCATATATATATATATATATATATATATATATATATATATATATATATATATATATATATATATATATATATATATACATATGTGTGTGTGTGTGTGTGTGTGTGTGTGTAAGGTGAGCGAGACTCATTCAAAATCACAACACAGTTTATTTCTGGTAATAAACATTAAATCCGTACAACAGGCATACAGCTTTACAACTTCGTGCAAACAGACAATGTGATCCCGCTCATACACTTTTCGAGTAGGGATTCCTAAGGTAAAAGACTATTATCTCAGGTTATATGAACACAGTAGATAACATAGTTGCTTTTATGTAGATTATCCCTATTAAAAGTTAACATAGATGCGAATACTTCTGGAGAGCAAAATATCAGCTACTTGTGTGGATAAAGTTGTCCACATAATATTAATCATTGTTTCTTTAGCATTTTCAGTCTCACCTTTTTGTGCATTGTAGGTTAAAAAATTAATCTCTTATTAAAAGTCAGAAAAGTCTAAAATTAACAAGAAATATTTAATTTGAAATTTCTTGAAATATTTGGAGTTAAAAGTAAATGCTTAAAATTTAAATCAACTTCAAAAAATAAATTTTCAATAATTTAATTCTAAGATATTAATGATAAATATCATTATTTAAAGCTGCTGTTTTTAAGAAATAAGATTCGAAATATCTAAATTCTTTTTTTTTTGTGAATAAATAATGATATCGATATACGTCTTAAAATAAACAATATATCAAAAGTGAAACAATTAAAATATTTGCTGGCTTGAAAGAGAAATATTTATTTACAAAGAGATGACTCAGTTCAGTTATAGAAAATTAAGAAAGCCATTATGCGGAATGCGAATATGGCGAATATACGAATTCTTAAGTTTTTTTTTCTTGTATTCTTTCGAATGTTACTTTTTTTTGGTTTAATGAAAGAAAAAATAACATTCAGAAACAATCATAAAAAAATTCAAGTATTAAGGGTTAAATTTAATCCTATGTCCAGAAGGTGTATGCTGGGGAACACTTGTTTCTGGGATTCAGGAACAGCTGATGAATCGGCGAGAACTGGAGGTACATACACAAGCTGGGACGGTGTCAGTGGCTTTGGATGTGGAGCCAGGGGTGACTCAAGTATTAGTTTTGGTGATTTCTGGAGCAAAAACAAATGTATTTTAAGACAACTGAAGTTAATCACTGTTTCTTTGTTTCCGAGAAATAATCGATAGTTATTGGATGGTCAACATAAGACGAGAAGTGAGCCTGAATAATAGAATTTAAAGATTTTTTTTGATGTATCATACTTTAGAAACATATGCAAGAATATAGCGAATACTCTGGAAATAAACATAAACTTTGGAGAGTATGTACTTGTAGGAGAAGGAGATAAGGTATTAATGTGATTAATGATTAGGTATTAAAATTATCCCTCAGTTGTCTCATAAAGATATCAAACTGGTAGAATTACTCGTGAGGTTTAGAAAATCTTCAGGTAAACGTAAAGTAACCCTGTTGACCATTTCGACTCAGGAAGAAGTTAGATCCTCTTTAAAGGTTGCTCTTAAGCCTTATAATAGTGAGATGGACATAAGCACATTGAACTGAATTATACTATCTCCTGGTCTGCTTAAGAGAAAGAAAAGCGTTCAATAGCTCAGATCTCCAGTGGCGTAGCGAACATTAATGGCCTTCGGGGTACCCCCTTTCTCCTAAAAACATACAGTTATATGGCTTCCCTTATGCAAGTGGTGCCAGAGGCATTATAGACCCACTGCCACCCCTCTCACTACTCTACGGCAGATCTCTAGACAATAAATTCTCTCTCGGAAAAAAAAGGTAAAATAAATAAAAATGTTTCTTCCCCTCAAAAAATAAATAAATAAATAAAAACATTACAGATATTTCAACAAAACTCTTTTTCTAGATTAAGCTATTTCTTGTTTCAACTGAGAATCAAAATTGTTATAATCTTACAAAATTGATATTGAGATTATCCGTTCTACCGTATACAATGATAGGAATAGCACTTTTGGTCACAGTAGAACCTCGATTAACCGAGGTTTCTGATAACCCAGTCAATAAAAAAGTCTAATTTTTTTTCTCCTTTCCAAAATGAGCTTGGAAAAAATTATACACATTTTAGTTCGTTGTCCGTGTTACAGGCACTACTTCCCCACAAACGCACTCAACTTCCAAGAAATATTACACCCTTTTTAAATCTTTTTAGCTGAGAAACATAAGTTCATATATGCTTATTTTTATCATTTAAAAGAACGTTCTATTGTTTTTTACTTTAAAAGTTAGTTAAATTCGCAAGGACGGAAGGTTTTTATACATGGTTTCTATTAACCCAGATTTCCGATATCCGAGGTACTAGCGGTCCCAATTAGCTCGGATAATCGAGGTTCTACTGTATTTAGTTATACATACCGCAATTTTTCATGGTGGCTCTCCTAAGAATTAAGAATTTTAAATATTTTTAACTTTTAGACATAACGAGTATAAGTACGAGCTGTAAACTTTTAGCGAAACAAAATATCAATATGTATAAATTTCGATTGATTTGGTATTTTAACATATAAATATTTTTTTCTCTCACAGCCAAACTACTACCCCCTAATTTTGGCATTCCGGTTTTAGAGCGGACCCTGCTTTAGGTTATATGTTAGGTTGTATGTTTGTAACTCTTAAATTTTACGTATCCTGCAACTTATACTTCTTTTAAAGTTCAACAGATGGCACTACGTGCTGTCATTGGATTTACAATGAACTTCGACTGGCCGTCTCTAAATACAGCTAAGTTACCAGATAATCTACTAGCAGTAAAATATTTATAAACGCGAATTCAATTATAAAACGGAAAGCGATTTGAAAATTTATCATTCATAATCCATTTTACATTTTTAAAGCCAAATCAATACTAAATTTGTCAATTTTTAATTTATTTTAAATTTATTTTTCACTTTACATAATATCAACGACTTATAAAATGAATGTATTGAAATTAAATTTTTTTATTTCTTCAAGTTGATGCATTATACTGAAAATAATATAGATTATTTTATAATATATATAATAATATAGACAATTTAGAATTACATGAAAAGAATCAGTAATTTTAATCATTCCAAGCATGTTTTTCAGAGGGTAGTTTTATATGAAGAATTCGTTGAATTTTTATTTAATGGTATCCCAAATATATTTATTCATAAATTAATACAATGAAAACAATAATAATATTATCTCTATTAAATTTAGGAGGAAAAAATATTCTGATTCGTTACAGTAACAGAATAATTAATGAAATTTTGAAGTGCAAGCAGCAATGTTTATAATAATAATAATAAAAAAATGTTTTTGAAAAAATCTTGACGAGGCAGAGTCTTTTAAGAAAAGAAAAAGTAACACATAAACTTTTAGCAATGAAAGCTTATTTACAAATTCATGATACATTCCCCCAAAAAAAGTAAAACCTTTTTTGCTGTAGAATTGCTGAAGTTACATTAATGAGGCAATGTAAAATAAAAAAGAAAAAAAAGGTAGACGTTCCGTTAATGATTGAAACTTACTATTATCAATGTTTTTTTTAACCATGGTTTTGAGGAATGTGAAAAGAATATATAAATTTTAGCATTCGAACATAGTTATAAAAAAATCATGTTTAGATTAAAAAGGTCTGAAAAAACTTTTTACGAATATTTTCTAATGTCCATAAATTAAACTTCCTTACTTTAAAGCTGTCTACAGTCGAAACTGTTATTCACAAAGTTATGAAATGTCGTGTATGGCAGAATGAAGAAGTGGGAATTTGTTTGAAAAAAAAAATTAATTTAACATTTCGCCAACAGAGGAAGTTCTTGATGAATTATACATTTAGATTACATTTACGCTAGTTGATAGAAACTATTCCAACAAGACATGAACAAAACGATCAACATTTTCAGCTACCATTTGAAATTGTAAGATAGCAGGTTCTACAGTTGTCTGCAGTGTGTCTGAGGAAATGTTCAAAACGCGTCGTGAAATGCTGTTTTTCAGATCAGATATGGTTCTCAGTTTATCAAGACTAACTAGAAACCGTTTGAAATGTCACCAAAGCTTTCCTGTTAATAAAGTTCGCAAAAATCGTCTTACAGAAAAACGTGTCATCAGCTGTCACTTTCCTAATGTTTGACCACCCCTATCCCCAGACCTCAACCCATGCTACTTTGGGATATAGATACTGCACCTGTGACGTCGCTACATCCCATTGGCTTCACAAAGAGGATTTGTTAAGGCCCGGGCCAAGGCGATTTTCTGTCTGGGTTTCTGACACTAAATTATAAAGGGTTTTTGCTTTGACACGCCTTGAGATGTCGGAGGTGATTAGAAGGTCGGACGCGACGCCGAAATGTCAGACTGTCAGGAGCCAACGAAATAACCAATTGGAAGCTAACAGGACGGCGACGCAGGAAGGAAAAGCCAATGGGAAAAGGCGAAAGGTGACGTCAGGCGGCTTGAGTTTTCGCAGGAGAAATATCCCCGACAAGAAAGAAAACAAGCGAAGGCGACGACTTGTGGCTGTTGGTTTTTTGGAGAGCCTTTTTCCAGTTTTGTGTGGGACTCAAGGAGTCCCAGTTGTACCCCTGTATAACGGTATACAGGGCACCTGATCGTAAATTGTTTTTTAGGTTCGCCTCGAACCTGGGACTTTAAGGTCCGTACTAGCTCACCTGAGCCCTGTGATTTCCATTTGGGAAATTTGTAAATATCTTCTATTTAGTCAAAAATAAAAGTTGTTATTGTTATGAGCTGTACGTCGTGTCCCAACCACTTCGACACCCCTCACGCTACCCGAGGATCCAGGGACGTTACGCACCTAACTGCCCTGCCATAAGATTCTATAAAATCCTTTTTAGAACTTATTTTTTGGAACTTTTGACATTTTAGAAGTTTATATACATGTTAAAATATTATGAGAAACTTAAATGGAGGAAGAACAAAATAATTTAAACTTACTAAAAATAAGTCTAACTTGTTTCAAACACAGATTAAGGATCTGTGTTCTGAAAGTTGTTCTTAATAAGAGACATCTGGTAGTTGGTGTTGCCAAAAGCAAAAAATAAATATGTTTTATTACCTTTTTCGGTCACAAGCGTAATCTATGAGACACTATCTATAAATGCAACCTATAGCAAGTTAATTTTTATATAATATAATTTTTAAAAAGCAAATAAAAGGACTAAAATGTTCTTGATAACAATTGTTTAATAACAAATGAAAAATATTGTGAACTTCCCCTAAACATCTTGATCCTAGTAATAAGCTATTATATTCATTACCAAAAATAGCATACAAGGTTTATTTAGGATTTTATTTCTACGTTTATCTAATGTATAGATTCTAAACTTCATTTGAGAACTTTAAATAACCCCGACCGAAGGTAGGGCCCGAAGCGTCTAGTATATATATTTGTGCGTGTGGGTGTATACACACGTTTCATTTTTCTCCCATTTGCAGAATTTAACACATTGTGTGCGGGTACATTTCGCAGCCGAATTGTACTGGGAGCGGGTGTTTTGCGCGTAAATTTAGTTAATTAGTTAAATCTCAATAGATAGAAGATTATTTAATTTTTTAACCAACTTTTTGTATTTTATATTGAAATATATAAACAAATATATAAATAAATACAAATGTATATATAATATATAAATAGACATACATATAATATCATTTTCGCAAGGATAAATAAAAAGTTAATTTTAAATCTAAATTGATTTTTTTAATCAAGCTTCCCGTTGTGTGGTTCCTTATCGACTGATGTAAAAACTAGTTTTTATTTGTCTACATTCTTCCAGAATCTATGTAGTAGACAAGAACATTAGGCTTCGTTTTCCTGAATATACCGTTATTTTTGCACCCACAAACAAACCATGTTCTTACACTAACCCGTACTAGTACGTGTGTACGATACTACCCGCTGTGACGACTTCAATATTCTCGAGTGCGAGATAACGTTAAGAATGGATCACAGTCAAGATATAATTGGAAATTTACTTTTATTCTTGATTAACTACGGCTATTTACAAGGGGATGTTAATTCCCCAAATCATGTAGAACTGCAAAGGATGGTTGCCGGTATAACTTCCTCATGACTATCACAGTCGAAAGAAAAAGAGATTTAATAATCTCGTACAAGTGGGGAGGCTTTTCAGGGTGCAATCAAACCCAATTTATCCCCCGTTCGGTATCCGAGACTCTGCCGCTCCCTATATGAGCGGACTTTACGAATCTCCCGAACTAGAAAGCTGGCTCCGGTAAAAAACGCGAAATCCTCCACGAGGTCAACACACCTACGAAAAAATGTCGAAAAGCCCTGAGTCTTAAAATTGTAGGCTTTTTATACCTGAGGGTCAGTTACGGTCCAGCCAACTATTTTTTGGGCCAGTTAAGATCCCGGTCAGTTAACCCTCCGAGTGGAACACACCGAGAAAAAAAAGTCTCCAAAAATACGCTAAAGTTTTATTGTGTCAGTGACCAAAGCGTTCTATGATTTTTTACTTCACCCTTTGTCGACTAGATTGGAATTCGGGAAACCCACCCTCGTAATTGTCCCTTTACTTCCGGTTATAAATAGATATATAAATAGACATTATAGATTGTTAATTTTTAATACATATAAAGCTCGTCGAGTCTCGAATGTTATCCCATAAAAAATAATGGATTCTAAAAGTACAAATAAAGATATTCTTTGAAATACTTATCTATATTTTTACGAAAGTTCTCGAAGATAATTAAGTGATGCAATTAGAAATACATCTGTTACCGCAAACGAAATACTTCGAAATAGAGATTTACAAAGCCTAGAAAAGCTATCAGAGTCTTTGTGACTCAGGGAGTAAGGGTGCAGTTCCTAAACAATCGACCTGACCCTCCTACCCCAAAACTCCATGATGGAAAACACTGACAGAAATGTACAATACATCCATTTTCGGAACGTTTTTTGAGGTCGAAAATTGTACGTCACAACCGCTTTGAAGACATCATCGGTTTGGCGGAATTGTACGTGCGTACCGCTTAGAGGGTTAAGATCTCAGTTACTTTAGAACTCCAGCTAAAGTTACAGTTAGATTTTTTAGCTGAATCTTCATTCGCTGGCTGTTCCGATTCTCGAAACTGGGTGCAATCCTCTAGTCTCATTATCGCCACCTATCAAGGGGCATGACGCCTAATCATACGAACTGTCAGCATCCCAGACACGGCCATGCTATTGTCGACGGTTCGAATCAGGAGGGATTTTCCGATCAGCTGGTTTTGGAGCGTGTTCGGAACAAAGGGGAGTCTTCATACCGCGCTCAAGTATCAATCGTCAGAAAAACTACTAGTACGTTTCCCGCATACAATGTGTTAAGAGAACGCACGCAAAAAAATACATATAGTTTTCTAATCGAGTTACAGCTTTAGTATATGAATTGCATATTTTATAAAAAACGATATAATGAATAAATACCTTAGCTAGAACTAAAACAAACTCCTATTCTTTGTTTTATGATCTCTACGAGCAAGACTAAAGATCGGAAATATGAAAAGAATTTATAGAGCCACTACTGACAGCTCATTTTAATATTTCTCAAATATTTCCTTACAAATATAAAACGTCAAAACGTTCCGCAAACAAGACACTATTTCTTATCTGTTTTGAAATCTATAAATGTGGCCTTATTCGATGGAAATTATGTTTATGAAGCTATAAAAGGATAGCATCATTTTTCTAAGTAAGTGACGGAGTAGATAAGGAATTTTATTGGCTTTGTATCACGAAACAGATTATCCAACCTATATTGTTACTAGGTCAAAAATTAAATAAATACAGTAGTAGGTAACTCTGGAATATAAGATAAATGCCTGCATTTTGTTTTGCGTTTTATTTAAGTAAAAACAAAAGCGAGAAAAGAAAATTCAGAATATCCACAAAATAACCAGCTAGTTAAATTGTTTATTGACGAAGATGTAATATCATTGTGGTTGATTTAGAGATAATATTATGCAAAAAGAAATAAACTTGATTAATCTGTATAGAACATACGATTTTTTTATGTAATATATGAAGGAGAGAGTGAGAGAGAATGGGAGAATGGAGAAAGAGGGAGAAATGGAGAGTGTGAGACTGAGAAAACAGGCAGAGAGAGAGGAAGAGAAATTAAACTGCATAGAGCCTAAGATTTTTTTTATCTAATGTAAGAAGGAGAGAAAAAGGAAAGTGAGATAGAAAGACAGAGAGGGAAGGGAGAAAGGGAGTGTGAGAAAATAGGGAGAGGGAGAAAGAGAGATTAAACTGCATAGCGCATAAGATATTTTTAAATCTAATGTAAGAAGGAGAGAAAAAGGAAAGTGAGATAGAAAGACAGAGAGGGAAGGGAGAAAGGGAGTGTGAGAAAATAGGGAGAGGGAGAAAGAGAGATTAAACTGCATAGCGCATAAGATATTTTTAAATCTAATGTCTGAAGGAGAGAAAAAGAAAGAGAGGGAAACAGAGGAAGAAAGGAGAAAGCGGGAGAGGGAGATAGAGCAAAAAAGAGAGAGAGAAAGAGAAAAAAAAAGGAGTGAGGGGGAATAAAGAGCTGACGCGTGTGGAAAAGGAAGCTACTACAAATAAGATTTACTGTAGTAGTTGGGGAGGAAAAGGGAGTAGTGTGAGATACGGGATCGAGCGGGAGAAAAAAAAAGGGAAAGAGTAAGTGTGAGCAAAAGGGAGAAAGTGGGAGGGAGCGGGCTTCAGTGCATTGTTTGATTTTATGATAATTAAGGTTTATTACTTGTTTGGAATTTGGTTTGATTTTTTGAATGCTGTTGCAATGGATATGGGCACTTTATAAAGTTTGTGTAGTTTCTCTTTTTAAATTCATCATTTGCAATTTATGTTTTAAATACCTGATATTTTGAGAAAAAGAAAAAGGTGAAAACTGAGCACTTGAAAAATCTCGAAATACAACTAAAAAATTTTCCCCCTGTTTAAACATAGAAAAATGCATATCAAATAATCATTGTAAAAATTTATGGTGTACACATAATTTAAATTAAATTTAATGTACATTAATAAAAACACAAATAAATTTGAAACGAAATCCCTAAGGATGAAAGGTTATAGAGAACACAATTTTTCCTGCAGGGAAGAGATTTAATTGTTGCATAAAAAAAATTATTTTTGAAAAATGAAAAATGAAAAACTCTTTTACATTATGTGTGCTGGAACACATGCTTGAAATAACTCTGTCAAAACGAGCTGCTCAAATTAGAGTAAAATATATTGAAGATTATGCAAGTGCACTTGTTTCATATAATTTGCATCCAGCAAACTGAATGATTCAACATTATTAGTCCAAACCATTAATAACACTCTGCACCAGATTTTGCTGTTCCTTCAGTTATAACAAATTTAGAATACACCGTTATGCTGATTGTCAATTTAAGTGCTCTAATTTGATATTTCTTTGGAATCAGCACGCACTCTATCGTTTAGGTGACCCTGAACATAAAGACAATTTGATGCGTCTTATATATGCTTTAAAAATATATTTTGATTTTAAGTAAAAGACAAATCGTTTTAAAATATAATGAAAACATATTTAGAAAATAAACATGTAGCGTAACATAAAATATCTTAGCATTTTTTAAAAATACAATATTGAAATTTAATAAGTGCTCTAATTTGATATTTCTTTGGAATCAGCACGCACTCTATCGTTTAGGTGACCCTGAACATAAAGACAATTTGATGCGTCTTATATATGCTTTAAAAATATATTTTGATTTTAAGTAAAAGACAAATCGTTTTAAAATATAATGAAAACATATTTAGAAAATAAACATGTAGCGTAACATAAAATATCTTAGCATTTTTTAAAAAATACAATATTGAAATTTAATAAGTACTCTAATTTGATATTTCTTTGGAATCAGCACGCACTCTATCGTTTAGGTGACCCTGAACATAAAGACAATTTGATGCGTCTTATATATGCTTTAAAAATATATTTTGATTTTAAGTAAAAGACAAATCGTTTTAAAATATAATGAAAACATATTTAGAAAATAAACATGTAGCGTAACATAAAATATCTTAGCATTTTTTAAAAATACAATATTGAAATTTAATAAGTGCTCTAATTTGATATTTCTTTGGAATCAGCACGCACTCTATCGTTTAGGTGACCCTGAACATAAAGACAATTTGATGCGTCTTATATATGCTTTAAAAATATATTTTGATTTTAAGTAAAAGACAAATCGTTTTAAAATATAATGAAAACATATTTAGAAAATAAACATGTAGCGTAACATAAAATATCTTAGCATTTTTTAAAAATACAATATTGAAATTTAATAAGTGCTCTAATTTGATATTTCTTTGGAATCAGCACGCACTCTATCGGTTAGATGACCCTGAACATAAAGACAATTTGATGCCTTCTTATATATGCTTTAAAAATATATTTTGATTTTAAGTAAAAGACAAATCGTTTTAAAATATAATGAAAACATATTTAGAAAATAAACATGTAGCGTAACATAAAATATCTTAGCATTTTTAAAAAAATACAATATTGAAATTTAATAAGTGCTCTAATTTGATATTTCTTTGGAATCAGCACGCACTCTATCGTTTAGGTGACCCTGAACATAAAGACAATTTGATGCGTCTTATATATGCTTTAAAAATATATTTTGATTTTAAGTAAAAGACAAATCGTTTTAAAATATAATGAAAACATATTTAGAAAATAAACATGTAGCGTAACATAAAATATCTTAGCATTTTTTAAAAATACAATATTGAAATTTAATAAGTGCTCTAATTTGATATTTCTTTGGAATCAGCACGCACTCTATCGGTTAGGTGACCCTGAACATAAAGACAATTTGATACCTCCTATATATGCTTTAAAAATATATTTTAATTTTAAGTAAAAGACAAATCGTTTTAAAATGTTATGAAAACATATTTAGAAAATAAACATGTAGCGTAACATAAAATATCTTAGCATTTTTTAAAAATACAATATTGAAATTTAATAAGTGCTCTAATTTGATATTTCTTTGGAATCAGCACGCACTCTATCGGTTAGGTGACCCTGAACATAAAGACAATTTGATACCTCCTATATATGCTTTAAAAATATATTTTAATTTTAAGTAAAAGACAAATCGTTTTAAAATGTTATGAAAACATATTAAGAAAATAAACATGTAACGTAACATAAAATATCTTAGTATTTTTTAAAAATACAACATTGAAAGTTAATAAATTTTATGAGATGTATTATATTTTTTCAAAATTTCATTTTTAATTTGTTGATTTCATTACGTCTATAAATATTTAAGGAATCTAAATTACCTGTATATCCTAAAGAAAGAAAATTTATGTTTCATGCCCACAAGGTAGATTCAGGAGTAAAGAGAAAAATATGGAAATGACGATACATAATTTGCAAGTCCAAATTTAACAACATTCAGTGGGTAAGGAATGGGGATTAATAATGCCAGCCAGCATTTATAATTAATATTAATGTTTGTCTGCGAACTAATTAAAGGTTGAAATTAGAAGAGATATCAGCTTTGCTGTATATAATAGATTTTAGTTATCTGCTTACAACAGTACTTGTAATTGGTTTTCAGCCAGTAACATTTCTAATACAAGGAGTTGTAAATGTAAATTTAATCTAAAAGGATTTTTTGAGAATTTGACTACAAATGCATCTGTAAAAATAACTAAGGAAGCAAATGAAAAAAAAGCATAATTTTTACTTAGAAGTATGATGTGACAGTACTTAAAAAATAGCCTTCAATTTTTATTGAAAACAAATTTAAGAAAATGTAAACATTCTCACATCAATGTCAAAATACTCAAAGCAAATATACTTTTATTAAAAAAAAATAATTAAAATCTTCAAAAGTACAGCCTCTATTTTTTTATAATATGTAAAAATGTGGTAGATAAATGAGTTTGTAAAGATGATTTTTGATTAGGTCGTTTTAAGATTAGGTCTTGCTAATAATATTGTAATTTATGGCGAGGTAATTAAGAAACGTGTAATTTGATTTTGACAGCTTACTTCTTTGCATTTACTCGTTTTAAAAATTCATTCATTTGCTAAATCAAATTTTTTTTTTCCGGTGACATGGAATAAATCTCAGAGTGTAAAATCTACGAATTGTTTATAAAATATAAAAATAGCTGATTTTTATATTATAATCTTAAATAAAACTCTAAAAATTGTTTCGAAAAAAAAAAATCACATTTAACCCATTAATGTTTAACGTCCCTCTGTGTCTATTAGCATTATTTAGTTTTGTTTTATTTATTGTTTTATATTCTTTGTGCTCCCTATTTCTTGGCCGAACGATGGCCGAATGGTAGAGCGCTGCTCTTCGGAACCGGAGTTCGCGGGTTCGAATCCCGTGCCTGGCATTGAAACAATAAGACCTTAATTTAATTTTTGACATGAAGATTGTATCCTGTATTATATTTTGACACATGTATTATATTTTCAACAAATTATAATAAATAGCAGATGTATTAAAATTTGACATAAAGGCGGGGTCTTCACATACAAAAATTTATTTATCTGTGTCAATTTCGCCTCAAACTCCCTCTCAAAAGAGAAGTCTGTATACGCCACTGGTCTGATCATGCTTATGGGGACACCAGGCAAAGGGACTCTTTAATATCACAAAAAGTTTAATCACTAACTACACAAGCCGAAGTTTTCTTAGTGTCTACATGGGTAAATTCTAAACAGCTGCTAAAACAATTCATTTAAAAAAAGAGCATAATAAAAGTGGCATTGATAATTCCCCTCATATATATATATATATATATATATATATATATATATATATATATATATATGTAATGGTTATTTCCTGTAGTCACAATAATTATGTAGCCCCTATTCTTTTTACTTGCCCGGGCTACTGGACAAGAAGCCTAATCGTCTTATTAGTAATTTGGTAAGATGCAGTCTGGCCATATTGAAGAGAACGGCACAAATCTAATTAAAACTTTATTTTAGAGCTGCTAAAACGGACATCTTTACTAGTCAACGACAGACAAAAGAAAGACACAAAAATCACTCTGCTCGAACAGAGGTGCATTCAAGAGCGAAGACAGAAAGAATTTTCCCAAGGGACAAGAAACTTAGTCAGCGAATTAAACTGTTAAGATCAGGAAAAACGCAGAGCTATTTGCCAGCGACATCTGGAAAATGTTTTGAATAGACATAAAAATTACATCTATAAGACAGAAAGCTTTGGGAAATGCACCGAAAGAAATTTAAGTTGAGGACTCCTTTGATTAAGACGTTTAGCGGCTGGGAAAAAGATTTTAAGGAATTAGAATGGGAGAGATGAGGTTTTTAAGGAAATATTAAAGTTAAAAATTTTAATATATTACACACACACACACAATATTACCAAACAGCATTTTGTCTGAAACGAGTGTTCTTTCACCCATACGCACTTGTATTAACAGGAAATTTAATGTTACTCTACGATTTTATTAACATGCAATGTTAATTTAGAAAAATAACTTACCACAATTTAACTCTCTGTGGCACTTTTGCATCACCCTCCTCTAGTAAATTAGCCGAACGATGGCCAAATGGTAGACCGCTGCTCTTCGTCACCGGAGTTCTCCAGTTAGAATCCCGCTGCTGGCACAGGTGTTCGTAGCCGCTCGGAATTGGCTTTAAGCAGTAAGTCTCGGTATCATAAGCCCTTATGTAAACAATAGACAAACAGAAAACAGTAGACAGTAGGGCTCCAAACCAAACCAAACCTCTCTCAAATTAGAAGCCTGTATACGCCACTGGTCTGATCATGGGGTCTCCGGGTAAAGGGAATACTTCAGGGACCCCTTACTATCACAAAAATCAAGTTAAAAATTTAGAAAAGAAAATTCAATAGATCCAAGGTACATGAAGTTATATGTTGGCCTTCCTTTAATTGAAAATTTTCAGATACATAAGAATAGTTATTAAAAAATAATACAGTTACATACACTGGTAACAAAACAATGCATCAGATAATTTTTCTGCTCATAGTGGAAGAAAAATTCAATAAAAATTTAAAAAAAGGTTCAAGGTAGTGTACATGACCCTATACATAACATTTGAAACAGAACAAAAAATAATAGAAGAACAATTATTGTGCTGCATAAAGAAGCACAGCAAAATAAACCTTACAATTATTTTTTGAAAATGATGAAAGAGATAAAGACTTGACCAATATTAATGAAACTTATCATTTAGATTTATTTTTGACAATGTTATACACTAGATTATACTTCATATCTGCCGGAGATCATTTAGATACAAAAGAAGAATAATAGTAAAATTAAACTGGTGGAATAACAATATGAGAGCCAAACGAAATAAAATGAACATATTATACAAAAAAAGTTAGAACAGGTATTTAGAAAATTACAAATTAACATAATTTTACAATATGGAGAAAGTTAAAAGCATAAGAAAGAAACAGGGCCGGCTCTACCTGGTAGGCAAAGTAGGCGACTACCTATGGTGGTAAAGTACAACCGACAAAATTTTGTATTTCAATAAAATATTTTTCCGTAAATCTGTATCAGCATTACTGCCTTGATTCAATTACATGCCTTTTTCTTCTGGTGGGACATATTTAAGGCTTATATGCAGCGGCATAAAAGTTAGGGCCTTTTGAAAGATATTAATAAGAAGAAATTACAAAAAGAGCAAAAGCAAGAAGACGGGTAGAATTACCCTACGTTATATGTGTTCACGAATCTATGCATATTTGTATGAAGTTCTATCGTAATGTAACTGTATTAACTTAGTTTAGATTTTGATAGGCATTTAAGCAATGAAAAGTTATGCGATGAAATGCATAATTATATTTTGTTCCTAATTAATTTTCTGTTGTTTTTATATTTAATCAGTTAAAATCCTTTCATGTTACAAAACTCGTCTATTTTCGACTACGTGTGGTAAGTTTAAAATTTCTAATATTTGTCTAATGCATTGTATAAAGAGTATTGCAAGAAATCAAAATTTCCTTTATACAAGTACAATATGTTTAGGTCTGGAGCGATTTTGAACCCTCCGGTCTATGATTTTGCCACATGAGGGTAAACGAGACCAAGATTTACTTCTTAAAGCCAATTCTGAACGACTATGAACATCGATGACAGCTACGAAATTAAAATCACTGGATTCCTATAACAGAAAGGAGAGCGCTACCAACTTGGCCCTCTTTCAGCTGCACAATATGTAGAAAAATAAAATAAAATATGGAATGTATTGTAGGTATGTATAAGGATGTGTAAAATAATTATAAAATATATATAAAAATAATTATAAAATAATTACAAAATATAGTATAAATAAATTTATGTTTATAAACTTACACTATTTAAAACCTTAGAATAAAATTACATATAGTTTACTGTAGGTACGTATGTGTATTTGAATAAAATTAATACAAAAATGACTAAAGATCATAAAATGAACATGCCACTTTTCGTCGCAGAAGGAAGCATTTATTTTTCATGATAAAATCTAAACTTTGAACTACACACAACAGAAAATGATAATATGACACGACTATACCATTACAGTCTTATAACAAATAAAGTATCAAAATTCTACAAAAATATAGCCCGAAAGAGTTCTATTTCTAAATCTGCTACTAGAAAATTCATTTCTATTTACTTTAACATTAGCCATTCGATATTTGAACACAGCATGGGAGGTAACTCCATCTATTGACTCGTTGCGGAATCTCCTACAAAGAGCGAAATGATTTTGGTAGTCATTGCTATCTTAAGAAATAAAATGGGAAAATACAAGCTTCTCTATGTTTGCACGAATAAAAGATGATCAAAATAATGTAAGAAATATTTTTGATCCCCATCCTTTCTTAGCTTTATAAATTGCATCATTTTATAACTTTTCTAACTCAAATCTTACCTAAAAGAAAAATAGTTGCTAGAAAATTATGTACAAGAAAAAAACTTTTTTTTTCCCGAAATTGAAAAAAGATTAGAATTTTGTAAGTTCTGAACCCTTATGGTTACGTTGGACTCCAGAAAAAAATGATGGATAGAACACTGGTGCTGTCTCATCCGAGAATTCTCTCAAATTTGGTTACTTTCGGAACTGGATTTCTCTCTTGTTTTCTTTTCCTTTATTTGGAGACCTCCCAGTCAAAGTAAGTTCAGTATATAGAATTATCGTGCAAGGTCTTTGTTTCCACTGAGAGATGTTTCTAACGCCTGCCAGGCTTAAGCCCAATAACCTTGGATTCTAGCCTAGCACGATAACCACTGGAATACCTCTTGTCTGCAAAGACAGTCAGACATTTACACTTAGTTACCGATTATCTACCTGATATATGAAAAAAGATTTTATCTCGCTCTCTGATTTAAATAGGGTTTAACCTCATAATACATCGTCGGTAGGGCACTGTCTTTCGGTGCTGCAGTAAGCAATTTCGAATCTTATTGCTGCATGGAGGCTAGCAGCCTTACGAAATCAGTTCAAAGTATATTGTCCAGTTCTAATTAGTTTTCATGTAGCAAAAAAGTTGATCAGAGCTCCACCGCCGTTGTCTTAATTCAAGAAAAATCGATAATCCCCTTTGCAATTTTGCTTAAAAATATTCGAAACTGGTAACTTAATTTATTTCTTGGACTTTCGATATTGATATTCTCCTGAGATATTTAGAAGAAATGTATTGGAAACAGATAATGCACTTATATATTACTCATTACTAAAACTTACAAAATATTAACACATTGTATGTGGGACACGTACTAGTACGTTTTCTTACGATTGATACTTGAGCGCGGGTCACGTACTAGTAAGGGTTAGTGTAACAACATGGTTTGTTTGAGAGTTCAAAAATAACGGTATATACAGGAAAATGAAGCCGAATGTTCTTATCTACTACATAGATTCTGGAAAAATTTAGACAAGTAAAACATTATTAGTTTTATGATTGCTCTTTTCATTTTTTTTATAATGTAAAAATGTTTATATATAACATAATTCGAAAAAATTAAAACTATATACTACTATTTCTATTTGTTTTTTCATATTTACGATACTATTATAAATTTATCCACTAAAAAATATATTTTTTGTTTACAAAAATCTTAGGATTGTTATTTATATATTTCTATTTATATATTTGTTTATATATTTCAATATAAAATACGAAAAGTTGCTTAAAAAATTAAATAATTTTCGATTTATTGAGATTTAACTGAATAACTAAATTTACGCTCAAAATGCTCTCTCCCGGTACAATTCCGCTGCGAAATGTACCCGCACACAGTGTGCTAAAACTATGTAATTTTTCCTTACTTAAAACGATGTGATATTCTTAAACAAATTCTCAAAGTATTAAAAGAGATTAAACTGTTTTGAACCAAAATTTACACCTGTTCACTCGATCATCAATCATTAGATGTAGTTTTCTTTAAATCTGGATTCAGTTTAACATATAATTGTCTTGTACGCTATTTGTGTTTTAGTTCACGGATAGGGTTTTCAGTGCAACCACAGAACCTTACAAGCGAATTCTAAGAAAAAGAAATTATAAAATAAAAAACTTGATAATTTCAGAGAGCTAATAATGAAAAGAGGCATGTTATTTGTTATAAAAAAATTATTTTCTTTGCTTTCAGGATACTTTTTGGTAAGTATGTAGCGAATGTCCCGTATGCAGGCTGCAAAAATTTAGGGGTGCAAAAACCCGTGCAGGAACAAATACATTATCTACTTATATTTTGTCGTGTGCAAAACAGTAGACCATAGCGCTCCAAACCAAACCAAAGCAAACTTATATTTTGTACAGCATAACAAACACAATCGATTAACATATTCTTACATATTATTAGCATCGCTTTCATAATAAGATCCTTCTTATAAATTTCCTTCTACTGAATACTATTAGATTATTTTCTTTCTTTATTGTCGAAAAAACGGTACAAGTCATAGGCTACTGCTCTTCTTTGAGTCGGCAGCTTCAAAGCAGTAAGGCGCTGTGATATTGCCGGCTGTTTCAGTATAATTTTTACTTAGGTTTTATTAGAAGTGCACAATAAATTATATAAGGACAATAATAATAATAAAAAAAATTTCACGCATATGCTTGACATCTCCCTCCCCAAAGAGGCATTATTTGTTTCGATAAGAGGAATTGATTAGAACTTAAATTATTTATATATAATACAGAATAATTTAGATTCTTTGAGGATATTAATCCTACTGAAAAATTTGAGAAATAAAAGCATTATTGCATAAATACATACTTGTATGTATTTATATCATAAATCCAAATATTCGCTCTAACTATTGATTTTCTTCAAGTGTTATGAGCTTATGATGTTTGAAATATAACTGAAATTTTATAATGAGATTTTCTGCTTTCATGTTGCTGAAGTTTATTGTTTTAGTTTTGTGTTGTTGAAATCAACAATATTCTACAATTTGAGAATAATCGTACTGTTTAGCTACTAGGTAATTTTTCTCTCAAATAAAATAATTATATTAAAATTAAATTCAAACTTTAGAGCAGACATGACTATATTAATAGCACACGACTTGTATTGACATTTAGCAATAAAACGAGAGATTAAATCTTTTGAAGTGAGTATTTAAAAATGAATTCATCTCG
>CM063502.1:132566204-132588704 GCA_032207245.1 Pardosa pseudoannulata | reverse complement strand
TAATGTCGGGTGAATTCCCTGGCATGGGCAAAACAACAATTTTTGTTCCCCAAGAACTCAGTAATACTTCTGGCTGTTTGGCATTGTGCCTAATCGTGGAAAGAAGAGTACATAATGATGTATCTTCTTGTCCAAAGAATCATCAATTGAGCTGTAGCAGAGTTGAGTTTCTGGTACTAACATGTATTGGTCTTGCTTATGATTCCTTCCACAGTGTATAGGGCACCTATGCCATTGGATGTGATCACAAACTCCCCAATGACACTAATCAGATGGTTAGCTCTCTCTAAAAAGCAGTCTTGATGGAACTGCTACCCAGAGAATTATCAAACGAATGAACTTTTGACGACCAAAATGTAAAATGTTGATTTGTCTGAGGGAAAAAAAAACAGTCAGCTATTACAATAAGAATAAAAAGTTATTATTCAAATCATTGTACAAAGTCATTATACAAGTCATTATACAGACTTGAAATGACAGAAAAATGTTGCACTCACACGATTCCAGACTGCATGTAATAATACGGTGCAGTCTGGTCCATTGCTGTCGCTTATTCTTCAAGGCATCGGTGAGGGATGTGTTTTTTGACAGGATGACAACTGATCAGCTTCTCTTCAGCCAACCATCTCTGGACTGTACTTTAGGAAAATTTATTTTCTGTGTCATTTAACATCGTAGTCCGACCTCTAACGGGTTTTGAGACATATATTCCTGATTGTACCATCGGTACGGGGAGTGGTAATACTTTTCTCAGCACGCTCCGCTTTCAGAGGCTTGTATTGATACATTTTAATTTTAATTTGGTTAATGACATGATTTGGAACACCTTCAGCAGTTTCTATACTTCTCTGTGTGGAGTGAGATAGTATTAATTCTGCTTATCTACACATTCTCGGGGACCTGTCTGAAATTTTGCCCATACTAAAACAAAACAATTTCGAGAATATCCCGACTTATTGCTCAAATTGAAATTTTTTTCAAAAAATGGGGAAAAATACTGCATTAATAAACATTACTTGCATTTTGATTATTTCAGACAAGAGAAAATTTCAATAAATGATTCTATAATATTCTATATAAACATACTACAACAGTAGTTTTTAAACAAATGAAAGCAAAAAAGAAGTAACCTCTCTTATTTGATATATTGCGGAGATTCCAAGTGTTGCCACCTATCATAAACAATAATGATAAGAACGGCAATAATGGCTTTTAAAAACCCATTATTTTTGTTTGTTCATAAAAGGAATTTAAACAAGAAAATACAAAACTTTGAGTACTCGAATTTGGCTATCCACTGTAAATCCTTTTCTTTTTGATTTGGTTTAACTACCTACTTTTATTCATTTTTATTAGACAAGTTTCTTTTCAAATTTTGGTATTTTCTTCAATGAAAACCTATTCCGTCGCTATGAGTAACGGTCTAATCGTTAATTAAAAGTATTTATTTATGTCACGTGTTTAACATTTTTTAATTTTATAGGTATCTTGGTTCTCTTTAAAATGTAGCTAATTTTACTATCCCCCTAGTGTAATATAATAACAAATAAAATTATCAAATATGAAAATATATAGCACTTTATTTCTTTAAGCTATATTTTTTAAGTTTATGAAGAAAATTATTTTTATATAAAATACATTATTTTTTTTAGTGAAAGTGAGTTGCTTTGTGCTCTAAATAGTTTATATTGCTGGTATGTAATATAATCTGTAAACTAATTTAAATTTTGAAATAAATATATTCTTTATTTTGGTACATTAAACACCGAGATTGGAAACTATGTATCAATGCATATTAATCTGTAAAAATATTGTTTATAATTTCACTACTTGTTCCAAATCCTTCCAAGTTAATGTCTATCATTCAGTAATCTGAAACTAAAAACAGAAATATTATTTTGATTCCAATAATAATTAGAAAATATACAGTGGTAAATGACAATTGGGATGCAAAGGGTAATTATGGAAGCTAATATTTTGTAGTTTTGAGTTCATGAAAAATTCTCTCTTAATTCTGGTATTTTTTACTTTTTCTATTTATTATTTACATCCTCAAAGCAGCTATTTATTTACACGTAAAATATTTGAAATACATTTGTAATAGATTCCTGCAAAAGATTTCTAAGCAAATATAAATCTTTTGCAGGAAATGATGGAGAGGCAGCAAATATTTAACGCTTATATTTTCCCTCTTTTACAATATTTTTTTCAATTCCGCTTTCTAGAAAGTCTAAAATGAAGAATACTACAAGTGTGGTAAGGTGATAATTCTTAATAAAATAAGGCAATAAAACTGTTTGAAATACCAGAAGTATAAAGAAAACTTGTAAATGAGATGTATTTTGAAAAAAAAAATATTGTTGATTAAGAATACTTGCAAGCATTCCTCACCTTCCTACTGATGAAAATAGGAATAAAATTAATATATATCAGCCAATCTATAATTAAAGAAAGTAACTCACATAGGTATCTATAACTTTAAAAACATTTAAAAGTAAAAAGAAAAATTCTAAAGAATAATTACTTAATCTAGTACTGACTTTTATTAAAATTCATTTAGATGTTTTATTTAAACAACTTAAAGTATAAAAATAGTGCAAAAAGATAAACAAAGCTGCAACTTCCATGCAGTTTCATGTATGAACTTTACTTATAGTTAACTAAATTTATACGTCAGGCATATAAATTCATATTCAGAATGGTTGGTGTCAAGAGTCAATATTGCTTTTGTAGCCTTCCCAACTGTGTATATCCAAATATTTGCTACCTCTGAACTACCAAAGCAAGCAAGGTTTTAGGGATCTAAACGCTTTTGTATTTTAAAGTACCCAAATCGGACAAATTTAAGTGAACTAAGAATTTTTATTCAACCTCATTATAAAATGAAATTTAATATCTTTAGTTAGTATTAACAGAGAATCTTTCTTATCTCCCGGAAATAAAAGTAAACTGATACATTTGAAAACCTAAAAAAAAATAGGGAAGCCATAGTTTCCCCTCCCCCAAACAAGATAATAGAATAAATAGGTGATCAGGTTTAAGAATGAGATTTTCTCCTTGACCCAAAAAGCGAGTTTTAGTATATGCTTAAGTATCACATTAAATATCGAATTAGTTTTTGAGTATCAAATTAGTTCGAAGCATGCGACAACTGTTGTCTGTGGTCTCCTAAGGTTTTTTATTTGTCGGCAGCAATCTTAAGCTAATTAGTTGGGTAATACATAAAAAGTGGTTTTAATAAGTTGCGTTGTTTTAAAAGTTTTGTTGAATGCTTAAGTTCACCCAGATCCTATGAAGAGACTACTAACATAATTATAAAAAAATTAAATTTTTAATTTACAAAATTTTTACAATTTATATACATTTCAACTTGTAAAACAAAAAAAAATTATTTTGGCATTTTTTTAATTGATTTAACTTATTTTTACTGTTAGATTCAGGCGAAATAAAATATTAGTGAGGACCTGAAATAACTAAAAAATGTAAAAAATCCATCTAATTTGCATGTGGGTTCAATGAGTAAAGGTGGCAGAATTTTGAGAGGCAAGAAGAGATCTTTCAGACAAGGTGTCACAGAACTAGGAAATTATCTTTACGATGAGACTAGTTGTCATCTAGCCACTAATTTCGAATGGAGGAGTCTAACTCACCGTCTTTCTGTTCATCTCTGGCATCTGGGCACCTTTTCTCGAAACGGCTGGCGGAATCTGACTTACCACACTCTCTTCAAGTTGTTTTCACTCTATGCATGTTCTCCAAATCCTTCTTGCTTTACTTTTTTTTACCATCTCTTCTTGTTCCATGATACACCTCTCTTCCACACGGGACCAATAAGACCTCTTGAATTTTTTTATTTGTTGACTGAGACCCTTGACTTCTGATTTGATTAAAGTAAGTACCACCTTCTGAATCTCCCACGTTTTTAGTCCCTTTATGTTGATTTTACCATTGTATCCTCACAAACTTGGCCCTTGGGTACCTGTAAATAAATGCACAAAGATTTTTTCTTCTTCAACTTCAACCTCGGAGATGTTTCTCTTATCAGTCTGGCATCATATCTCAAACTGTAATTGCCTCAATAAAAAATCTATTCTTACTTATTTCAAATCAGCTCCTCTTAAAATGTTTATTATGTAATGAAGTCCGATTTAGATCTAAAAATTTCAGTTTTTGTAATTTAATTCAAATTTCAATTATTTTTGAAGAGATCTAAATCACTCCATTACATTGTAATTATCAACTTTTTAAATTTGAAAAATTTATTCAATGAAAGTAGTATATATAATAATGGATGGTTGAAAGTAAATAAAAATTTCAGTAAACACTATACATATGCCAGTCAAAAACTTTGATGGCTTGAAATCATAATCAAAGATTAAAAGTTCATACAAATATTATCAAAAAGTAAAAAAAGTTTAGGCCGTTTTGAGCAAATTACAAGAGATACAAATACTATGTACTTTGCTATTTTCAACAGATTATAAACAGTAAAATGGGAAATTTCATTAAAGAGACTGAAATGGAAGTTTCAGTCAAATAATTTAAATTAAAACTTATTTAACCGAGAAGAAAATTTCATGTTTCCTGCTTCAGAAAAGTAAATATTAAAGTTTGAATTAAAAAGCAAACTTCTCTTTTTTTTAACCGCAAAAAGGAAAAATAAAAAAAAACTTGTGTAAGGTATCCTAGATGTATAAGATGTATATAGTTACTTCGTATTTGAAAATGTTACTGAACCAAAATTTCATTACGAAAAGCAAATCATCATTATCTGATCATAGGATATAAAAAGTTTTTTCCCACGGGGTTTAAAAATTGTTACTCAAATATTTAATATGCATTATTCGAAAAAAATATTACAATATATTATGTAAAATGTTCATTTCGATAAAATAC
This sequence comes from Pardosa pseudoannulata, assembly GCA_032207245.1. NCBI lineage: Eukaryota > Metazoa > Arthropoda > Arachnida > Araneae > Lycosidae > Pardosa > Pardosa pseudoannulata. Next base: position 132,583,808 of record CM063502.1, on the reverse strand, counting down.
TTACACGTAAAATATTTTAAATCCATTTGAAGATAAAGCAAATATAAACCTTTTGTAAAAAATAACAGATGGGCAACACACGTTTAACGCTTTTCATTCTTTTACAACACATTTTTTTTCAATTTCGCTTTCTAGGAAGTCTAAACATAAGAAAGCTACAAGGAAGGTTCAGTAATAATTCAAAATAAAATACAAGTAGTAAAATTCTTTGCAACGTCGGAAGTATAAAAAAAAACTTGCAGATAAGATGTGCTATTGAAAAACATTTGTTCGCATAGGTATTTAAAATTTCTTTTAAGACATTTAAAAGAGAAAGAAAAAATTCTTAAGAAAAATGATTTAATTTGATACTGACTTCACAAATATTTTTATGTAACAAAATCTTTTTTTACAGTTAAATTAGTTAAAGGATAGAAGGATTTATTGCGATTAGATAAATTTGATGGATTGTACATTTTTGGTTGACTGTCTGTAACCCTTAGTAATATAAACTTCGTACTTTTTCACGTAGTAAAAGGGTCACGTAGTGAGGAAGTACTGGAAAGGGAAGATATCTCTCGAATGGATTGGACAGCTTACTTCCCTGATTTAAATCCCATCGAACATGGGTGGGATGCTTTGTGGAGACGCATTGCATCACGTCTACATTCTCCGGAGAACACCCAACAACTCAAACATATGCTGATTACGGAATGGGTACTCGTACCGCAAGAAATGTTGGTTCTGAGTATGCGGAGACGGTGCAAACAACCATTGCATTTAGGAGAGTGCATATCCCGTATTAAGAAACATCTGCTTGTTGTTCTTCCTCTTGGATAGACAATCATGAGTCACGATACTATGCGTTCAATAAAGCTTGTTTTTGTTTGATTTCATACCGTATGCATTGTATTCCTTTTTCAGAGCCGATGCTTACGTAATCCTTTATGTACATAATACTCTCCCTCATTTCTGAATTTCATGTCTCTCAGATGATTTCTCGTGGAGTTATGGCAAAAACCCACCTGTTGCTTAAGTTTTGCACACCAGTGAAAAAAATACGAATATTTGATTAGGTTCAGACTTAGGCGTGTAATCAGTATTTGCCCCAGTGTTGTTCCGTAACAATATATTTTAGGTAAAATTTTGTACTAAACAGTACTACAGTGTAGTGTGGGGATCTTATTTTAGTATTATTTTAGTTTTTTTAGACACAATGTTCTATTCATATAAAATTTAGAATTTATTGCAATTCTTGGCTTCAGCTATGCTATTGATTTGACTTCATTTATGCTATTATTCACATAGAAAGAAGCGCTATGTTTCTTTGCACCCATAGTAAGTGAAAATTTTTATAGATTACTTATATCAAGATCTTGATAAATTAATTATTATGCATTTAGTAAAGAAATTGAATAATAATTAATTCAAATTTTCAGATTAAGTTATAAAAGTTTTTAAAATTATAAATTAAGACTCAACGTTTTCCTGTTAATAAAATACTGATGGACAACATATTGCATCAACACGTACTACAAAGGTAATAGAATCATATTTGTTAATAAATCATGGAGTGTTTCAGGACGAAATATGAGTAAACAGTGAGAAACACAAAATAGATTTGTTATTTCAATCACAATTTCAAGAAATAGAAATCCAGAATCTTGAAAAACAACTGAATACTATGTAACGATGGCTATTTTTCTTTCGGCGAATATAGTAGCGTTATTAGAACTTCAATGAAAATATGTGTAGAAAAGCTTTCAAAATCTAATGTAAATTTTTTGACATATTTATTTTAAAGTATAAGGATAAGTCACTAATAATATTTTACCTTTTCTATATGTTTTGATAATTAGTTTGAATATTTATAACTTCCCAACTTATCGATTAATGAGATTTTAGGATTTATTTATAATTTCTAACGTTGAGATCATCTAATTTCTTCCTTAGTAACTTACTAAATGTAAGGATTACACAGCAACTTGCTCAGAAAATTGCTGTGTAAGTCTTACACAATATGTTTAAGAACTGAACTTCACTATTTGTTTTGCTTCTAGTTTTTCTGATTGTAAAGATTTTTTATTTGATCAAGCGTGTATAGTACAGGATAAATCTTAGTTACTGTCTGACGAGCAATACAAAATATAAAAAGAAACAACTACTCCTGATAAAAACTTCATAAGGCAAAATTTTACGAATAACCTATACGTTGACGAACAAGTTATCTCCTTACTTGGTTGTCATATATGGGTTTATTTTACATATTTTTTCCACAAATAAACTACACTGCACAAAAAAATTAGAGAAGCACATTGTTTTAACCACATTAAGCAAATAATTTGACTTAAAACTAACGTAAATCAAAACAAATTTATAGTAAAGAGTAGTAGAAAACAGAAGAAACCTACTTCATTTATAAAATAACGGTCATGATGTGCAGGAAATAATGATATCATAGAGAGTTCTTGATTGCACTGTCTCATTAATGAAATTCAATTATCTAGACTTTCATACTTAAATGTTGATGGAAACATGGCCCAATAAAAATCCATTACAAGGATCTCCGGAGAACTGTCGAGAGAACTGAAATCTAGTCAGCGGTAAGGACTGTAGAGAAATCTGTTAGAGTGCCAAAGAGTGTCATTGTAAGCCTTTGGAACTGATTTTAAGTAACTGGAATCCTTAGACGGCGATCAGGGTAAAGTCACCCATGTGCTACAACAGCAACTGTTGACCGGTTTCTCCTGTTAATATGTAATCGGAACAGAACAATAAATGTTACTCAGCTGCAAAGGGAGTTTTTTTTTGTGGATGAGTGTACCAAGCCAAAAAGACTATAATAGACTTCGCCAAGGTGACTTATATACACGTTGGCTGATTGTATGTATTCCTTTGACCTCAAGACGCCATGGGGTCCGAAGATATCGAGAATGGACGCAACATGAGTGGAGTGAGGTGCTGTTCCCTGACGAGTCTCAATTTAGCCTGGGTGTGAAAACATGCTCCGGTACGGAGGGAAAGGGTAACTCGAAATAACATTAAAATTTGTACAGGAAAGATCGCATTACACTTCCTGAGGACTGTAGAGCAAAATTATTTTTTTTTTGGCATACTTGTCAGATTTGCTTACTGCGTAAAGTTTAGATTGTATCATATTATATTTAACAATATAGGTATAAATATTTAGAGACAACATATATAACTTAATCAAATAAAAAAGGTGATACTTTAACGATATGTAGAAATAAAAATCAATACTCTACTATGAATGACTTTCAATACTGTATAATTTTTTTTTAAAGATTCAACGTTATATATTTCACTTTATTTAAGAATTGTTCATCTGCGGAATTTAAATATGATTCTATAATAAATCTCCATAATAATTAAATTTTACGTGATTTATTACGGAAACGCAAGTCCTTTGATATTGCTGTCCTTCTTAATCATTAGATACGTTTATTATATCTTACCGAAATATATTAAATTTATTCTATATTACTTTCCATTATATCAGTAAAATCAAGAACTAATTGATATAATAGAAAATAATTAAGTAAATGTGAATTCACTTGATAGGATAAAAATGCCCGAGATGAGGCGTCAAGGCAGTTTGTAAAATAAACCAAGGAGTAAAAAAAAAGAAAAATATTTTTTATCAGATTTTTAATTTGTTAGAATTAAAATTTGATTCTGTTTTATAATACTTCTTTTAGAGATGTAGTTTAGAGAATCATTTAATTTCGATTTTTTCAAAATGGGTCGACATTAGTATTATGAAGGAGATAAAACATGTCAGATAGTCACATTACATTAAATTCTTATTAACTGATTTATTTTGTTACATGATATTTTACATTGTTCTGTGCAACTCAGGGTTATACTTATTTTTAGACAACAAATTTGTTTTAATTTTTATGTGAGATCAGGTGCATTAAAATCTTTTATTAATTCAATTATTATTGAAAAAATTTCATTTGAACACACATTAAAAATGCTAAACATATCGCTTATTTATTGACCTTCATATAAATAACTGGATGATAAGAGATTTAATGAAATTATAACGATCAATAAAGCAGATATTTTACTAACAATAATTCGACGTATTCATTGTTTAGCTATATCTTTATTACCGCAAGAATTATATGATTAGTGACAACTAAAATGGAATGAATAGCTAAAATAGAGTCAGTGAAATAAAAAAAAATCAATAAAAAATTCTTTTCACTTTTAAGAAATATTTTTCACCGTATCTCAATATTTCAGTGTCACTTAATATTCTTCACAAGTTGAACTTTAGGTTCAAAAATTGAATTTATCAAGAAATTCCACATATTGCTTTTAAAAAGAAAAACTTGTCATAAGTTTAAATAAAACAGAAATAAATTTTTTTATGTTATGAATATTTTATATAAACCATGTTATGTAAGAACATTATTTTTCAGCTGATATTGAGAATCGTACATATATTCTGAAAGATAGGCCAGAATTTCCATCCGTCGACTTTTTGAAAATAATATACTATTAGATATCGTACAACCATCAAAAATACTTTTTTTTTTTTTTTTTTTTTTTTTTTTAAAGCAAGCACAGTAAGAGACTATATTTTAAATAAAGGCATTAAAAATATGGCTTCTACTTTCATTAAGATTACTTACAAGCATTCTCAGTCTATATAAGTTTTATGTATATTAATTGAAAGTAGAGAGGCTTTTATTCATCTTATGATTATTGATAAATTTTTGATAGTGATATTATTGTACAAGAAAAATAATATATTTATTTATTTCTTAAAACATGGAACTAATCTATACTTCTAATCTCTAAAATCAGATTAACTCAATTCAAATTCCCCAGTAATCTTTTAAAAAATTCAAAATGTTCTTGGCCTAATATAGATGGAAGAGTTTCTATGTCTGTAAAAAAATAAGTATTGCACAGTATAAGTTTGTGAGCAATATATAATGTTCTGTACAGAGAAATTATAAAAAAATTACTTAAAAATTTCAATTTGTCCATAACCTAATACAGATGAAAATTTCCATCCTTTTAAGACAAAATGAATATAGCACATTAGAAATGTGCGAGCAATAAACAATGTTATGTACATTGCAGTTAAGAATAAAAATTACAGTATTCGATTTACCGCAATACCTATTGTTTTTGTTTCTAATGCCACTTAGAAAAGCCAAGCACATGAGCCAGAGTCTAATCTTATTAAGGCATTGGGATACACCTTTCATTTGACGAGAACTGCTAGGGTGAAAGAATGACTTTGTTCAGGTGGGTCCACGTAATTTAGAAGCAGTAACGAAGCAGAAGAATCACAGACTTGGCTTGCCACATTCAGAGGTGTTTTTGGGGGGATTTGGAGGACCACGAACTTATTTTAATTTGCCCATTCGCCATTAATGAATGCAACGGATCTTTGGAAGGCTTGAATCTTGATCTCGTAACTGGAGGGTAGCGCGGTTATAAGATCGCTGCGTTTGCCGACTGAGCTACTGCGGCTCACCCCAATACCTGCAAAATGTTAATGACCTTAACATTCGCAAGTTATGACGCCACAGGGAAAATAGTTAAACGGTATATATCTTCTCAAGCATGTGTCTATATGGCCTGCAAAATACGTTATATTTACATCGATGAGGGCAGATGCTTTAAATGGCATTTTATATGAAATGAATACCATTAGTCTCGAGGTAAAACAGAAAAAAGAACTTGATTAAGGCATACATAACAAAAAACTTATTTGAGGCTTACAAAAATTGATATCTAAACTCATGCAATGTATTGATGACTCCAAAATGAAAAATAAGTAGGTGCTCAATACATTTCTGAGAGTAAAACAATTTTAAAAGATACTTTAGGTGAGAGAAAAATTACAGTGTGCTAAAAAATATTTTCTTCTATTATTATAAGGAAGATTTCTTTAAAATATTTAAATCTCTCAGTAAATCTAAGTAGAAAATTTATACCTTACTTTTAGTAGAGTAAAGTAATTGTTTCATAAAGTACAATATGAATTTTTTTACATTATATTCCCCCATGGCAAAGATCCGGTGGGAGTAGAAAAGATTTATCCTAGATATTTCAGAATTGTTAGATCAAAAGGTACATGAAAATATACCTTTGGGAGTATCATGAATCAATGCCTTGTTAAAATGTAATGTTCACTTTTATTGCAGAAAATATGAACAAAAAACTGCTAGCTTCATTGAAAAGTGATGAAATTCAAAAGAGATTTACAGTCATTTGAAGCGAAAGCAGTAGCAAAATAGAACGGCAAAGTATTTTTAAAAATATTTACTTCCAGGATATATAGTCTTTTTTACTCATATTTGTATTATAAGCATATATGCAGTAATAAATTGCCCAGTAAATGTCATCTATTATAAAGGGAGAATTTAGGAAAATATACATTTTAGCTTTAAAGAAATTCAAAACATATTTCCGTCCAAAAGTGCATGTAAAGATGAACTCATAAGGTTTAATAAATACAAATGCTTAAAAATATTTAATCACTATCTTACAAAAAAACTTTTTTAGTCGAAGAAGTCACATACTAATATAAAATAATCCCCTTTGGAGATATAGTTTATTTATTTTATTGTAAAACTGTAAACTTTTGGAAACATTATCTTTTAGTAAATCTCCTAGTAGAAAGATAATAAGCCATAGAGCGATTTTTACTGGGTTTATAATTTGTACAAAAAGGAAAACCTTAAACTAACTGATATTTTAAGCACTTGGGATTAAAGTCAACAAAATTCAAAATAGTTTTTTGAGAAGTTGATAATAAAACTTTCTTAACTTAGTTTAAATTCCAGATTACTAAATGTATGCCTTAGTATTCACAACTATTTAACTCTTTATGAGTCCATTTTTCATTGCAATAGTACATTAAAACAGTTTTTGAATTGAGATTTATATAATAAAATAAATTCGTTTAGATTATTAGATAAATTTAATTTGATTTAAATTTCTCTTTTGCTGGGAAAAACGGCAGTATATTAGAATGTAGGATAATTATATGCTTCTTATTCCTTTTTATGTTGTACTACATAATATTTATAAAGCATATTTTGCAAATTCTACAATTTAAAAAAGAATTTGAATACAATGAATAAGAATTTATCAAATGAACGAAGGGGTTATGTACCAAAGAAATAGGTTTCCTAATGGTGTCGTCTTTTCTTTCTTAACCCAAAGCTAACTTTAATTGTTTAAAACCATGTTGTGATGGTTTAGTTTTGAAAATTAATAAAGGATATCATAAGATAAGCATTCATTAATTTTCTTTATTAATTCTGAAATTATTAAGAAATTGTAAATGTAATGAAAGTGGCAAAATTGCTTACCACAGACATTTAAAGATAATGACTTTGGTGGTGAGCATAGTTACCTTGGCCTTATTCTGGACCCAAACAAATTAAATATGATCCTGATTAAAAAATTAATAGTTGAATTGTTTTTACTGTTCATATAAAAGAATTTTGATAATAATATTTTGATTTGAAGGGCTGTTGTTAATTTGAAGTAATGAAATTAAATATCATGCATATTTAATTCAAGACTGATAAAGGTGTTACTAGATTTCTATAATAATTGTTTAGAAGCAATTTTAGTGTTAAATAATTACTAGAGGACCTTTACATGGATATAGTGTTACAATATGAATTACCTCAATTGTTATAATATATATTGTACTAAAAGGATTCAGATATAATATCCGTAATTGTGCTTCCAAATAGCAGCAGAAAAAATATCCCTTTTCGATCAAGATATCAAACAATAAAAAGCATATTTCCTTTGCAATAATTAGAAATATATACTAATAAACCTCTTTCTGTTATCTTAAACAATTTAATTCACTGGATGATATCCAAATAGCTTGAGTGGTACATTTCGATACCACGTTTTGAAGAATTCAAATCTTGCTGATAGCATGGATGTTAACCTTTCGGAATAACCTTTAAGCAGTAGGTACTAGTAGGTCTACACAAATATCCTTAATCAGAATTTAATCTTCAAACTGAACCAATTAAATTTAATATTTGTCATTTACTCTTCTGATTAATTTGCATGATATGCGGTTATCTGCTTGCCTGAGGCCAGTTTGAAGATTATATATGAGATGAGATTTTTGTCTCATCACAAAAGGAAGAGAGACCATCTGGAATTTCATACAGTCATGGCGAATCGTAGTCGAGTGGAAAAACCTCTTTGAACAAAGAAATAAAAGAAATTTAAGGATCAGAATGAATAGAGTTTATTTAGGCAACTTCTATCACAGACATCTGTCTGCAAAACATGTACAGATTAGTTGCCTGGGTCAATCAATCAGAAGTTTAATTATCAGTCATATGGGTGATGTCGATTACGTAGTTTGAGCGTCACGAGCTATTTTAATGTAGTTACGCAACATGGAGCTTGGGGGTGCGAAGTCGCCAAATTAATGGGGAAAATAAAGATATCCATCAAGATTGCTAGAAAAGGATAGAACAGCCAGAAAATTATTTTTAGATAGACATAATTACGTTGGTTAATTTTTTAGGATAAAAATCGTTAAGTATATAACACATCTCATTAAATAAGATCGTGGTTCATTATTTATGGTCTAGTTTTGAATATTTTCATCTTGACTCATAAAGTTTACTTTCTTGCTGAGAGACCTTGGTTAGTTATTAAAGTTGGGGTAAGTTCTGCTAGGGTTTCATGATTAGCTAGAAACATAGAAGAGTGATAAAATGGAAGAGAAAATTTATGATAAGGCGAATTTATTAAAGTGAGAAGAATAAGTATAATGAGGACTTTTCTAGTCTTTTTATTATTTGTTATTGATTAATTATATCTAATATTTGAAAATAAAAACTTTTTTTGCCTATATATAATGTTTTTAATCCTTTTTAAGGTTATAAATTTAAAATGTTAGTTATTTTGTATATCACCGATTGTTGTCTGATAATAGATTGTAAATTTTCATTTTATATTGCTAATATTTATATTCTAATATCATTGTAGAAGTTTGCTTCTTTGGATTATTTTCAAAGAGAAATTCAACCCAGCGTGAAATTTCGATTTGGATAGCAGTAGAAATGAATTTAGAGCTATCACGTTTTCCTCACCAAAAATTATACATGGTGTAACTACAGAGACTGGGGTAAATGTAATCAGTGACTACATTTTCTTCAGACAAATGCATAATTTTCTTTCACTTCATAATTCTATCTGAAACAAATGAAAAAAAGGTTTGAGGTCTCAAAAAATAGTGTGGAATAAGATCAATTTGTTTAATCCATGGAAATTAACATCTAAAATAGTTCCAGTTTTTTTTAAAAGGCAGTAGAAATTCCCTTTTTTACAGTGGTGAGAAGCTAAAAGACGCATTCAAAAATATTGAAAAAGAACATAATTGTATTCATATTGCTACCGTGAAATACATTTCTTTTGTTACTCTTCCGAAGAATAGATTTGTCCCAAAAACTGATCTAAATGAAATAAGAATGAACATAATTTAATTTTTTAAACTAGGCCTAGTAGAATATAATAAATTCATTTATTTAAGTATATAGTAGTATACAGGTAATATACAGTAAAAAAATCTCTTCTGGGTATTTTGATATTATAATTTAAAAATGTAACCATCGTTTTTCTGGTCCTACTCACCTCATTTACTATAGATATCGAAAACCGACAACGCCAAGCGATAGGTAGGGGCAATAGAGAAAGTGCATGTTTGTAAACATATACGAGTGCTGACTACAAATCAACTTTTTGTTGGCAGAACATTGCTTGTTTTCATTGTATCTTATGAGCTTCGATATAGATCACGTATGCAATAAAACTAAATTTTATTTAAGGGAAGGGGAAGGAAACATCAGAAACAGGCCAAGTAATTCAAAACAGATTTTTTTAAGCACTTACAAAATTATATGTTTAAAAAAAAATAAACACTTTACAGAGTGCTAGTAAGTAACATAATCAAAGTACAATTACTTTGATTATGTTAACAGGCACAATAAACTATTTCATCTATAAGAATCTAATAAAGATGTGCTAAACCTGATCATATTGAGGACAAAAAATAATTACATTTATAGGTACAGTACTTCTCACAAAAACATAGAAAATACATTAGAAATATGAAAAAAAAACTTAGTAATAATAAAAAAAGATCTTAGAACATAATAATTTTATATAATCTATTACATTTCCGTAAGGTTAACGTTTTATTACCATTCTGAAAATGTTTGCCGCAAATTCTCGAAGAAGAATTTGGAGTCCAGTCTTGCCTTTTCAAAGCTTTTATCTAAAGCATTCGCAATGTAGGATCTTTAGGAAAGCAATAAAATCCAATATTTTTACCTTTTTTGAAACGCTTAGTACAGCCATACGCACAACAGTTTGTTACCATTTTCAGATAACTCACAAAATTAAAATCCCAATAACAAGCACAATCCGTAGGAAATTCAAATGTTTTGCCAACGAGGAAGTTGAGAGGAAATTTTTGCTGTACCTGACGTCATACGCACATTCTCTATTTATAAAGAGGTCATTCAAAATCTGTAAAGTGATGCCTGTGGAATCACCGAAGAGTAGCAACTGGTTGGGGACTGCACAGGCTCAACTGTGCAGAATTGCTATCTCTATTTTATGCCGGCGACATTTTCCTTGCCTTAAATAATTTTACACCCATTTGCCTTTTATAGCCTTACTGTAAATTCCCATTTCCAAGATGTCTTCACATTTTATTGCCCTGCTCTGGTGTTTTCTTTTTTACTTTCGAGGCTTTCAAATAAGAAATGTCACAGTAGTGCTCGAAACCAAACCAAATTAGCAGCAATTAAATGAAAAAATATTAAAAAATGATTTTTTTATGCCCACCAGTCTTAATTAAATTACACATTTCTCCTAAAAAATTTAAAAAAATGTTTGAGGCCTTAAAAAATAGTGTGCAAAAAGAGCAATTTGTTTAATGCATGGAAATTAACATCTAAAATAGTTAGAGATTTTTTTAAAAAAGGCAGTACAAATTTCTTTCTTACAGTAATACATAAAAGATGCATTCAAAAACATTAAAAAAGAACATTATTGTATTCATAGTGCTACCGTGAAATACATTTCTTTTGTTACTCTTCTGAAGAATACATTTATCCCAAATACTTATCTAAAGGAAATAAGAATGAAAATAATTTTTTTTTAAACTAGGCCTAGTAGAATATAATAAATTTATTTATTTAACGATAAGATAGGTAGCATACAGTAAAAAAAAATCACGCCTAGGTATTTTGATATTATAATTTAAAAATGTAATAATCGTTTTTCTGGTCCCACTTACCTCATTTACTATAGTGTATCGAAAACCAACAACGCTGAACGATAGGTAGGGGCAATTAATAAAGAGGTCAATTCAAAATCTATAAAGTAATGTCTGTGGAATCACCGTAGAGTAGCAACTGGTTGGGGACTGCATAGGCTCAACTGTGCAAGATTGGTATCGCTGCTAAATGCCGGCGACACTTTCCTTGAATTAAATAATTTTACGCCCATTTGCCTTTTATAGTCTTACTGTAAATTCAATTCCCATTTCCAAGATGTCTTAACATTTTATTGACCTGCTTTGTTTCCTTTTTTACTTTCGAGGTGTGAAGACTTCCCTTTGTTCAGAGCATGTGCCAAATGAGCTGATCGGAAATCCAATTTGTTGACTAGTTTAGAATAGCGTGGCGTAACAGAGTCTGCGATGTTGACAGTTGGATTGAATAGGAGTTACGTCCCTGATCGGTCACGCTAAGGAATTCCGGAATCGGGACAGCTAGCGAATGAGAATTCAATTAAAAAACTAGCTGTAACCTTAGCTGGAGTTCTCAGGTAACTGGAATCGTAACTGACCAAAAAACGGTTGGTGAGACCGTAACTGACCCCCAGGTATAAAAAGCCTAGAATTTTGCGACTCGGGGTTTTTCGGCCTTTTATTTACGTAGGTGCTTTGACCCCGTGGAGGTTTTCGTGTTTTTTGACCGGAGCCAGCTTTTTAGTGATTGCGTTCCGGAGACTCGTAAAGTCCGCTCATATAAAGATCAGCAGGGTCTCGGATACAGAACGGGGGATAGATTGGGTTGCATTGCACCCTGGAAGAGCCTCCTCATTTGTGAGATTATTTAATCTTTTATTTTCCTGACTGTGATCATCGTGGTAATTCAGTGCCAGCCGAAAATCCTCTACATTTCTACTTGTTTTGGGGAGAATTAGAATACCATCGTATATATCAGGGCTGTCCAACTGGCGGCCCGCGGACCGCATCCGGCCCGCCAACTTTTTATTCAGTATATTTCATTTTTCGAAATTTTATGGTACCAAGAAGCATCTGAGACTATTATTCTTGATCAGGCCGAGGTCCCCGAAGTTTCTTCTTAATCTCTTTTTCACTCCTTTCATTGTATTGGGAGGAAAAGTTACAGTAATCCACAAGTCAAGGTCAAGCAATAATACCCTGCAGGCTGGTGTTCATATAAATTCCTAGAAATAGTATTGCCTCTCGTTGGCAATAACAGGCGAGGGGAAAAAGCGGGGGAGACAGGGAGGGAAGAGAGAAATATTTCAGATAAGCAAAACCTGCCCTCAATTGGTTAAAAATAAAGACCACCTTCACTGCCACTGTGGCTTTTGTTGATTTAGAAAAATAAATTAAGAGCTTGTGTTCATCAAGTTCGTAGACAGTGAGAATCGAGTGTTCCAGGACCGCTGGGAAACCCAGTATTTCATCACGAGTAGATAGGACAAACTCCAGTGCTTGATTTGTATGCAAGTTGTGTCTGTGTGCAAAGAATATAAAGTCAAAAGGCATTACGCGAGTCTTCACGAAGGGAGCCACAGTAAATATCAAGGAGAAGCAAGATATCTTATAATTTCAGAACTTAAATCAAAACTTCTAAAATAAGCTGGGATGTTTGCTCAATTAAGATCTGAATAGTACAATGCTTTGAATGCTTCGTATGCAATTTCACTTGAGCTTGCTAAAGCGAAAAAAAAACCTTACACATTGTTAAAAATGTGCTGTAGAAATGGCGAAAGTATTTTGTGATAGCAAAATAGCTAAGCATTTTGATTCAGTTCCAGCTTCTAATCAGACCATCCAACAAAGAGTTTCAAAAATGGGTGACCAAATACAACAGAAATTGTCCTGCGAGATTGAAAAATGCTGCTATTTCTAGTTGTGTATGGATGAGAGTACAGACCAGTCGGACGTTAGTCAACTCTTGATTTTCATTCGCACTGCTAAAGAAGACTTTGAGATCAAAGAGGAGCTCCTTACCGTGTGTTCTCTTCACAACAAATTTCTGAATTTTGCCCTGTTGCAGACTATTATTGATGAATTCAACACGAGATTTTCAGATTTTGAGAGCACCAAGAAAGACGTGGCTCTGTTTAGTAACCCAGTTACAGCAAGCATTGAAGAACAACCTGCCAACGTACAATTAGATGTCTGTGATGTTCAGGCTGACCCATTATTTCAAACAAGAACCGAAAGGGAGCCTGTGTTCTTCAAGTTACTTCCAACTGAACGGTTTCTAAATCTGCGTTACTTACGACTGAAAATAACTTCCATGTTTGGGAGCACATATTTATGTGAAAGTGCTTTTCCGGCGATGAAGTTTATCAAGAATCTTCACAGGAGCTCTCTCTCTAACAGTTTATTGTTAGACCTTCTTCAGCTGGCAACGACAAACATCGATATGGGCATTCTTGCCCTTGTAAAGAAGGGAGATCGGCCTCAGTTTTCACATTAAAATGTAAGCAAATTGTTTTATAATCCTTCTGTTCCATTGTTTTACAATTAATAATTCAACTATTAATTGTTATTGTATAAGAGGTAAGGGTTATTGTTGAACTTTTTCAAACTGCGGCCCGGCAGGTGATCAGAGACCTTAATTCTGGCCGGTGGACACTTTACAGTAGGACAGCCCTGGCATATATAATAGTATTTGCTCCAGAAAGAATAAAAGTAATTTCCAATTTAATCGTGACTGTGATCCTTCTTCACTCTACCTCTTCCCTCTAGAACCTTGAAGTTGTCACAGAGGCTTTCAAATAAAAAATGCCTCAGTAGTGCTCCAAACCAAAATAAATTAGCAGCAATTAACTGAAAAAATTATTAAAAAAAATGATTTTTTTTATATCCACCAGTTTTAATTAAATTGCATATTTCTCCTAAAAATTCCTAGAAACATCCAGACGCATTTATATATGAATAACTAAAGAAAATACACTTACTAATTAAGCAAAATGCATGAATTTAATATGATGTGTCTGGTACCATAGTTACTGTAACCTATTTTCTGAGCCTGTTTGAAATGAAACTAGGATAATAAAAGACAGCTTAAAAAAGCTGATTCTTCAAAACAAACCTTTATTTACATGAATATACAAAGTTTATATTCTCCCTGTGGGAAGAATTTCTCTTACACAAATAAATTATTTTAAAATCATTTAAATATTTTTCATTTAAAAATCCATAGTACTGAATTATATCAATTCTTACTCAAAGATCCTTTTATCATTCAAATACTTTCTTCAGTTTATTCTTTTAGACTTTATATTCTTTTAGAATTCAATTTTTAAAACCTTTGGATAGGTTTTTAGGACTGAATTTGTTTTATGACTTTTTGGAGAAATTACTTTGTTCACACTGAAAATTTAAAAAAGCTTTTTTTTTTCAAATTCAAACAAAAGTGCGTCTTTAAGTACCTAGAAAGATTTTTTCTAAACTTTCAAATACAATTCTTAAGTAAACTCTTGATCTATTATTTTTTTTTTTCATTTCAGGGAATTAATAAGTCTAGGCAATATTTTCATCAAATTCTAGGAAAAATCTTAAAGGTTAACTCAAATAGGAATTACAGAGGATGTTCACATATTTTTGTAACGATTTGACTTTCTTCAAGAATTTAAATTTAAATATTAATTAAAACTTGGCTGGCATCAAATTTGAATAGAGTTTAAATATCGCCTACAACATAGAAACATCCTGTGCATTAAAATGTCTTTGGAAAATAAACAATCGATCAAAGGCTATATTTTGAGGCTTTCAAAAAATTAAGTTTAATAATTAAAAATTATTTCAAAAGCATGGTTTTAATATTTTTACATTAAAGGGAAACAATAAAAAAAGGAAAAAATGTTTACATTTTGTTGGAAAAAATGCAAAAAATACATAACCAACAAAGATAAGTACACCAGCTATTAAAACGAAAGTCCCATTTCATGTTTTTTAAAAAATCCAACCCTCCCACCTAAAAGCTATTGCAAAATATTAAAATATTTCTGTAGGAACTGTTAACAGAATTATAAAATCTGATTTTAAGTTAATGAAAACAGAAAATAATACTTTGATCTCCACCTAAATGACGAAACATGTTTCTTTGCGCAAGATTGTGTAGATTGTTAGATGAAAATTCTTTGTCAGTAAAACTTGAAAATATATATTTACAGTCAATCCGGCTTGAGTTTACTTATTTGAATCCAATAAAAAATGATTCTCGATTTACTACCGAAAAAGAGGGAAATGAGGACTTAAAATATTGGTTCAGACAAAACAAAGAAAGTGTTTATGGTTTTATAGTTATTACCCGAAACTTAAAATAAGGAAAATAAAAAAAAATGTCAAAATTAACTCGGATTACAATAAAAATTTTTTTTATCTCCTATTTTGAAAGAATTTCTACTTCTTTACCCTAACAATCTATACTGCGTTAACTTCCATCAATATGAGGCTACACGCCAAACCTATAAATTTACTGCTCTATGTTTTGAAAAAAAAAATGAGAAATGAAAACGAATTTGAACCTATTCTCTTCAAATACATTTCAGTCAAACTCTCTGAAGTGTCTCCTATGTATTACTGTGCATTTAGACTTTTATAAAACAAGATCTGTATAATCAGCATACCAAACATCGGATAGCGTATGGGTGAATGGGAAGGAGCAGTGGAACAAAATCAATTTTGAGGTTTTAAGAAATGCTCTGTATTTTGATAGTTTAACAAAAAGCTATTAGATTGACCACATTAAAAGATAAAATACTATATTTGTTTACACCCCCCATATATATATATATATATATATATATATATATATATATATATATATATATATATATATATATATATATATATATATATATAGAGAGAGAGAGAGAGAGAGAGAGAGAGAGAGAGAGCTTTAATCCTCTAAGCGGTTCGCACGTACAATTCCGCCAAACCGATGATGTTTTCAAAGCGGTTGTCACGTACAATTTCCGACCTCCAAAAACGTTCCGAAAATGGATGTAATGTACATTTCTGCCAGTGTTTGAGGTAAGAGGGTCAGGACGATTGTTTAGAGACTGCATCCCTCTTTGACTGACATTTATTGAGGGATGCACCCCTACTCCCTGAAGCTCAAGGATGCTGATAGCTTTTCAAGGCTTTGTAAATCTCTATTTCGAAGTTTTTCGTTTGCGGTAACAGATGTATCTTTAATTGTACCACTTAAATATCTTGGATAACTTTCGTAAAAAAATATAGATAATTTTCTTAAAGAATATTTTTATTTGTACTTTTAGAATCCATTATTTCTTAAGGGGTGATCTTGGAGACTTAACGAGCTTTATGTGTATTAAAAATTAACAGTCTATAATGTCTATTTATATATCTATTTATAACCGGAAGTAAAGGGACAGTAACAAGAGTGGATTTCCCGTATTCCATTCTAGTCGACAAAGGGTGAATCATAGAACGCTTTGGATATTGACACAATAAACTTTTAGCGTATTTTTTGAGACTTTTTTTTAATCGATGTGTTCCACTAGGAGGGTTAAAAAACCGTTACAAAAATGTGTGAACATCCTCTGTAGAAGTTTTATTCACAATAAAAGCTATAAACTACGAGGGTGTATCAATAAGTAGCGCACATATAAACTTTCTTTGAAGTACGGATCTATTTAGAGAAAATGGGAATGGTCAACAAAGAAAGTACAAATATATTAGCACAGCATTATTATTATTTTTAAGGAATGTTGTTGTAGTTTATTCTTTCTACAACTACATTCCTTAAAAAACAAAGTTCCTTAAAAGACAAGTTAAATTAGCCCAGTTAAATAGGCATTATTCTTACGTAACTGATCATGTTTATGCTAATGGATTTCGGAATAATAATAGAACAACTAATTATTAAAATTTGATTTTAGATGCTCCTAACATTTAATTATTTTTTTATGAATTTGATTTATATCAAACGAAAGAAGATTTAAATGTTATATCTATGATGGATATTAAGAAATTCATGTTTAATCAATAACCGTTGTAACTAATTTTAATATACATTCTTTTCTACCTTACAGGCAGTTTAAAAATTTGAAGTAACAGTTTACTAAATAATCTTTTCTTTGGTTATTTTCTAAAGTAAGATAAGTGAATAATCCACATCTGAGAAAATTCAACGATTGGCCATTTGTTCTCAACTGAGATGGTTGTCAATGGGAAAAATGTGAGTGTGTATTATTAGACACAGGTTCAAGCATTAATATCATGCCAAAAAGAATTTCGGACAAACTGGACTATTATAATACTGACTTTAA